>JAWLRI010000669.1:391731-439939 GCA_034781795.1 Crypturellus tataupa
GAAATGGAAATAGATGTTCAAATATCTTTTATCTTGCTTTTTTAAGCCTGTCACAGTACTAAAGAAGTTTAAGGGCAAAATTCAGTATTTGTGTCTCAGATCTGCACAGTAGGTCTCCATTCCCATATCCAACATTCACATCTGTGTACACAGAAGAGATGCAAAGGAGCAAAGCACAAGAGTGGAGCTTTATCTGCTGCTGAGATCTGAAAGTACCAGTGCTCCAAAAGCAGAAGATGGGGGCAAATCAATGCAGCTGCGTACCACTGCATAATTTTGTTGAACTCACCTAGCCAACCTGCTAGACAGCCTATTTCTTTCTAACTATGTGGTTGCGGCTTTGAAGTTCTTTTTGATTTATATATTCTTTTTTTCCTCTTCTAGTTCAAAACCACTTTTTGTAGTGTTTGTTCCTATTCATGAGCAGGATAGGAAAGATGATTTGTGTGACTGGAGGTGGGGAGATCTCAAATTTCAAGACAGGTACCACTCACATGTGATTTTCAGCCCTGTTTTAGGGAGTCATATAGCACAGAGAGTGAAGAGTTGTTTGACACATCAGAGGCATTGGTGGATATTTGTTTCAGGATGAGTAAAGCATTCAATCCTGCAAGACTCCAGTGTTCTGGAGAGGTGATTAGACAAAAGTAGCTGAAGAAGACGAGAGTTATCTGTCACCTAAACTTTAAGTATTCTCAGTTTGATGGCTCTTGGGGAGGAGTATGAGTGAAAATGTTCTTTGCAGAAAAATCCAATAAAACCTCATCCATCTGGTCCTCAGGCGGGAGAGTTTTAGTGGATGTTTGCTAAGAGGGGGAAAGGGGTCCTAAAGCACCTTTTTCTTCCATCAGACTGAGAGGCTGAACTACTAGGTTAGCCTCAGGAGCTATCTTAATCATCCCTCTATTATACAGCCTTGCTCAACAAACCTCTGCCATTTCCTTGCCTGAAGCAATTTTCTCTGACAGAGTCACCAAGACTTTCCTTTTCCTCACTACATCATCATTAAGTAAATATGTATTCAAAGGTCTGCAAGCCTCCAGTCTGTAGCAGAAATAAAAAGAAACCACAAAAGCACTGTGCAAAGCCACTGATTTCACAACAAATTATGCACAGGAATACAAGAATATTATCTGGTTCCTTAAGAGTGAACCCCTCCCTGTACAACTACAGCTGAGTTCTACAATTTTAGAACATTTGCAAATCGAACAGCAAAATTGAGATGAACTTCTGAGTTTTAGCTTTGCTAATTCTAATAATGTCCTAGCAATGAATAAATCGTAATTTTCTTTTAAAAAATGAGCATTCATGCTCCTTGCTTATGAGGACAGGGCTCCCCAAACCATAGACTTGCCTGAGCAACTCAGTTCCCCCTCAACCCAAAACCCATAAAGAGTAAACCCAGCAAAAATAGGTGGTCTATTGGTGCCTCGTAAACTTTCACTGATATCATATTCCTTCTTCTGAATACTTCAATATTCAAATTCACTGTTGCATTGAAAAAAAAAATTAAACTTTTCAGTAAAATCAACCTTAAGTGAGGTGTAGTGAATGACACTATGAACAAAATCCTTTTCCATTCAACAGAGCTGGACTTTTGCCACCAGTTTCACCACAAATGTAGTCAGTAAATGAGCTCTTCAGGATCACTGGAAACAAGAACCAGACCACGAATACCATGCCCTTAGCTCCTGGTCTCTTCCTCAACAGTCAGTTTTCACATTTTCTTGCATGAAAGGTGTACAGTCAACAGAGCAGAAATATTCTCTATTTGGTTATCAATACAGAGACTGCAAAAGAATGAATTTTAAAAGTAACCAGTTTTCCAAGACAGCTGGTTCTTTACTGTGCCTGCCTTGCTATTCCGGTTTGCTATGTTTTCCCTGACACAAAACAGTAATTTTCCTTAAGTTTCTTTCTGCATTTTAAAGGAGCCAGACACAGCAAGTCTGATAAATATTCCTAGCAGAAACTGACAGCTTTTTTATTTTATTTTTAATCTTATATAAATGTTTTAAGGTGCTAAATAAAACCAAAAAAATATGAGCAGTTCTCATATGAATCTTCTTATTCCAGCATTCATTCTTCCCGTTGTGTCAATATTTTAGAGTTTATAATTCTAAAAGTAATATGACCAACATAACACAGTGAGAAGGAGGAAAAGCAAGGGTTTTAAGTCTCATTTCAAAGAAAAGAACCTGAAAGTTATTTTAACACTGCATATCTTTTTTTCTAGGTATAAGGTTCTATTTTTTAAAGGGTGAGAGGAAGGAAAAGGAATGGAAGAGGAGAAGGCAGTGAGAGGTGGTATTTCATTTAGTTCTCCAGTTCTACATATCATGGAGTGACAAGTTTGTTATTGTGTTAAGCTTTGCAGGCTGTATCTCATCGCTGCATATCTGCATATCCAAAAGGCTGACAGGACGAGATAGAAATTTGAAGAGGAAACAAATGAACAGTTTTAAGATTCACTGGGTGCCAAATATGAGATAAGAGGCCACATTACACAAATCACTGCAATAAATGTTGTCCTGTACGGAATATGTCACAGCTGCTATGATCTAGTGGTTTTTGAGTCACTTGTTCTCATGGTCTGTGAGCTTAATAGCACAATTAATACAACAAGAGGAGAGAGTTAGGATGGAAGAGCTCCAAAATTCCTTCTGCTTGAGCCTAAGTATGGTTGCAAAGCCCTGTTTGTAATAAAAACCTTAATGCAGGAATTCTTTTCCAGTTGATGTAAATGGACCAAATCCTCAAGCACATAGTTTGCACTCAGAAATACTAGTAAGGGAGACTTGCCTCTGTAAGAGTTTTTTGCATCAGTCCACTGAATGTAATTCCTGTCTTTCCAATCATATAAATATTTACTTTTTTTTAAATTTCTCCCTGGAGGATATAGCATCTCTTTCTTATACACATCTTCACCTTATAACAAGGTATTGCATTTGCCTCTTTGGAATGGCAGAAATCCCCGATCTTATAAAGGTGGTGCTGAGTAAGGAAAAAGGAACAAAATGGTAGACCAGCCTTTTATAAGTTAGTTTCATCCTGCCTGAGGTCCAAGTTGGGTTTTGAATACATATTTGTACAGTGGGTAATGCCTAGAGAAACTCCTTGTAATACGGGATCCATGGGAAGACTGTGAATTTCACCTTCAATGTAGACAACAGAGCCCATGCAAACAACCATCTTTTATCTGCTGTGAATTACAGTTACTTCTGCCTGGATTGATTCCCAAGTATTAGTACATGCACTGTCTCTTGGAAGAAATAAGCCTTTATGTTTTCCTTATTCTTTCCAGTCCATTGGTCAACTTAAATGGGAATTTTCATAGTACTGAGAGACAAAATCTACTCAGATATGCAGCATGCATCTAAGATTAACGTTTGGTCTTCAGTGGACAACTATAAAGGTCTCATGCAAGGCTGTAGACCTGAAAGGGTCATTTGCTAACTCGGACCATTCAATTTCACAACAGGACTGAGACAGGCTCTACATTTCTACAGATATGCACTGCAGAAAAAGCAGATTTGGGGGGACACTGAAAGAAATTCTGCCTTTGGGTAAAATTTCCCATGGCTGAGAGTGCATGCTGCAACATTAACTTAATGTTGCAATTTAATAGATTAGGAACATATTCATAATCTATTTAGCAGAACCACTTAGTATCACTTTATGCTGGACCAATAAAGGATAAGTGGTCTTTTCACTTTTCCTGCGGATAACAGGCAGAACAGTAAAATTAGAATGTGCTATTTACACGATTGTGACTGGCACTCGTATATATGAACAGTCCGTCAGCATTTTGGTTCCTCATAAACAGGAATTGATTTTAGAGAGTATTTCTGGGAAACGTCCAGCAAAGCAAAGGTGCAGCACAGTTCTCTCAAGTGCCTTCACACTCACCTTGGAGTTGCTGCTCACACCAGCTAGGCAGGAGAGCTCTACCCAGGGGCAGTAATTAAGGATCACAACCTGCAGCATGCAACTTAGTACTGGGAGCCCTGCATGAAATGAGCTGAAAGAAAGCTTGAAAGAAAAGAAGAAGAAGAAAAAAAACTCAGGTTCTTCAAATTTTACTTTCATAAAATAACAGAGGAAAGTGTTTTGGAAAGAAGATGAGAAAATAAACAGCATTCACCTTTCCTAATGTGCTGCTAGAAGATTAGCTAGCACCACAACAAATAGCAGCTAACAATGTTTATATAATAGAGTCAAACATGATAATGCATTAGTAAATCATCCAATATTGCACCCTTTAGCTCAGAAGAAGAGCTGAAAAGGAGCTCTCATAACTTCTTACTCTTCATCCTCAAAAGTAATATTTGAATACTACGTCTGTGATGGGAAAATACTGCTTGGTTGGCCAGTCTGCTGCTACCTGCACATCCTCTCCCTTTTTCTCATCCAGGCTGCTCCAATGCAGAGGCAAAGGAAGAGAGAGAGCTAGTACTGCTGTGACTCTGTACAGTGGCCTGGGGCTATTGAAATATAGTATAAATTACAAACACTGCAAGTCTAGCAAGGATCAAGCTGTCCTGAAATAGCCTGTATCAGAACTTGCGTGAGGATGAACGATTAATGCTACTTCATGCTGTTTCTCCTCTTTAGCTGCACCTAATTAAAGCATATCGCTAAATGGCAAGTTGAGGGTTTTCAATCAAAGACTAGGGGTAGTAGCCATGCAAATACTCCCCTGCACGCTTCATTTAAAAGAGAAAACATCAATGGAAAAACATGTCACAGAATAATTGTTTCCTGCTGGTAGATGAAGGGCATGGAAAAGATGCAGGATGAACAGAAAATACAAAGCGTCAGGACAGCACTGACTGGGAATCTGTCAGGCAAAACAACTTGCCCAGGATTATTGATTTACCGAAACTACAGCTCTCACACAAAAGCATTTGCAGCGTTGGAATAATCTGTCTGGCCATCTCTTGAATAGATACAGATCTGACCTCCCTCAAACATCCCTAAACAGCCTCACTAGCACACCTTTCTGCTGGAGCCACAGACAGCCACGCTTGACATTCTGTAAAGGTTTATTTGAACACAATGAAACACTTATATCTGGAAACTATTGCTTCAAAGGAAAAAAAATACTTCTTTGAACAAGAAATGCTTCACTTCTTCAGCATGTTAACTTGGTACTCAGTCTCTCCCATGAGACGGCATTGAGGCATTGGTACAGATCGAAGTCCAGCTAGTTCCTTTAACTTATCTCTAGCCAGCGCTGGCCACCTGCCTACAGACAAGTGCAGCAAGTGGTGATACAGACACTTGGCCACCGAGGCCTAACATAATTTCATCTCTTACTAACCTAAGACTACGACTACCTTCCATGATAGTTCATGCTGGTTGGGGATGAGGAGAATGAAACAAAACCCAAACAAATAACAAAATGATGACCGAGAACCAAAACCAAACCAAGCTTGTATAGAATCATCACCTGATTTTGAGTCGTCTAGTCCAAATTTGGATTAGATGAAAAACTCCATTCAACAAACTGACCCTCAGAGGATTTTCATTTCTCAAAATGCATTTAAAACACAAATCATACTCCTGAGCTCCTAATTGAGGGAAGTTTCATTTGTATAAATCAGTAAATAAATGCCAGTTTTAACAGCTATGACTGACTCAGATTTTATTTTGTGCAATCTGAAGCTAAAATGCTTCCCAATAATACAAAGCCCTGTAATCATACATCCATTCTGTTGAGAAATTACTTCTAAACTGAAAAATAGGTCAACTCAGGACATGTTAATAATTGTATGAATTGGACAGAACAGCAGTTGGACCAGCTACCAATATTCGTAATTATGTATTTTGGAAACTTAATTTTATAATTTTCTTTTTATAGTTTATAGATCATACCAGTTAAAATTTAATAAACAACTGTAGCTGGATATATTTCAAGTCATTAAGGATCTTTACAGTAGTACATTCCTGTTGGTTCAAAAATCTTCTAAATTGCCATATTACTTTAAAGCAATATGCAATAGAAAGTAATAAATAGGCAGCTAACTTAAATGATCAGTGTCTACTACCCCAGAAATGCAGCAGTTTATGCATAACATTCGGTGTTTTCTTCCTTCTGTGTCTGAGTAGCCTATGTGTTCTTCTCTTGAGATATGTAAATTATTATTTCCATCTGGTGTATTGCCAAAAGGGACTGCTTAAGAATTTAATTTATTAAAGCAGGTATGAATAAAAATATCGCAGTTTACTGGAAAGGTTCTTCTCAAAAGTGAATGTGTAGCTAACCTGTCTTTCAGCATCCAGCCAACCACATGTGCGTGGATGCAATGCAAACACAAGCAGTTTAATCTCTGGCTATGGTGATGAATTAGGCTGCAAAAAGGTGGCCTATCAGCAAATATCATCAGTCTTTCTAGCAATCTCTTTGAAACACTGAGCACAAAGTCCTCCTGATTTGAGGTCAGATAACACTGTACAGGACTATTAGCTCAGTGGCTCCTCAGGTGATGAAATTCCTGCTCAGCTTAGAGAAGAGCTAACGCTTGCCACACTGTTTGGCTAACAACCACCCGGGTGCACCCATGTCCTGAGGCTAATCCAATGCAGTCAACACATTTTAAAGACAAATCCTAGAAACAAGGAAGTTATGGCATCCTGTGGTTCCAATGAGAAACTGCTTGGTGGGCGGTAGCATGCTCCTTTCCAGCCCTTTTACTGCACCTGGGCACTCATGGCGCAGCCCAGGCTCCATCCTTTCCAGTGTCCCAGTTCTGAATAACGACTATATTTCTCATCTAATTAGTTAATTTTAAGTGTTGTTGGTTAGCTAGTATATATGAAAAGCTAACATAGGAAAATGGATTTTTACAACCAGAAACATCTGTTTCTCAGAGACTTTTATTAAATGTGCTTTTTATTTATTTATTTATTTATTCTCAAATCAATAGGAAGCTGGAAAAAATATGTTTTGGGACACGTGTTAGAAAGTAGTCTGGACCTAGATAATATGTACTTTGACTATTATAAAGTCTAGAATATTTAAATTAGAAATGTGCAAATGTCAATTAAAAAAAAAAAAGAAAAAAAAGAGAGTAGGAGAATTCAGTCTAGCTGAACGATGCTATACACAGGCAAGCAGGCAAATTTGGTTTCCTGTTCCAGCATAAGGAGTGACAAGGACCTTTTACTGACTAAGGAATCAGCCTTGAAATCAGTGGAGCATAGCTGAAAAACAGAGCTCTGCTGCCTATTAGGCATTTAACCTTGACTGCTGCTGCAGCTAAATGACAGCTCTTCTCTGCTATGGGAGGTCAGAACTGGACTAGTTTTAGATGACGAACAAAGCTGCTATGCCTGCAAATGAAATCTTGGCGCAACGGGCTGAAAGGGAAATGCTTAGGAACTGACTGGACTAGCTCTGACTTGCAGAAAGCTGATCTCTACTGAGAGGTGGATTATTCACATAACACTATAGCATCCTGCATTAATGTTCTTTATCATATATCCCACACTGCAGATCTTCTATAGAGGCAGTGTGAGGCAGCCTGAGAAACAAAGCATCTTGCCAGCTGGGACCATGCAAAAGATGCACCATCTGATCCATCACTATTTTGCAGAGGAGCCAAATATTGCTAGGAAGGCTGAAGAAACATAAATGGACCAAGAAGAAGTGCCTTGCTTGTGTGAACTACAGTACAGAGAAAAGCAAACACACCAAAGCAGACCTATCTGTGCATTCAATATGACCTCAAACATCTACTGCATTCAAAAAGCATAGACTGAGAGGAGACCTGATCAGTGTCTATAAGTACCTCAAGGGAGGCAGTGAGGAGGATGGTGCCAGTCTTTTTTCACTGGTGACTGCTGATAGAACTAGAGGAAACGGCCACAAACTGAAGCACCAAAAGTTCCACAGGAACTTAAGGAAAAATTCCTTAGTAGTGAGGGTGACAGAGCACTGGAACAGGCTGCCCAAAGAGGTTGTGGAGTCTCCTGCTCTGGAGATCTTCAAGACCCACTTGGATGCAGCCCTGTGCCCCATGTTCTGGGTGGCCCTGCGTGTACAAGGGCGTTGGACTAGATGACCTCTTGAGGTCCCTTCCAACCTTAACAGTTCTGTGATTCTGCAGCATCTGGTTCTGACAATCTTTTTGACCTCTGTTTTCAGAGGTCGCTGGAAAGCACTGGGAAATACAGTTGTCTGGCCAAAATGCCTGCAGCATGAAAACTTTGGGAGAATCAGTTTAATGGAGCTACAAAGTCCTACAAAGCCAGCTATCTCATTCTATGAAGTTTTAAATAAATATTTTCAAAGTTTCAATACATATCAACTTATTTCAATGCATTCAATAGAAAATCTGTCGCAAAGCATCTATTAGCCCTGCAAACATTCTAACAGGCCTTTTAGTATATCAGAAAATAGATGCCAAAAACAAAGTAGTGCTGGCATGTATTTTTTTTTTTAAGACTGAACTACATAATTTTATATATGTATATATATATGGTGGCCAGAAAAACTAGGAATAACCACAATATATTTTCACAAAACAAGTTATTTTTTTCAAAAATGAATATTCACATAAATATATTATAGAAGTTTCTCTCCTTTTCTGAATCATCCAGTCCCATGTTACTGCTTAAGGGCAGAGTTGTCTTCTGAGACAACCTTAAAAACAGATGGACTCTGACCCAGCTGCTCCTTTCAGAGGACCCTTCTCAAGTTCCACTCTACCAGTGGATGGAAATCAGTGCAGCACACAAGAAGGCAACCCCTTGCAAACCATTTTCACAAGCAATTTGCCGCACTACAGAATAACTCTTTGCCTGTGAAGTCTCTTGAGACATCAAGTATTTCTGTTCAAATCACTTGTCTGCCCAGCTTGAAGCAGGGATAGGTAGGTACTCATGGCTCTAGCTTAGTTGTTTGAGGTAGGAAAGTCGGATAATCTACATTTGGCCCATTTTCATATAAAATGAGTGAGAAGAAAAAAAAAGAAGCCAAACAGAGGGGAAACAATGGAGAATATTCAGGTTCCTGCCTAGAGAGAGACGCAGCAGGAATTCAGCCTGGATCTACGTTATCCCAGAGACTCCAACCCCCTGTAGGCCCACCCATCTGGGAGGCAGACATCTGTGAGTCAATTCCATCTCCAGTTGAAGGAAAAAAAGCAACACTTTAAGATTTCATACTAAATTTTTTTCCTCTAGCCACCTAGAAGATAAATTGAAGATTTGAAAAGCCTTTTATCCTTTCTCTGACTCATTTTTGGCCTTGAATAAAGTACCTCAGCCTTTCTGCCTCCTTTTATCCAGCAGTAAAATTATATTCATAATCTATCCTAACTTCTGATATCTGCAGTGAGAATTAGGCCCACCTTCTTTGGCACATATAGCTACCCAGGATATCTGAGACAAGCTTCAGGCTTTCGTTTACATCAGCAAGCCAAAGCACAGCCAAAGGAAAAGAGGCTGAACCGCACTATGGAGAAAGGCGAGAGGAGAGAGGAGAAGAATGTTCTTTATGTGTCGCACCAAGCCGTGGCTGGATAAAGCTGGAGGAATCGATGTGCAATTGTGCACATCAAATATGGACAATATTTCCTTCCCCTGCTAGGAAGATCAGTTGGGAGGACAAGCAAGCCTGCCATTACTGCTGATTCTTGTCAAATGGACTTTTGCACTGAAGCCCTAGGAAATTTGGGAAAACATTTAAACCCATTTAGCAGAGCTGATTAGTTTAATCACACTGACTGTAATATTTTTGCCTGATTATTCTTTGATGTTTTTCCTTTACAGCAGACTTGAGATGACATTTGAAGAGAAAAATAGACCTTTTTGGAATGAAGTACCAATAATGAATACACCTCTAGGACTTCCCAGAAACCCCATAGAAGGATCTTTCAGATAATCAGACAATAGTTAATAAATTCCTAGTGCAAACCAAACCAACAGGGTATTCTTCCTCTCCTTCCAAACAGCTAGTTTGCTGGAAAGCAGAAATATTTAATATTTCATAGAATAAATAACATCTTTGGCAGCACACCGTCACCTCAGAAGACAGGGGAATTAACTCTGGTCTCACTTTATACCAGTCATTTATTGTCTTCCCCACAGCCCTGCTCAGTAATACTGCTACCAGTTACACCTTCTCACCCTGTGAATTATCCCTTTCATATTGTCTCTCAAGCAATGAATATTTCATTTTTTTTTACCAGCGGCAGAGTAGGGTTGATTTGAAAAGGAGATAGCAAACTAAGACACAAAGTTTACATGAGATGCTCAGCTTCACATAGGATATGACTAATGATAGCTGGTTCTTTTTAATTGTTTTTCTTCTGTTGCATGTTGTTTTTTTAATCAGTCACCACCCACACATATATGCTTGCATATATATATCCACACGTCTTGCTTTTCAAAGCAGAGAATGTTTTCTCCTTTTTGCTGAATCATGTCTAGCATATTGGTACTTCACCACAGTCTATGGGACAAAAATAGCTGCAGAGAACAGACATCTTTGGATCTTCAGTAGTACTTTAAATATGAGCCCCTTTTCTCCTGCAGTTTAGTAAGATTCTTTATTCATCACCAATTCTGATGTCAAACATACAGGTTCCTGCACACGAAACCATAGGATATGGTTTCTAGAGTCTAGCTATTCTTTCTAAGTTTCTTTTGCATTTGAAAGGCAAGAAAGCTGTAGGTGCCCCCTGACAGTTTTTCACTTTTCAGATTACTGAGACACCACATGTAAATTGATCCCCTGGTTTCTGAAGCTTGAAGGAACCGAAAGGCTCTTGCTCTGTTTCTGAGTCTTCCACAACTGGATCAGTGCCACCTTATAGATCAGCTGGGAAATACAATTCACTCAGAGTTACAGCTCTGCCAGCTGAACCCACTGTTTTGTTGCCCAAAAAGCAAAGTTTCTATCTAAAGCAAGCAAAGCAGCAGTTTGACAAAAAAAAAGTTTAATAAGATAATTTCAGCCTCCTGGTCATAGCAGATGTGCTCCTGGGCATTCGCAATCAACCTGCAGTTACAAGTACAAGCCCAAGTACAGTGATGAACATCCTAAATATACTGCTGTAGTAAACAGTGTGAGATTAACTCCACTGCATTAAAGTCAAAATCCTGAATATTGAGGTAGACATGCTCAATTATTCTGCACATCCTGATCTCCATGATGCACATCAGTTTTGAAGTCTGTAAAGAAATTTCACAGACAAACAACATCTGAAGCGCTCTACTGATGTCTTCGGAAGGATGCAGGACCTATTAGATAGCTTTTTGCTTAGGGCTGGTACATTTTAAAAAGCTGATAGGGACTGATGTCTGTGATAGATGCATTGTATGTTATGTCTGTTACTGTCTCCTTAAACTATTCTATCTTCTTAGTTAAGACATCATTTTGATATTCAATGCATTTTTTACATAAAAATTCCTATGCCAATCAAGAGACATTTTAAAGGACCTGCAAAATAAAAACCCATATTTGGCATAGAAATCAAAGCAAATTCCCAGAACTCCACCTTCTTTTAAAGCCAGTTTCCCCTAAACTTCAAGCACTGAGTACATACTCAGACATCTTTCTTTTCATGTCTCTGTTAACTAAATGATAGCATTACAGAGTTATCAAGTAAGACAGACTGAAAAAAATAAGGCTATGAAAAGTAATGCAGCTCCAAAAATTGTTATTTGGACTTTTCATGGCACCTTAGACTCTTAACTACACTGCTTTGCCCAGCACTGTAGAAACATAAAGAGGAATTATATTCTCATGTGCAAATGAAGAGCATTTTTCTATGCACATACAAAGATCTTTAACACTTGCAGTCTAGGCTGATTGTGATCGATATTCAACTTCTTGGTTTTTAAATTTTCTAAAAGAAGAGAAGTTCTTTAACCATTTCTCATCTCAGTACAGTGTGTTGTAAACAGGAACTGAAATAGCTCTGAGATTTACCAGCTTCCCCTGGTGTACCCCAGGAGCATCTGGGACTTGAGCCCCAGTTCAGAGGAGCGTTCATGCCCATGAACACGGTCACACAACCCCTGCTCCACCAGGACCTGGCTGCCATCCAGTACGCAGCCGGCTTTCTCATGAAGAGGGTTCACTAAGTCCTCTGACAGATTTGCAGATTCAGACTTTCCTCAGCATGACATGCTGATCGCAAACTAAAGCTCTGTCCTTTGCAAGGATCTTTTGTTTGTAGTTGAAGCCAACGCTATTACCCTGAATGCACACGTAGTGGGTCAATCTACCACCCATGTTTTTGAGAAACTACTCCTAAGGAAAGGGCAAGCTGGAGGGAACAAGCCAGCCAGATCAGCCCCTCCCAGCAGATCTCTCTGACACATTAAGAGTGTTAAAGCTTGAAGGTTTTTAAATTTCACAGACTGTCTCTCATTTCCTTAATTATCAAAAACTTAAGACAAAGTTTTTACATAAAATATGCTTGCCAGGAGCTGAGAGCCTAAAAGCCTAAAGCCCACTTTCCTCCCCTCAACAACCAATTATTAGGTAATTAACTAAATATCCATTTCAAATTTCTTCCATGTAAAGGAACTTGTCTTTTATCAGAGTCTGGAGTTACCTGAAAGCAATGCATCGCAACACAAAGTACTGTCGCCTAGTTAGTTACTGCTTCTGAAAGCCAAAGTTTGCCCTTTGATTTATCAGTAGGAAACAGGCCTACAGCTCTGCAGTTTGCAACTAGGGAGGCCACTTAAGCAGCTTAGCATTTTTCTGGTGTTCTGCACTACTCTGTTCTTCAAGCAGCTCTAAAATTAGTGTGCAGAGTATATGTGATCACAATATACAAAACTATGATTCTTGTTTCAAAGAATTTTATGTGCACATCACCGATTGCAGCCCCAACAGCTGAGCAGTGAGCTACCAATCAAACCTACAGAAGTTCAAATGAATACAGGAGAAAAATTAGAAGTCTCAAATTTCTTTATTTAACCATTCTTTTTACAGTATTCTTTTACAATATTGTTTTTCCCAGCTTAGTATGCATTATTCCTTCAGAAACTTACCTGTCACTTGAGACACTTCCAGTGTCCATAGAGCTATAAAAGCAGGCAGACATATTCACTGTTTCCACCCTCCTTAAAGCAAAATTAGACTTCCTTGGGAAGGTCCCATGGAGCACATTCAAACTGGAAGGGTTTACATCACAGAATCACAGAATCACAAGAGGTGAGGTTGGCAGGGATCTCTAGAGATCATCTAGTCCAATCCCCTGCTCCGGCAGGGACACCCAGAGCACGTGGCACGGGATGGCATCCAGGCAGACCTTGTAGTTCAGTAATGGATGCAGAATAGGTAACCCTGAATTGAACACTCTTCTTTCCTGTTAAAATGTTAAAATGAAGAAATCTCAGTTAAAACATTCAGAAAATCTTTTCCTTTTGAAGCAACAAAAGTCATAATCAAGCTGTTAATACTGAGATGCTACATGACAGCTGGGTCATTCTGCGGGTCCCTGATAACCATAGGTAGCAATCAGGAGAGGTAGTGGAGCTCGCTTCATCTCCTCTGTCAGCCTCACTGTGCTCTGTACTTCTGTGACCATTTACTGCAAGTAGAAACACATTGCACTTGTCCCCTGTGGACAATTTAGTGTTCCAGAAGCTTCAGAATTCATTTTCTATTGAGACAAATGTCTCCCCTCTAATAAAAGTAACTGTCAGATTTGTGAAGCAAATACAACAGGAAAATAGATATGTGCTGAAGAGACGAAGACAGCCATTTCTTTGCAACAGTAACTCTAGCTGAAATATTTAGGAAGTAACAAAAACCTTAAAAAGAGAGTTGAAAATGCAGTTAAATTGCAAAATAAGATTGTGCTTAAAACAATTGTTACTGTCAGAGACAAGAAACAGCATTTATGTACGTGCAGAAATACATATTTCATATGCATAGCATAAACCCCACCTCCTCAAGGTCTGCCCTCATGCCTTTAATCCTTCCCATAAGGGGACTTAAGACTTTTTGAGTGCAGCTGCTACCTCATTACTCAACTAGGCACCTTATTTAGCATCCACAGGGTCTGCACATGCCTAACTAGCATCCACTGCTACAAGGGGTGGTTGTGGATGACACAATAAGGGGGAATTAAGGGTCTCCAAAGACAGCCAAGGGAAGCAATGTTTTGACTTCAACTGAACCAACTCTCTTCCTGCAAGTTAGTTAATGTCAACAGAACTGATACCCAAAAACAGAAAAAAATGCATGTGTGCTCTGTGAGTACCTCAGTGGTGAAACTGGGCAAAGGTTCAGGCACCTAACTTGTTGACCAGGTCAACCCCAATCAACAGGACAAGGAAGAATGGTGAACTCAACCACAAATTCATCATAGTAAAAGTAGCAAGGGAAAAGGCTGTATTTACGCCTGTTTGCGCAATGAGCTACACCCATTGCATAATGTTTTGGGCATACCACACTTCGGTTCACACTAAACTGAAAGGGGTTATCCATAAAATCTGTCTCCTCAGCCTTCATGTCGTGGCTCACTCAACAATTTGCAAAGATCAAAGTGCAATCAGCTGGATGAAGAAATGTGGTTGTATAGCACCCTGCTTAGCCAGAAAGTCTTCAGGTGGATTTGCCCTCTTACCTGCACTGAATCACCCCTTTTCCCAAACGCGTCACTGACTTGACAGGAACTATAAATAATATAAATTTAATATATTAAATGTATCTATCATGTATTATAAGACATGTCTTTTAATAAAACATATTAAGATGCCCAAAATGGCTCCCTGATTCGGTCTGAGAATCCCCTACCCCCTTGCCATAGAGCGGAGGAGGCAGAATTAACAGTATCATGGACAAGAATGGGAACATATTTCTGTTCAAGGAGGCAGGAGCAGGAGAGCACTTTCCTGGCCCACCTCGCCCCCGCAAGTGACCCCATCCAACAGGTATGAGGCCTTGGAACTTGAGGACCAGACAGATGAGGTCAAGGACCAAGGCCCATCTAGTGGGGTATCTGGGGTGAGGCAGTCGAGTTCTTTCTATGACCATGGGACTCTGTTTGAAGATAATCAGCCAGTGTGGAACGATGAGAGCCACCTCAGCAAGAGGGGCATGCATGTCTTTGCCAAAAGGTTGGCCAGTCTGGTTAGGAGGGCTTTAAACTAGGCATGAAGGGGGAATGTTATGTGGACAGGACAATCAGCAGCATGCAGCCAAAGCCAGAAGGTGTCCAATAGGGGTATGGTAGTGGGGAAGTGAGTATAGGAGACAATTACCAAGCGTCCTCTTTCACCCCTCCAGGGAAACCTGCAGCTCGATTACTTCCTTTAAATGCCTGTACACCAATGCACGCAGCATGGGGAATAAACAGGAGAAACTGGAGATCTGTGTGCGGTCCCGGCATCATGATCTCATTAGAATTACAGAGACAGAATGCTAAAAGAGAAAAACCACCCATACTAAAATATCCTTGAGGAAAACGGTAAGCCTGTGAGAACATTCCTACAGGAACTTCCTTTCTTCATAAGAAGTACATTTATTTCTTTTTTGGATAAATTATGAGGCGTGCCAAGACTCCTTATAGAATACCACAGTCTAGTGATCTCCGATCTACACCACAGACCAGGTCTGTTAGCCATTTAAAATGATTAAGTGCTAAGAAACCATAAAATTGCTTCAGTGGATAAATAGTTCAAGAACTGTGGTTATTGCCTCATCAACAGCTTTCCAATTGATCTGCTGCTCTTGCGCTAAGCAAGTCCTTCTGTTCTGAAACCTTGCGTTTCAGTTTGACAAATCCAAACACTTTTATTGTCAGCTTGGTCCTCCTTCATCAAAACAATATGCCACATTGCTCATGGCCAGGGAGACAATTTGCATCTTTTTAACTTTAATGTTTTGAATGTGCTATAAGGAAGTTTCCCCTTGACTGCAGCTCACAGAAAGCCATGAATATACCTGGCAGACCACAAATCCATGTTTTTCAAGGTGTGCAAAAGATCCACCCACAAAATAAAGATTTTCTGCTGCAAATTAAAACAAAAAAAAGGTAGTTGCTAGGTTTGTGTCATCGCTTCCAATGCGTCCCCCAAAACTGAAGCCTCCAAAACAAAAACCACCTCTTTATGTCAACTGTATGATCTCTCACCATCCATCTAAATGTAAGCATGGAAGCATGAAAGAAAGCTAAAAATAATTAACTGTCTTCTTATTACATTTACATAAAAGATTTACAAAGCTACAGAAAAAAGAACATTCATGCAAAAGTGGTAAAGAACCATGCACAAGAATTAGGAGAAAAGTTTGTGTCATTTCAGAAACTTAAGTTGGATATTTCAGTTTCCACTCATAGGAAAAAAAATAGTTTATTCTGAGGTCATCAAAGATCTGTAAACAATCAAACTTGCAAGGTGAATTATTAGTAAAATAGTAATTTGAATGACCTCCTTCAATATTTGATCTTTGTGACATAAGGGAAAGGTTTTTTTTTTTTAAGGCTGAGTATATAATCTGACAGAGATAATTGCTTAAAAAGAGACAGCATCTTTTTGTCAGAACAGCATTTAGCTGCACAAGAGGTTAGAGAATGATGATTAATTGCTTAATTGTTTTGAAAGGACACACTTACTAGAAAGTATGACCTTTCAGTGGCACTTTGCTTCAATAGTACATTAATTATAGCTGAATTTCAATGGGTCTCCTATGGGAACACATGACATTCACACTAACATCAGACAAGTTACTGTGGTCCTAGTTCTTATAACAAATGCCTTATACTAAACTGAAGTACTGTTTTGCTCTTGGTCTGTTATTCCTTTGAAAGCAATATAGTATTTTTCATTGCTAACAAAGTGTTTCTTTGCATTTAAACCCACTATTTCTTGTAGTCTATTAAGCTGACAGCTCATAATTAAGTAAACAGACAGGAAAAAGACAAGTTGGAAAATGACAAAGCAGGAAACTTCAGTAGACTGGAAGAGTCTTTGTTTAACTGTGGATTACACTGGTTATTTTTCTTTTAAAAGTTTTCAGGAGAGTTTTTGCAGAGTTCAGTGCCTTAGTCCAGCAAAGTAAAAAAATGAAGAATTGAGTCTAGGACTACATAACGCACGTAGTGGACACACTCCACTAATTTAGCTGAGGAATAAGTAAGGAACAAAGTAGAGATAGAAAGGGATACAGCCCATGTGTCCACTGAGCCTGTCAGCTCTCTTGTTCTTTCTGGTTTTGTCCTACTCTTAGATCAGCAACATCAAGCTCATCAGAAATGGAGAGGTTCCTCTACCAAAAAGCCGAGAAAACTCTACATAATCCACATCTCCTTTAGGAAGGCTTATTTTCAAAAGACAAGTAAACATGCTTGGGGAAATCTGCAATGAATATAGAGTTTTTTATTTATTTTGCTTGTTTTCAAGATTCTGAATGGGCCACAAAATATTATGAATTACATCATATAGTGTTCTGCTCTGCTCATTTCCACTTCTCCACAAACTCAAAGTCGTACCTTTTTCTCCCTAAGAGAGCATTGAGGGTGATCTCTCACTCTAAAGAACACCCATCCTGATAACAGAAGATGAAATTATGCTGTGCACCAGCAAAACACTAAAGACAAAGGCCTCATCTCCTATACAATTTGTGGTTCTGCCAGCTCAATCCTGAGGTAGTGCCATCGTTCCCTGTGCTAAATTGAAAACTGATGCTCAGCAATATACCTTTAGAAAATCTTTTCTAGAAGACAGTTTGGTAAATCCTTTAACCTATCACCTCTTAAGAAAGAAAAAGCTGATGGACATACTTGAATGTCTCCTGAACTCCACAACCAATTACACACTTTCGGTTTAGATGCCATGCATGGTATAAATCTCCCCAGACAACATGTTTTCCACCTGTATCTTTCATCTCGAAAAGCTCTCCAATGCTTTCCTTTCAGTACAGCACTTTTTTAGCACAACTTTTCAGCCACCAGATTTCTGCTGGGAAGCACTGCTAAAATGCAAGTCTCTGCAGGTAGCAGGACTCTAACTGCAGATATGCTGGCAGGTATTTTAACATCTATTTTGAAAAGCTTTTTATGAAATATACAAAGTATTCCTGTTTGATAAATATTTATTTTTGTTTCAAGGCACAAGAACTAATTACCAAAATTTTCTTTTAAGCCTGATTTAGAAGCCAGTATGAGTAGTCCATTTAAATAGTTTTGAGTTGTTAATGCACTGCATGTTTTGACATCCTAATGAACAACCATTCAGGCTTAGATTTCCCACCATCAAAAATCTTCAAGAGAACTAGAAAGGGTAAAGCAATGTATGTTCAAATAGTCAAGCCCTTCCCAAGAGTCCCTTGTTCTGCAAAGCAGCTGCAGCACAAGGGGAGGTCAGCAGACACTGGTCCTTGGTGAGGCGCTTTGAGCCTGCCTGCCTACAAAGAGTGCTGCAGTAACAAGCCTGGGCTGCTTCTAGTCCTACAGTAATCCCAGTTGTCCCTGAATGGCCTGTTTCTTTCACAATTATTCACAAATTCTGTTTTCTTGTGAGCAGAGAATCAATTCTTACAACACAGTTATAAGATCTAACTTATAGAAAAATGACAAATCCTAATTTCTCCTCCAAATGGGGAATGATTTGCAGTTCCCTGGATGAGCTACCTGTATGCAGTTGCTCAAAAATCTATGGGTAAGCATATCTGATTCTTGACAGAAATAATCCTCCTTTGTACTTATTCCTCTTCATATTCTCCCTTTTTCTTCACAAAGGCCTACAGGAGAGTAACAAGGCACATTCATCTGATATGCTCCTTTTATTCCAAGAACCCAATTCCACTCCATTCCACTAGAGAAACTAGGCCCCACAGATTTTTGTGCATACCCTTTAGATGACTTAGACCACAAACACTGGCATGAGTTTATGTTATCACTTAGATGCAGTCAAAATAATGCATGATGGCCAGGCAATTGGTGTCAAGACTATAGTTCTCATAATATAATTCCCATAATTCAAGACTATAATTCCCCCATGCAGCACTACAGGCTTGGGACAGTGGCTGGAGAGCTGTGTGACAGAAAAGGCTCTGGGGTGCTGGTCAACAGCCGGCTGAACTTGAGGCAGCAGCGAGCCCAGGGGATCAAGAAGGGCAGCAGCCTCCTGGCTTCTATGAGGACAGTGCAGCCAGCAGGACCAGGGAAGTGATCATGCCTCTGTAGTCGATGCTGGGGAGGCCACACCTCAAATACTGTGTTCACTACAAGATGGATATGGAGGTGCTGGAGAGTGTCCAAAGGGCAACAGAGGGCCCTGTGAAGGGCCTGAAGCAGAGACCTTACGAGGAGCAGCTGAGAGAGCTGGGGTTATTTACACTGGAGTAGGGGAGACTCAGGGGAGACCTTATTGCTCTCTACAACTACCTGAAAGGAGGTTGTAGCAAGACCAGGCTTGATCTCTTCTCCAGAGTAACTATGGATAGGACAAGAGGAAATGGCCTCAGATTGTGCTAGGGGACGTTCAGGTTAGACATTAGGAAGAATTTCTGCATGGAAAGAGTGGTTAAGCCTTGGAACAGGCTGCCCAGGGAAGTGGTGGAGTCACCATCCCTGGCAATGTTCAAGAAATGTGTAAGTAAGCCACTTCTTAGGGACATGGTTTAGTGGTGATAGGTTTATGGTTGGACTTGATGATCTTGAACGTCTTTTCCAACCATAATGATTCTATGATTCTATGATTCATGAGGGTCCAGAAGATTCCTCACTGGAAAGTCTGTCACACAAAAATTTTCCCTATCACTTCTATTTCAATCCCTATCCACTTCTACCATCACTCTCCATTCTCTAATATTCCCATATTCTCTGTCTGGTAGGTCTTTCATTTTTCTCAATGTTTGCTTCAAAAAGTGCCTTCTACAAGTGGAGCTGTCTCTACTGCAAAATTTCAGGGAGCTATGCAAATTTGGAACTGTGCAAATTTATTATTTCATTTTCTTTTTCATGAAGAGCATTAAAACATGGGAATCCATCATCTTTCCAAATGGGCCTAACACATCCAATAAATATTAGCCAACAAATATAAAGGTATATATATAAAGCATTATTAGCTTTATATATATATTTTAATATTATAATATTAAACTAGAAAAATCCCAGTAAAGGAGTTAGGAAAGGTGACAGAGCAGAATCTATCTAATCAGAATTGTTTTAAATAGGGAGACAAGGTATATATGCCAAGGACATATATACAGGTACTAGAACAACATAGCTGGGAAAGTGGTGGCAGCTGAACCTCTGAGTTCAAGCAGTGTTTTAGAAGTACAAATAATGAGGGCTTTGAGCAGCAGTAACTCTGCCTAGATCTCTGATTTATTAATGTTACCTACAAGTAACACGTATATATTTTACCAATTTGCTTTTAGGTTTATATGCCGTAGGTTGCCCAAATAATTCAATCATTAAAATTGAAATAAGGCATCTATGTAGACTTCAGGAGAAGGACAGAAGAGGTTGAGAAACGCTCAGCGCTGGATTTGAGAATAATTAGACTATGAAATCCTTCTCTGCGGGAGGAATTGAGAGATTTGACCTTGGAGTATTCTTTAGGAGACCAATTACTGGAAGAACTGACTGGATTTTGGCTAAAGATTAGGTCAGGTTATAAACAGGATATAGATCATCTCAGGGTTTTCAACCAGGACTGTAGCTAATGGTTTATAAACGAGTTTGACTGAGGTGCAATACTCTTCCTCTGTACTGTGTGGAAACAGTCATTATGATTAATGCTCTTATCACACAGAACACCTTGCCTTTGATGCATATGCACTTTCATGGGGATCTCTAATGTTAACATCCCAAATTAACACTCAGGACTTTTTTTTTTTTTTTCTGACGGGCAAGTGGTGATAAATTCCCAAACACCAGAGAAAGATTCTAGAACTTTAATTTTGCCCTCTTTTATCAAGTAGGAAAGCTACTTGCCATAATCAGCATTCTCATTTCCCCCGTGAAGTCACACACATGTATCAAACATGAAATTACCATCGATTTATTCCTTACCTTGGGACAACATAAGCTTCTTAGCACTTCACTGCATTTTACAAACCCAGAGCACAGTGTTAAAGTGTCTTGTAGCAGCTTTATTCTAGTAGCATCACTATATACCAGCACATCATTGCCATTACTGATATACAGAAGCATTATCATTCCCTAAAATCATTTTCTGCCACAGATACTCAAAATAAAATTAGGGTTTCATTAGGGTGTGTTATTACACATTGATTGTTTGTTTAGCTTTCAGGGTTTCAGATACTTAAATATCTGCATAAGTGGCAACCCTGTGTTCAGATTAATTTCAAAATGCAGAAAAAAACCTATCTATCTACAGAGTGTTAAAACATTAGAAAAAACTATAATACTTACCGCCCCAGTCACATATGAACAGAAGCAAGTTTTGCCTGATACACGCAGGTCTTTGCCTATTTTGTCTGGCCTCCCTTTGCAACAGAAGGCAAAGACCTCCAGTTTTGGCATCAGAAATAAAATAAACATCATCTGGAAATCTTCATCAAGTTCTGAAAGCAGAGTCAAGAATCTTCCATAAACAGACACAGATGAGTAATGAGTTGTGCAGGAGAATGCCAAACATTGGCTATTGCTGTAATCTACCTACACTCAAGTTCCTGAAGTTTTTCTGACGAGGTACAGCCTTTTACCCAATTCCCCTCGGTGACCACATGCCCTTACTACTGCCAGAAATATCCCCATGAAAAACAACTCAACTTCTCTTCCACAGACACATGGGGATTGTCCCTCTAAGCTTTGCTTTGCTCCCCGCTCCATCCTGCAAGGTTGGTAAACTCAGCTGTCCTAGCTTAAAGTAACCATTCTTACTAAGTGGTTCATCCATAAGAGAATTTTTATTGTTGCATTTTATCCACTCTATCCACTCCATCTCTGCTTTTATTTCTGCTTGATATTTTGATCACCCTCCAAATTGCTTACTGCCATTTTCTAATACTGTCTCTTTAGCATTTTCTATTTGCTGCAAAATGATCATTATATAACACAAATAACATATGGTATTAAATAACATATATATGCATGTACATAGTATATACGTATATACACACACATATATATGTGTATACAGACACATTAATAATAATGCAGATTTCAATCTTAAATAATTTTTATCTTCAGCACAAATCCATTTGAGAAGCAACTTAGCCTGAAGAAATACTTCTTCCAGGCCTTTCAGTAACTTCCATTTGCCACTTTGTCTTTCCATCTCCTCAGCTCTTACATTAGTTCCTATGTGCTTCACTAACAGCTGCTTCTCCCAACATTATTGATGCTTTATTGACCTTGCAATGGATTTGATTTTAAGACTGATGCATTTCTATGCCTAGACAACTACACAAACTTCAAGCATCTTTGGGGAGTGGCAAACTTTTCTTTCTTGCCATGTCACATGAAAAAAAATCTTCTTCCTGCTATTCACTTTAGTAATTGTTTTCTCATCCTTGCATCATTTCATTGCTCATTTTTTATGTAGGCAACTGCAGTTTGCTTGTCATGACGTATGACAGTCACTGCTACAGAGAATCCCTATCTAAATCAACATCAAGGTCTAAATTAACTACTAAGGAGATTTAGAATCAAGTTTTAATCTGTCCTGGTAAGTAACCAAGTTTTCCTCCTCTTGCCTTTAATGTAAGTCAAATTGCCAAAACACAACGGAAGTATTCTGCTGATTCAGTTTCTGCAAAAGATGCTTCTGAAGCTTTGCTTTCCTCCTCCCCAAGTAAACACAGTAAATCCCGAAATTTTAAAACTGCTGAAACAAGGCAACAAGGAGCAAAATCTCCCAAATGATACTTAATTTATCAAGCTTGACATTTGCATTACTTCTGCTTTAGAGTTGTATGTCCTTAAATGGACTGAACAGACCCAACAGCTTGGCTTTCACCCAGCACTCAGAGAAAGCACAGCCCCAGGCAGTCTTAAGATTTCACTAAATTCTGGCACAGTGAAGTAGGAATCTAAATCTTAAACACTTTCATTATTACCTGGGTATGCAAGGAACAGAGTCTAACTCTGTTTTTAAGGCTGCACAACAGTGTTCAATTCGTTATTCCAGAATCAAAGACATCATAGGACCTCAGACTACACTGCAGAATAAATGGGAGCTAGATTCGGTCCACGTCTCAGACAGCCAGAAGCAAATGGAGAGGAGATAACAGAGTCTGGCTCTGCTCCAACACCTTTGCTGAGCTGAATAACCCCGAAGTCACAGACTGGGCTCAAGTAATTAATATATTGGCTGTCTGACTGCTGTCTCTGTGGCAAAGGAGTCTCCTTGGGAGATGCAGGAGAGAGGAGACATGTCCTAGGACAGGAATCACAGGAGGCTGCCAATGAGTCACTGCATATAGACACACTTTGGGAAAGACAGACTCAACAGGCTTGTTTGGACACTCCGTCCTGTCTCCGTTCTTACAGAGGACCAGCAGACCTCTCAACACTGCCAATTCTGATGGCTGTTCATCCCTAAGAGACCAGCTAAGGCTTAAGATGTTGTCAGATGGCCTAAGCTGACCTCTGAGCAAGTAAAAACCAGTTCATGAGCAACTCTGCAAGAGCTGAGTTTTTTTGCAGCTTCCCCCAAATGTTAGGTAAAGATTCAGTATCTTTCTTTGCACTTGGTTTTAGGCTTCTGACTCAAGCAATAAAAATGTTTGTGATACAGACCTAATCTCTACAGAACTTTTTTGAAACTCTAATCTATCTAAGGCTCCAAGCTTTGATCTTTGTTCTGTGCAAGCCAACATACAGGAAACAGGTTCCTGGTTGCAGGAAGGGGATCAAAGCTTTACTTTCACAGATAAATGGTCTAAAAGATCTTCCAAGAATGGAAACTGGCATTCCCACATGCCACCCTCTGCAGTGCTCACTAAATTACCAAAGCAGTCTGTGCTAGCTAGATGAAGGACATCAAATCAAGTGGGCTATACAACCGAGCCAAACTCTTAATACTAACGATGACACATGTAGACAGACTTTTTTCAGTTTGTTTTTTTAAAATCTAAAAAAGTTTCATTAAAAAACATCAAATTATTATTAACATGGGTGGAAACAAAGAAGTTTGATGTGCAACAGTGTTGAAATCCCAAGCATATGAGACCTGATATTCAAAACTGGAAAATACTTGCAACCTCAATCACTCCCAGTATCCATTTCCACGTAGAAATATGGAAATAATAACCCTTTATTGCAGTAGAAAAGATACAAAGCAAATTCATATTTATGAAGTATTCAGGTACTAGAATGACAGACCAGCACAGAAGAGCTAGTAAGAAAAACTAGTTGCTCCTCAGAAGACAGTTGAATAGAGAGCAGCAAACATCACACTGAGCAATTACAGAAAAATAAAATGCTGAAAAACTGTTCCATCTGTGAAAATGTCATTCAGCATGAACTGACTAAGGCTACTCTTGTGGAAAAAAAATAGGAAATGATTGCAAAAATGTAAATTTCCATAAGTGCTCTGGCACAAGGACTGAAATAATGTTCGAACAGGCAATCTAATTCAGCAGTTTCTCTCTTCAGACCACTTGGCATTGCGGCCTGTAAAGTTTTGCTTGCATAGTTTGTGTGCCAAAGTCACATGAGGCCAGTTACAGTTGCATCCCAGTCCACTGACTTGTCACATGGGGAAGGAAACTTTCAGTACTATTTTTGTGGAAGTAAGTTCAGTCAAACAATATAAAAAAGTGTAGTGATTAGCTGCCTATACAATAGTTAGAGGTAGAATTCCTTTAACATATGAAATCAGAGTCACATAAAGATATTTTTGGCAGGACTAATTTAGTTTCTGTCAAATAGCAACATTAGCCATAAAACCCTTGAAAAAGTATATTATTAAGGATGAAAACGCAGTAACATACAGATACATTTCAAAAACCATTAGTGAGCTTTACACAAAAATAAAACATTTTTTTTTCTGTGTGCGTAGAAACCAAGATCTTCTTTAAAAAAAGAAATCAAAAAACATTGTACAGGGAGCTCTAAAAACTGATTTTGCCCGAGTTCATCACCTAAACTGGTAATACCACTAGCTGCGGTACCTTGGGATCCAATCTTGCACAATACTGTTTACTTGGGGGCCTGGGACTAATGAATTCTTATTGCCTCTGTGTGTGCATGCCTTGCTAATCATCCTCTCCACAGGCAGAGGAAAGCTATCCTTTCAGGGATAAATCCAGCAAATCCCCAATGGATTCTTTTTACCACTATTTTAACAGAGCCTCTTTAATGTGACAGATACAACTTGAAGCTACTTTCATGTTGGCATTTTATTTTCCCCTTCCACCATCTAACAGGGCCTGATGAAATAAGCCGAGGAGCACAAACTGAATCTTTGAACCTATGCTGATTAACTGTTTCAAAGCTGCCTCAAAGCACGCACCTGAGGCAGGAGATTAGGATCTCCTTTTACAGTTTGTTGTCCCTTCCACACAGCTGTTCCTCCCCATCGCTGTATGCCTCTGCTGTGTACTTTGCTGAGACTGTTAAGGTGGAAATCGATCCTGCAAAGAGTATCCTGGAGGCTTTGGTGACAGATTGCCTGGAGGAGGGTGTGAATCATCCATGTAAGATGTTGCAGATATGCTTAGGAATTAGGTCAACAAATGATCAAGTGTAAGTGTAGAGAGCTGTTTGGTTAATTTATCACGAGGAAATAAATAAATAAATAAATGCTTTATTCATTTGCACAAACATCTGGAATATCTCCTAAAAACCTTCATTGGCAGGGTACAGACACAGCAGGCTTGCTCCTATATGTACTCAAGCATGAAGAAGCCAGCTCTAAAAATAAACTGTCATCAATCACTCCTGCTACTTGACAAAAATGTACTCCTCTCTCAAAAATAGGTGTGAAAGAAGAGTCCAAACAGTTTTCTTTTGGTTGGAACAAGAGTAGGCTATGAATTCCTTGTCCCCATGGAAAACAAAACTGTGTTTTAAGAATCAACTTGTAACAAAATAGTTATCTAACTTTGTCAGAAAAGATGCTAAAGTATGCAGTGGGAAATGAGCAGGAAGCTATAAGGACATTCCAGATTGGCATTTTTTTAAAGCAGGTTGCTGCAACAGGAATTGCTGTTACTCGTGAATGACTAGAATGACTGCTCACCATAGTTTGTGAAAATGAAAAGCATTCATTCCCAAATGCAGTAATGAAGTAAAACATGTTCTTCTGAGTAGGGTAAGACAAAGAAAAAAAAAAGTCCCTCTGAGGAGGATAAGGATTCTTTGCAACTCCAATGAGACATCCATGTCAAGTTTCACAACAGGAACAGCCACTTCTCACAGTCACAGGCACTAGGAGATACCAGTTTCAAGAGCTGATAGTGACACAGCAGGACATAAACAAGATGAACCAGTTTCTCTAGTTTTTCTATAGTTTTTCACTACTGCTGTTGCAATAACAGCATAAGCCCAGGTCTTCCGTAGCTGTGTAGCCACAGAGAAGAGTATAGCAAGCTTGCTACCAAGGACATTAATTATTTTGCAAGGCCTCCTCATCTGCCTGTACTGTTTGCGGATTTTTTTCCCTTCCCCTCACATGGTTTAGCTGCAACAGTAATTTTGCTAATGGTGTCCTTGGCTAATATATTTTACTTTTGTTTACCTTTGTATGGTACAACTATAGCTTTCTATAGAGTAACTGCTTGTTACTGCTATCTTTGTAAAATGAGATAGTTACAACTTTAACGTAATGATGTAGCGAAATTCAGATCTGATGTGATAGCAGAGACCTTGAGACGTGGGATAGAGAATGCAGAGCAGAGTACAAGCATGGGATGATAACAGATGGGACGCAGGCAGGCATCGGATACTCCGCAGTTATAAACAACCTGCCAATGGCAAGGACTTGGTGCTGAACAAAAGTGATTTTAAGGGTAACCAGGAGAACAAAAGAAATAGTATCTAATACGTGCAAAAGGTGAAGTGTGCAGTAGCAGACCAGCAAAGAAAGAGCAACAGCGTACAGGCATGATAGCAAACAGGCAAAAAAGACCCATCTGGAGTAAGGAAGAAGAAATTCAGGCTGGGAAAAGCACTAGAAACTCAGAAGCATGAGAGTGTGATTGTTTTAATTGTGTTGATACTCTTTCTTTTTCTGTAACTATTAGACCTGGACTAACAAATGTTTAGACTCTCAGTCATGCTAGCCTTTTTGACCTCTAAAAGAATTTACAGCAAAGTTTAGGCAAAATAATTGTATTTAATCTGTTGACAAAACTCCATTGCTTCTTAACATAGCTTGTAAGCCTGATACATGGCGACTACTGTCGGATACAGATATGTTACCATAACAACATTTTTCTAACCAAATTCATTTAAACAAAGGGGAGAACTAGGTAGACCAAATGACAATCTGCAGATGATTTCTTTAATTCAAAGTCAAAACAACCCATTCCAGAATTATTTTTTCCACACAACACCAAATTTTGTAGTAATTAAACCTCTGCAGTTGATTAACCTGAGGATTAACCTCACTTGATTACCTCCTTTTAATTTTGTTTTGTTTGTTTTGTAACTCAAACACAGCATAACAATCTAAATGGACCTTTTATTTGGACTCTCTGTACTATATTTTCCTATCATCCAACCTATTTCATGCATGCATACCATCATTAATTAAAGCCTCTGTGGGAAACAGCTTCTAGCCTACACCTTGTACAAGCCATTTCACCTTTATTTGAATTGAACAATGATAACATCTAGAGAGTGGATATGCCCTGCAAATATGCCCTGCTGATAACTTAATGAATTTATCAAGGAATCATTGTGGATTGTGGAGACACAGTATACATAACAGATATGGAAATGAGTCTAGGAAAAGAAGCAGAAGCTGTGCATTTTGTATCTTCTTTATATTTAAATGATTTTGGAGAGTTGATATTTAAATAGAAACAGCTTTATTGTACAAAGTCCTTAGCAGTCTGCTATGAATTTGGAAGCCCAGCAGATTCACTCAAAATCTGCTACTGCAAGAAATGATGGCAGGTATGCTTCCTCCCATGTGGAGACTGCTAAATTTACATCACCTTCGTTGAAGTATGTGTGCAAGAAAACACCTCCCCTTTTCTCTTTGCCAAGTCGATTACTGTATATAAGCCGTCTATTCTTTGGAGTACTTAGTCCTTCCAGGATGCAATTAGGCCAAGAATTTACTTACTTAAATCCTCCTCTTGTGGTTTTCCTCCATTTCACAGTCTATTTCTTCTCTTTCCTCTATCTCCTTCTTGCTTTCCCTGAATAGAAAACTCCAAAAATGGCAAAAAAGAACCAGAAACATAGAGGATCAATCAAACAGAAAGAACAAGAGTGAAAGAAATCATGAAACAGAACAATAACAGAATTGAAACTGTCATTACATACAATGGATAATGCACCAACAACAATAATTGAAAGGAGCTTTCAAATGTTTTTTCATACTTCATACATGTGTTCACTGTCCCAAAGGCTGGGAACATTTCTTAACATTTTTTTTTGCTTTCCTAAAAATAAAATATAAATTCTAATCCTGAACAAGGCCAAGGAAACAGTTCTCTGAAGCCTAGTGTAATCCATGCCTCACTATTACTTCTTTTTCATTTATATTCAGAACTGAGCACTGCCAGAGGCCAACAAATTCCAGCCTCAAAGAAATCTTTGATTCCACAAGCTGTAAGGGTTATTAACTAACTAGATTGTTCTCTTGGGTTTCAGCATTTTTAATGTCAGGATAGATGCACTATATTTCCCCCCAGACGGATAGGGACATGCAAGTATGCTTGCTGCTGTCGTTATACTTTGAGATTGACTTGCCAAAATGTTGAGGCACTATTACAACCTGCAGGACGCCTAAAGGGACTAGCACGTAAAACATACATAAACTTCACTACACTCTAGCAGTGTACTGAATATAGCTAATGATAACATATCAGTGTTTGCTGCCATCAAGTATATTTTCAGACTTTACAGTTAAAATTTTTGATCTAAGTCTGACCTGTGTTTTCAGGCTATAAAATTAATGTTGAACATCTAGTCTTTATAAAGTTGCCAAGTACCACCAAGTCCACCATTATCTCTACTAGGCTGTTTAAATGCTTAATTAGCTACTAGAGATTTTTATTTTAGTTCTCCATTGAAATTGTCAAGCCACATCTTCTAGATACTGAATCTTATGATGTTTCTATCTCTTTTACCGCCTATATACAAGCCACCCCATTTCACTCAATGTGAAATGAACTTCTCAGTTGTCTCATGCTCAGGCAATTACCAGCTTTAGAATGATTTTTTGGGCCTTTCCTTTAACTCTTTCTAGCATTTCTAGCACTACCCATGTTTCTTGTAATTATGGGAAATAGTTTAGTAAGGGTTTAAAAATGCAGCATGACCATGTCCATTTCTACCAAGGACTTAATTTTCCTGGACCTATAGTAGTTCATGATTAATACCATTGCAACAATTTTGTGTTTCTTGTCTGGTAACTCTAAACTTCTTTTTGGATCTTGGCTGTCTAGACTTGCTCTTTAGCTCAAAGTGTACCATCTCAAGAACAGATATAAGTGGTGAAGAGGCACAAGTACAATTATGCTGTTCTGATGTTTGTGCTTCAAGTAGTGCAAGGCAGAGTGCAAACTGAAGCCAAGTTTTCCTCCTACAACGTGCCTCAAACTAGTGCATCCACTATTTGCATTTGGCAATATCAGATGAACTTGTTGCTTTAATCAAACATTTCAGATAGCTAGCAATAATCTATTCCTCATCAACTCAACTTGCATTTTCTATAAAGTCTCTAGTTCTTACAAATAAAGGTAGGAATCATCACTGGGCAAAACCTCATTCATGAGACCCCACAAGTAACATCCCAGATCACTGGTATAAAATAAAGGTCCATAAGTGAGATCATAAATGACCTTAATTTTGTTTAACTGTACACATGGGCTCTCAAAGTGCCAAATTACTGTAAGCAATAACACACTCCTAGAAAATATATCACTAGTTTCTCCTCTTAGTTTTCTCTTGTGACTATATTTTTAGGCAAAGTTGTTTGTGTGAATATAATGAGAAGACATAAAGAAAAATACTTTCTGACTTTATATGGCTATTTTTATATTGGAAAAAAACAAGCACACTACCAATGTAAAAAGATGATCTCAGAATAAAAAATAAATAATAAATAATAAATAATAAAAAATATATAAAAAATAAAAAGAAAAAACAACAAATTGTCTTTGAGAAGGAAAAGATGGAGGAGGCAGAAGAAGCAGAACATATGCATCTCCTACATACAACTTTAATGAACTCCAAAGGGAGAAAAGGGAGCTGTCAAGCTGTGTATATAAAGGGAGCGTTTGGAAGCTTAAGCACAGTATAGAGAGCAAAAGGCATTTCAGTTTCATACGCTAGATAAAAAATTGACATGTGTTCATGTATGTAGGTGCTTCATATTCAAAGACAGTAAAGGAGGTTAACTTTATTAGCAAATGAATTAATAATTGAGTTAGCAGTTATGAATTAATTGAATTCATAGTAAGGAAGCAAAAGCAAAGTGTAGGATGGAAGGAATAGCTGGGGAAGGTGCCGTGAGCACTGAACTTATTTTTTCAGGCTAAGTCACTACTGATGTAGATCTTAATCTAGGAAAATTAGAAGAGTGTAACTACCAGAGTTGAAGAGAGATTACATAAGAGAATCAAGAAAATAGAATTACAGTGAGAAAGAAAACTTGGGCAGAAAATACTGGCACTTTTACAGCACTGTTTTCTGGCTCAGATTTAACCATGTGATAGCAAGAACACATACAGTGCTGGTTGCAAGGATCCAGTAGTGTTAACAGACATAACTATCCAGCAGCAGTATTCAGATGCATCAGACCTGTCATAACAGAGGTTTCCAGTGAACTAAGACTTGTTGAATTCATAGTAGGACAAGTTAGTTTGTCTGAATCTATTGAACATTTCAACATCTTAGGTAAATCTATGCTCCACTACCAATAGTAGTGGGGTGTTTGCCTTAAACGAGCAGTACACGTGTATAGCTATACTCCATTACAGCTCTTTTTTTTTTTTTGTCTTCTCTAAGCTGGAGAGTTCAGTCTGTCTGCAAATTAATTAGTCAAACAACTTTAAACACAGCTTATTTCCTCTCAAATTCCTACAGTGTTTGTTGCACATACTTCCAGCTTGCCACAGAACAAGACAGATATTGATAAGGGATACAACAAAACAAAAGCATTTAACAACTACAACATCACACACATGAGGACAAGATGCTTACAACACAGAGTATTTCACATATTGAGTATCTCTGAAGCTTGATTTAATCATTCTTCACTCCCACCGGAAGCAGCTGAGTGAAACACGCAGTCCAGAGAGCAGTGCTACTGTGAAAAGGACACAGACAACAGTTACAGCAGCAGCCTAAAGATGTGATTAGTACTGCTGTAGTCATCCCACTAAACCAAATAACCCATTGACACTGTGATATAGATTTTTTTTCCCATTTGTTAATTTAGTAACACTAAAGAGAGTCTCACTTGAGTAAGCATTTCACTATTCATATCAAGCTGTTAGACTGGAAATAACGCAGAACAGTCATTTTTCTGCTTACTTCCAGATGGAAATATTTCCAGGCTGTTTTGCGACATCATTAAATACACCTAGTGAAAGGCATATTTGAGATATTTTAACCACTCTTGAATTAAAGCAAGACTACAGAATCTAAAGCAGCAGGTCCTGGAGGTTCTTTCAACATCACCTCACACACTCCAGGCTCTGCATCCATCCCCTTAGACATTGCTATTCAAAAAGCCTGACCTACTTCATTCATATCACACTCTGGGCTGTCATTGCAAGCCCTCTGCCCTGGGGGCTCAGAAATTATTGGGAGTTCTGTGTTTAGTGTCGATCAGCACTTGGGAAGTTGTGGATTAGAAGAAAACAAACGAACAAACAAAGCCTCATATTTTTGTTACTGTTACCAGCAGATAAGCCTATACCTAATTTGCTTCAAAGGCTTCTTTTTCTCACGCACAATTACAAACAAGATGAACATTCTTTCACTAAATTTGACCTATATTTTGTGACCGTTTTGTAAGTGTTACTCCCAGCATCACTAATTTTTTGGCAAGTATGAGATATCTGTTAGAGAAAAATCTAAGGAAGGACCAATCTCCTAATGCCCTCAGATATTCCTAACAGTATGTTTGTCAGGGCACCTCTGGAACCACCAACTTTTGTCTACTCGGAGCAAAAACTCCACCTGGGATAACTCTGTCTCCTAGCAGCAAAATATTTTCAGCCTTGGTCTTCCTTTAACAATGAATATTTCCTCCAGGGATTGCTCCTCAGTAGTCAAACTCAGCATACATGACTCAACAGACATTTCCCCTGTAAAGCTGGCATTGTAAAGTACATTTTCTCACCCATAACCTAATTCTGAACCTAGGTAAACTACACTTTTTTCCCAAGTGGGCCCTTATCTACCAACTTTTCCCCCAGATTTCCAGTTTCCTTTTGCAACTAGCAGGAGTTTTGTTTCTAATTATTCTATTTTTACTTATATAAGCCATTTCTGACCAACTTCAACAGTGTGACATGTAAACAAGTGGCATCTGATTTTGGCCACCGATGGCCAAATCATGATGATGTCTGGAAAAAAAATCAACAACACATCTTGCAAAAAGATATTTTGGCTCAGCTGAGATCTGTGCTCACTGAATTCCTAAGTCAAACTTACCTAGATAATTAAACAACTGATAAAAAAGGAGTAATAGATCTAAATAATCAGGAATAGATCAGTGAACATGGCTCACAGTTGACAGATTTCACATTACCATAAAAAAAGAGGCTAAGTCAAACATCTCAAGCATCAAGAATTTAAAGAGATCTTTGCCTTCTGTTCATGAGCATTTGTGCTCACTGAGATGTGGTCCTTCACATCACCACTTAGGATGTGGTGAAATGCCACATCAAGCTAGAAAATACTGTTGAGTTGTCCACTTGCTAACCAAAAACCTTAATTTCTCCAGCTGGAGTTTGACATTGATTATGAATTTAGAGCTAATTTGAAGTAATCTCCATATGCTCCCAAAAAAATCTTATATTTTATCAGCCAGTAGTATTTTTGGATAGTGCTTCAATAAAGATGATCACCACTGAATGAAGATGATGGTCCATTTTGCATTCATAAAAGACAATATGAGAAAGTTTTGTTTGTGATTCTGCTGCTGCTTCATACCACAGTTTTGAGCTATTCAAGTCAAAATTTCCTCATACAAGCAACAAGAGACAGAAAAAGAAGTAGGGAACAATGATTTGGCATATTCAGAAAGGCAGCTTTCAAAGGCAAGCCCAAAGCAAAGCATAACCATATACCATTTTAAGTTTTAAATCTGTCTGAGAAACAGAAAGATACTGCTGTTTTTGAAACAAAACAGTTCAAAACTATAATGAATAACAGAGTTTTGAGTAGATATTTCACACATACGAATAAATAAACAAATCCACCAAATTCGCAAAAGGCTGAATGCCAGCCAAATATACTGTACAAAGAGTGAAATCTAAATGGTCCATGAATGTCATAGCCATCTTAAAATCAAACTCACACATTTTTATTTCACTTCTGGGTCTTCATATTTGCACGGGAAGATTTAGATGGCAGGAATTTTAATTTTTGGAGACCTTCCTTATTATCTTTGTGTAATGAGAAAGGGAAAGACTTTTTTAAAAAAATTAAAGAACTCCTGTACATGGTCATCCCATTATGCTTGACTACACAGTGCAATTTAAGAAAAGTGAATAAAATTTTTGAACTTTCTACTGACAGTGGAGAATTTAAGGATAGCAATTAAAACCCACAAAACATGATTCAAATCTTTACTAAAGAATTATCCTTAACTAGATGGTAAGCTAAAAGCCTTAAGGTTTCAGTCAAAAAGAAAGGTGGGGTGGGGAGAATTTTGCCTCATGCTAAAGGACACATGCTAAGTAGATGAATAGCACCTTTATCCTCCTGTGCTCGATAATTGCTCTCTGCTCTTATTGTACGGCTGTTACTCTGTAATAGTCAAGAGAAAAGTGAGGAGTCCTAATGAATATCAAGAAGGTAACTTGCTCCACTCTGGCACAACAGTCGATGGGGGCTAAAACTCAAAGAATGCCTGAGTGAGTCACAACAGGCCTTAGCAGAGGTCAAACCTCATTAACTGCTTTCTTTGTGTGATTGCTTTCAGACCCTGATACCAGAAAAGGTGACCATGTCTTTATAGAAAGTACTAGATCACTTGCACAGCAAATCCCTCCTTAATCTAAGTGGTTGCAAGATACACCTCTCTTGCATCAAGACTCTGACCTAGAAATAGGGCAAACGGGGGGAAAGACCATGTTGTTGTCTTCCAGGTACAACAAGTTAGAAAGGAGTACAGATTTCATTGCAAACATTTCACACAATATAGGCTGACTAGAATGTTACAGAAGAAACCAGATCATGTAGTCCAGTGGCTGAAGCACCTTCTTTAAGGATCTAGGACATACAGTTCTACGCTAAAGGTTATTTGCACAATTGTGCAATGAGCAACTGGTGAAAACAGGAAAAAAAAAAAAAAAAAAAACACGGGGGTAGTTCTAAGATCAAGACACAGGTCTCATAGACCTTTTCAGAGCAGGCCCCTATTATAGCCAATTCTGTCTACTTCCATGTTCACTTCTTATACAATGTCCTAAACAACACAATGCCATAACGAATTTTTGACAGAGTTTAAAAAATAGCTTTAAAGAGTAGCTACTGCTATCTCTGCCTCCTGCCACCCATGTACTTGAGTTCTGGACTTCCAAGGACACAAGTGAAGCTGAATATAAACCATATGTAGGCTTAAGACAGCTATAACAAACATGCAAATGGTCAAAAAAGTTATGTTCAGTTATAACAAGGAGATTACCATTAAAATGCGATTTTGTGTATAAAGTAGTTGTTTGGATTACTATGCATTTTTGACAGAGACTACTTAATTAACACTCCCTTTGTCCTGTCCCATGCTAGATGGGCTATGTAAGTGAAAGCAATAACATTGACTTACAGAAGCACATTTTCTCCAGTATAAGCAAGCACTGAGAATTAATACAGAGATCTCATGGAACGATTACTGAAATCTTATGAGGCAGCCATCTTATGAGGCACTGAGATTCAGCACTGATGCAGATGTCTGCTAACATGGTTTAGTACCCTATGAAAAATGTGGCAAATACAGAAGAAAGCTGCTACCTACTTCAAAATTATCCTTCCACATTACCTCCCAAGATGTGAATGTTTAAGTCAGTCAATTTCATAGAGTCGATATTCTCTACTGTGTATGACTGAAATATGCAGCTCTGTAGCCGCTGTTGGATAGATAATTGTGAGTTAGTCGTTTAATCTGTAATCAGAAAGTGAAATATCACACTGACTCCTTACATTTAGCCAAAATGAGTGTCTAAAGCATGCCAGTAGCATAGATACCAGTGAAATCTTGACAGCTTACTTCCAAGATGACAAGTGATCTTTGGGCTTCTCATCCAAGAGATGAAATGAACCTGGGCAGCAAAGTTACAAAGAGGAATCAAGTCACAAAGCTGATGGGCCTTTTACTGAATTCTTGCACAGATTTTCAGGTGGGGACTGCAACTAAAATATTCTCAAATTCCCATTTGGAAAGCAGTAGGATAAGTAAGGGGATGAGTAGGGAGTACATAGAAAAGGAAACTAGTTGTTTTATTGCCACTTATCACCAGTTTACTGTCAACTTACTGTCAGTTACTGTCAACTAGCAGATAACTAACTCCTCTCACACTAGGAACAGGAAGGTGGACAAGCACAACACCTGGTCAGAAGGATGTGAAAAATTGAGGAGAGCAGCTCACATTCAGGTAGATTTCTTATAAACTGTCATCTGTTAAACAAAGTTCCATTTCACAAATGAAAGGAAACACTGCAATGTTTCACTGCTTGCTTTATGCAAAGCGAGTTTTCATGCTGCATTCCAAGGGAACGACAAATTTTTATTTCCTACCAGACAGCTGGCCAACGCTTTAGATTGACTCAAGGCAAGTCAAGCATGACCTTCATCCCTCCAACATCTTCAGCATACACGAGGAGGGCAAGGATGTATGGCCCAAAGAAGGAGTTACAACACCAGGTGTTTATCACCCAATCCATCTTAGACTTCTCTGTTCAGAATCTTTATCAGAAATGTTTTTGCATAAATGAATAATGATGGATCCATCTGCAGACTGATTTATAGAATACCAGCACAGCATGGGTTGACATTGAATGTGTCAAAATAAACAAACATCTGAATCCTTATCCAACTGAACACTGCAAACGAAGATTAGAACTCTATTGTTTTCTTTAATCCATATTTTCCTGCATTTTGCTTTAATACCAGCCATCTGTGTCACATATATTGTAACCTGGGCAAATGTAATTGTGTTGATTAATTTGTCTCCAGAGTTACTTATACCAAAATAAATCTCACATTCAGTTAAATATGTACAACTATAAACAAAAAAAGTTTTATATTTCAGAAATTAAGTTTTAATCTTGATAAGTCATAACATTTTAATATCTCTAAATAATAAAAATTGGTTATTGGCTTATTCTGCTGAATAGCCACATTAATGTGTCACAAGCTACTGTAAATTACTTTTGTAAAACAAAATACTCTAGAAGAATAGACGAAATCATTACAAAGTTTGAAACTATCTGGAAGAAAAAAGAAAAGTCTTTTAATTAACATTTCAGAGACAGTCACTTTGCAAAAACATAGCAAAGCTATGAAGACACAAATTTCATCTGTGGACTGGCTGTCACAATGAGCAAATCTGGCACTGAAGATAAATTATTTCTCATTTTCTGTAAACATGGTTGGTATTTATAGGATGCAGTGGTACAAGGAACATATTACGGTGTTTAAGAGTATATTAGGATTTAAGAGATCCTTCAGTTACCCAACTTTAACACACTGAAGTTTGACACCTAAACTCATAGGTAAGGTACCTACTACAGTACAGAGATCTGACACAAAACAAAAAGATTAAAAAAAAAAAATTCTTTAGCTAGCTACTTTTTATAGTATTCCTAATGATATGCAAAAGCAAGTTTAGGGGAAGATCATTATCTATGCTGCTTTTGCAAGTCCCCCTTATAACTATAGTGTGAGCTCTGCCAGTGGACTGAGTTTTAAATTTGTACTGCAACTTACCTAGTCAAAACATGCTAACCAGTTTCAGACACTAAAACCAAAGCATAAACCTACTGCTACTGCATACTCTGTGCACACAAGTATGTCACAGATCATTCTGCACCAAACATTAAAATGTGCATCTGAGAAGTTTTATGGCAACTCAAAAGGGTACATTTGAGCTCTCAGATAACTGAATTTTAAGTTTAATTTCACTGTATCTTTCTTACTTAAATTTGTGAGTTGGGGCCAGACAGCAAGGCATAAGAACAGTTGAAAGGTGCCCCAGAAGGATTTTGGTCATCTTATCTAGCACTCCAAGAGCAATTCTTGGGCATCATATGTGGCTAAAAGCTGACACAGCTACAAAGGCAACACATCACTGCTCCTGCCTTTTGTTTATCTTCACTTACGAGGATCCCAGAAGCTATCTGTCAAGTTCCTCAGCAGTTCTCTCACTCCTGTATTAACAGGAAGGCGTCAGGCACTAATTTTTCAGTTTGTGTCTTAGTTATTACAGTTAATTCACCAGGGAAGATTTGACAATAGCTGCCTGCCAGCCACAAGCAACATCAAATTTGTGCCCGTTACTCTACTACACTAAAAGAAATAGGGATACAACACAAAAGAAAAAAGAGCATTTGGAAAAAGTGGGAGGAAAACCTGGAAAGAACAATTCTCAGGACCACTATAATGGTCCTTTGGCTCACTTATTTATCTTTGTCCTCCTAGAAGGAACAGGAACAAAGAGATGACCTGTGCCACATACTGAATCAGGAAATGCCAGTGCTCTCACATATATGGATGGAGGATAACAGGCTCAAGAAATACCCTTACTAAACAGGTGCAAGACTCACACTCTTCCCAGTCTCTTTGGCTTGAGGATCCGGATAATGTCCACTCAAATCCAGCTAGAGAGGGACAAGAGGAGCGATCTCTGCTCCTTAGCCAGTGTACCACTGAGCTGTGTGGGAATACTTAGCCTGCCTCTGGGAACAGAAAGGGTGTAGGATATAGGAGGAAGAAAATCTGTTGATTCATAATTGCGCCTCACTGGAAGATAAATTTATGTCCTGTTTTTGAAGAGATCAGCAAGAGATCCAGGATAAGCTAGGGAATCAAAGCACTGCACTTCCACAGGGAAGGTGTCATAAGCAGCTCTTAGTAAAGTCCATATACCTGGGCACTGCTCCAGACAGCTCAAAAAAATTACTTCAAGTCAAACTTCTTCTTGACGTACTCAGGGAAGATATATAGCACAAACTGTGCACTGAAATGAAAACATAATTCAATTGAAAAGAGAGAAAAGAGTTGGAGAAACATGGCAGTCACACAAAGGACTCAAAGAAGAATCGGAAAGACAAATGGACTACAAGCTAACTGAAGGATTGCAGCGCGGAAGAAGTTTCGCCCACAAGGCCTGTCTCTCTCTTAATTTCAGCAAAGAACAAAACAACAATAACATGTGCTTGTATATTTAAGGAAAAGGCCTCTAGAATCCTTTAAAAAGTCAAGACTCTTCTGTGTATTCACAGCCTGACTCAGAGCCCAGGAAAGTCCACAGGAGCTTCCTATTTAAATCCAAAGGCAGTCAGGCCTTTGGAGAAGACACCCTTTTCCCAGACTTCTTCCATCTGAGTTCCCACAGGCATCTGGCACTCAGCTAAGACCAATTCTTAGGAGTGGAGGGGAGCCCTATAAAGGGAGGGAAGGGAAAAGCGGTTGGTGCCACAAGATGGAGACACTACCACGAGGCCTACACAAAAGCCAATGCTGCAGAGAGCAGCTTGCTGTCATTCATGGGGGCAGAGCCTGCAGCCCTACGATTACAGGGCTGGAGTTGTGGCCCTTTCCATCAGTTCCCCCTCGGAAGCAAGCTGACTCCCTGGGAGCCCAACTATACTGCTATACTGTTCTGTTGGGTGGCTCGTTGGCTGCTGGGATCACAAAAGCGTTCAGCAATGTTCAGACCAACATGTCACAGCTGTATATCAAAAACAGGCCCGAGACAACAATAAAAAAAAAAAAAAAAAAGAAAGAAAAAAGAGAGTGTGAATGTGTTTTTTCAGCCACCATGTTGCGCCTTTCATGGACTGTCTTGGCTCCTCATCTGGTGGTTTCCTCCTTCTCCTTGGACAGAGTCCAGGCCACAGCAGAAATTCCAGTCTGTTCCCAACAGGGACAGGGAGAGGCAGCATAGCTTTCTCAATCCCTTATTCTGATCTAAATATAGGGGGCCATGGCCCACCAGCCAAAGGAAAGACAAGCAAAAACAACAAATAGGCAGAAGGCATGAAACAAGTCTTTTCCTTGATTTGCCACGGAGCTTGTATTTTCACATGGTCTTACCCACGTGTGATTTGAGGGGTAATTACAAGGCAGAGGAATGGAAACCCAAGGCCCAGGCTGAGCCACACTTGACATCTTAGGCTTTTATAGTTTAGCAGATGTTCCTATAAAAGTTTTATACCTATAAAGTTCATCTCTATTATCAAAGAAAGTCTGTCACAGAAGGATTCATATAGTGCTTAAAAAGAGGTATAAACTTTAGCTTTCTGCTTTTTTTCTGAACAGTTTTGGTCACCTGAGACAACAGAAATACTGTGTTGAAGTATTGAGTCAAATCCTGAAGTCCTAATTCAGGACCAAATTATCTTAGCCTTTGCCTCAAAATGATCTCTGAATAGGACATAGTATTAGGTAGCACTAATTACTTTGAGTGGAAGACTAGCAACACCAAACACATGTCCTGGTCAAGACAGCAGCAGCCCACACAGTGATGTGCAACAGGAACAACCCAAAAGCGACTGTTGGAAACCAACAGATTTTGAAACATAATGTTGTTCTCAGCCAGTCCCTGAAGAAGGAACTCAAAAAGTGCTACATGAGATGGGAGAGAATAATAAAAACGACATAAAACCAAGTTGTAAATTTTCTTCAGCTAGGGAGAACGGACTGACAGAAAACACGTATAAGCACAGCAGAGCCTGTGTTGAATGGTCCATGGTTGAAGAGAGAGCATAGAGTTCCAGGGACTGTTCAAGATCCCTATGAAAGACCCAGATTGGACTGTGAGGAGAAGAGATTGGGGACAACTCAGAAGAGACTCTTTTGGGGTTGCAAAGGATCCTGAAAATGAATAAATCTTTGACAAAGCAGTAAGACTTAACTAAACAATAGAAGTTGTCCAGTCCAGACAGAAGACATAATTTCCTGAATTGCTGGCTTCAGGAATAAATCTGGCACAAGAAGTTTCCACTCCCCTTTCTCTCAAGGTTGACCATAGCTTCATTGATCCATACCTGGAAGTGCTTCCCACTGCAGCTAGTTGAAAGTGGTGGCCACGGGGCCCCAATGAGCTAAGGAGCAGCCTCTGAAGCATGAGCCCAGACAAAATGGTGTCAAAGCCTAGGCTATTGCTGGTTTTAGGCAAAACAAATTAAAAGTCTGCTGAATGAAAGAACAGCATGCACTAGCACTGGGTATTTGGAATAATTCAGGTAAAGAATAGCATTTTTTTTTTTCTCCAGGGCATGCAAAGGTTCACATCATACAACTCTAAACTGAGGTTGCAGTTCAGACTGGCATGTCACAAATCTGTGTTCCATGACATATGTCTGTTTTTAAAGTAATGACCATTAAAAAGAACAGGCAGAAAAAGAATGTGGAGCTGAATATTAACACAACAATACATATATATACACATAATAGCACATGAAATTACATTTGCTCTCGCAAACAGCATAGGCCAAAAAATTGCCCAGCATTTCAATATCAACATAGCAGCATTGTTGATTACAGCACTTTGTAATAGTAATCAACACCAGTATATGGAAAAAGACAATGGCAACAGCACCATGAGGTCTGAGATGTTTTTCTAGCAACTTGCAAGCACGTAAAGATTTGTGCATTTACCTCTGATTGCAGGTGCCAGCGGTGCCAGAAATGCTGATATTAGAGGCCATGCAGATAAGACTGAATTTTACCCTTCCTATGGTCCAAAGGAATCGTAACAGGAAACTGATAATGTGATAGACCATTTTGGCTTGAGCATTAACAGTTCAAAGGGTTTTCAAAGATATTACTTTTCTAAAAACATCATTTAAAAAAAGGGAGAAAAAAAAAGACATTTAGTTTGGTCTTGTATTCAAACAGGTTCCTCACAATTGAAATGCAATAGCATATTTTTCTTCCCTTAATGAAATGTTTATTTTCTAGAAGCATTAGATGAATTAACATCTGATAGTTGTCCTGGGTTTTGTCATCACTGGTGTTGTGAAACAACACTTCAACATTTCAATTTTGGGTAATTATCATTCCCCAAAAATATAACATGGTTCCAGTTTTTGCTTAGACTATTTTTTTAGTAGCATTTGCAGAAGAAACAACAGCTAAAACCTTTTAAATTTTAATTTCCAGCTAATAAAACATTCCCCATACTAATTCTACTCTGTGGTTTGAAATGCCTTTAGCATAGCAGAAATTAATTACTGGACAGGTGACTTATGGGCACATTCAGCTGCAGGGTGTAGGATTTTGTAATGGAAAGGGAGATCAAACCACAACCAGAATGGTTTTACTTTTTGAAATATACAGTAACTCTCCTGCCACAAAGTTTTATCCATGATCTTTATGTGGGAGAACTATATCTTATGCTGAAAACAGCAATATGCTGCTCACATAGTCAAAACTTTCTGAGAACCTAAAACCTAAAAAGAATCATTTTCTTTAAAATACCTTATACAAGACAAACCAAGTTCAGTTTTATAACTACGGAGCTTATTTCAGTCTACACATCTATACACACACTTATATACATAGGCACTAGATAGTTACCTTTGCACATAGGGCATGCCCTGCAAGATACGCAGTTTCGAGGAATACAAAGGGAGTTCCATACACCTCCTACCTTGTAGATGCCACTGCTCTCAGCAGTGGGCAGCTCTCTGCATTAGTGAGACTAGTAGTCTCTTTGCTTCGTGTCGTTTTAGTTTTCATTGGGATCATTTGTACACGCACAAGGCTATACTGTACAGTTGTATTTAGCCCTTACGCTAAGACACTGTTTCATTCTCCATTTTTTCCTGCATTTCTTATATGTCTTCAAAGGTGTCAACAGGTTGGAAAACGCGAGTGTTCATGCAGTACTGTGTAACTACCTCGTGTTGAAGTAAAAGACTCCCTGTCAGTCTAGTGAAAGCACCAAACAACATGTGCAACTTGCTCTCTGCTTTCCAGGGTACCCTTTATTTGCTAAGGGCAAACAAACTCTGTTCCTTAACTGCCACATTTTTAAGCTTCCTATATTTAGCAAACAGAAGCAGCACTCAAGAGATTTTTCATTTTCCAGTGACTCTGTCTAAAAAATTAGAAATACCGCAACAAAAGCAGCACTTTTCAGGAGAAAGAATGAGCTGTTCAGATGTAGTTACTATTGGTACCAAAAAAGATTTCAAAAAACAGAGCAGATAAGCAGAGTTTGATCTTTAATTCAGATAGGTAACTAGTATTAACAAACGCATGCAGAGCCTGTCACCCACTCCACCAACATCCATTCAATATGAACATTTGCATATATTTAGATTATTCAGGACTTTTCAAGTTTTATAAATCCCTCTTCGTCAATCTGAACGCCAATTTTTCATTCTGCATTTAACATTCACCAGCAAAGCTCTCAAGATAAAGATTTGGATTTAAAATATGTGACTCATGCAGTAATACAAATTATTTATAATCCATTTACATGCCAAGATTCCTAGCACAGCATTTCTCTGTAGAGGCAAATATCTGAGCAACACCAGAGCCCTATGCTGCTGTTTGCTTCCTTTCTGTTACAGAGGATATGAGAAACAAGGAGCTTGTTGATGGCTCTTCACGGACACAGGACCCTTTGAGGATTGCTTTTTACTAGCTGTAAGTAGCACTGAGTGCAAGAATTAGGGAGCCAGACTTGATACAACTTGTCATGAATTTTCCAGTAAAACTGAGATTTTGGAGAGTTTTCTAAAAACAGAAAATCGAACAAGACATTTTTATTACTTTCCAGCACGTAGAAGAAGAGTTATATCTAGATAGCCAACAACAACTTCAATCCATATGTACCTGTCCACATCACTTATTTTTGCTCCAATGTTTAGTTCCTGAAAAACTACCATACTTAAAAGTGGAGTGTTTCAGTTCCTCGACGGTCCATCCATACCTTGGTAGACAGTGTGGCAAATGAGCTCTAGCTAGCAAAGCAAGGAATGAACTCTGAACTGGCTCAATTGCTCTACTTCAGAAAAATAAGAACTCAACCCAAAATGTCCTCTTCCTTTCAATCACAAACCAGGATCAACCCTAAGAGGCTCTGCAGTCTTGACACAGCTAATTGAAAGCTAATTAAAGGCATTGTCATTTAAAGGGTTTTCCTACCCATGCCAATGCTCTGGACGTGTGACAGATGATATCACTATCACTGCCCTAAACAGGCCAAAGACTGCTGGGAAAAAAAAAAAAAAAAAAAGAAAAGAGAGAAAAACAAGAGAGATTCATTGCCAAATCATCTCAAGAAAACAGTAGTCTCCAAAGCCTCAGACGTTCCCAAAGCTGCTGTACGATCAGACACCACTGAATGACTATGTCTCCACAAACACACACAGCTTAGCAAGCAAGGAAAAATTCACTCAGCCCTAGCAAAGCCGTCATTGTCTTTCACAGCAATATAACTGCAGGTGTTTTACCTTGAGATTACAGTTAGAATGCTGGTGCATGGCCAGCATCCAGAGCAGCCATTCCCTTCAACTCCCAGCACAGGGGCTAACACCTCAAACAATGTTTAATCAATTCAATGAGAGGGCCACTGAAGAGGACACTCGTTGAGGTATCCACTGCTGGTTTAGCAAAGTAGTAAATAATTCCTGTAGCATGAAGGAGTTACCACTTATTTTAAGCATATTTGGCAGTTGTTTGGATTTTTGCACAGGAATATACTTTTTAACATGCATTTCTTATGTCTTAGAGAATGAACAGAAGAAGAAAGTAAATTTCCATAGTTAAATGAGATACTAAAAACAATCTTCATTCCAAAACTGACAGTTCTGTAGTTATCTAACAGAGTACTCCTGATTACCCATGTAGGAAATGACAAATGGCCAGCCGTGCCTGCGCTAGATAAAGCTTTCCCTTTGACCTTGAGAACAAGAATTATTTCAGAGATAGCACTGAAGTAGAAATCTCTCGAATTATAGCATCGAGTAATATATTGAACAGAGTAAAGGCTGACTGCCTTCTCAAGCAAGGCACTGCAGCTCTTATGTGAATGCAATTATGCCTTTGCACCAATATCTGCCAACACATCTTATAGTTTTGAAATTAATTAGATTTTTCTGAGAAGTGATTTCTAACAATCTAACTGCCCCAAAGAATAAAAGTTTATAAGGTCAGCTTTAAGCACTTTAAGCATAGGCAAAGCTGGCCTGGACAGCTAAACAAATCGAGCAAAAAGCAGCCCAGACTTCACTCCTTGTTTTGAACCAGCTCTGTACAGCATTTACCTTCTTCCTCTCCTAGGAGAAAAAGAGCAGAAGAAGTTCTGCTGCCAAGGTATCAAACCTTAAGACAGAACATGCATGGGAATGAAAAGCTGGAATTGCCATCCCAGCAGCAGAAACTTCATGGAGGTTTAATGCTTTCTTGTCATTTTCAGGAATTTGCTCTTGGAAGAACTTGTCTGGAGACAGACATTATGAGCAGGTTCAAAATGGATTAGACATTTTTGTGTACAACAGGTACACAAGAGATAGATAGTAAAATAAATTGGGATGTAACATTTTCATATCCTAATCCAGCATTGATGGGTGTCACCAGTAGATGAGAATGCAAAGTCAATGAGCAAAAGAAACACACGTTTTGAGAGTCAGTCCTTCAGTGTTGCCTTGTATGGCAAATTTGGTGAAGACGACACATCTTGTGAGTATGAACTTATCATGCACAGGGTGGGTTACAGACCTCCTGCTCCTTCAATTAAGGACATCTGCTCTGCTCTTGCTCGAGAAAACACTGCCCCGGTCCTTTGCTCCCAGACAGAGTCCTTACTACAGGGAGCCATATGGCTATCTGCACCACACGGTCTGCCTGGGCACGAGGGTGGGGTGGGCAAAGATAGAAGGAAGAGGTTCCCCTCACTGTAGAGAAACCTGCACACTCATCTTCAGTGGTACTTCTTTAGCAAGTCTTTTCAGTGGTGGCTGGAGCAGGACATAATGAAGGAGGTTCACTCTCTGATTTCCATCTTCGTGCTTGCATCACCATCTTCTGTGCACCAACACGTACCTGGGAAGCACATTTCTCTGCTGCAAAACTGAATCTCTTGCACTGGAGGAGGCAGCTAGGCAGCCAAGGCAAAATCCATTTTGCTTACTCTGACAGGCCTTTAACACTGGGCATCTGCAGTTACTGTGTTTTGGCAAATGTATTTGGTGGAGCAAGGGAATCTATACTGTTCTACATTCTTGTCCTCTACAGTTGAGGAAAGGGGGAGGGATAGTTCAAAAAGCTGTCACAAAAGTTGCATAAACGTCTTAGGATTTTTCCTGTCTTTTTACTTTCCTACAAGTCACATTGAGAATACTTGCAATGTGACACCTTAGGTGTCATAACTGTATCACAGCGAGTATCTGAACTTCACAAATAATAGCAGTTTGACTAAATTATTGTTGCAGAAGTTCTTTAGTCCCCTTGGAAGCACAGAACCAACTTACTGATAGTCTACAAGAACTGGCACAGATTGCATGTCCACACAGTTGAAGATTGATTAATTAGATTAACTTTCATCCTGTATGTTTGAGAATGAATACAATGAACATAAGACGCTGTGCAAGCTGCTAAGACCTGCCTAAGAGCATACTTTTCTATTATAAATACTGAGGCACACTTATAGACTACAGGATACTGAAGCAAGAATGATTAGACAAATAGTATTAGCGAAGGTAAGAATAAAAATTTCAACTTCAAAGGCATCTAAGTTTGATGACATTAAGATTCATGAATTTGATTCACTGACCTATAGCAATAACAGCCTCATTCTGATCTTCTTGCTTTGTCATACTTCGTAATCAGTCACACTCAGGACATTAATTCAATTGATCCCTTTTAATTCAATTAATTCTCCTGAAAGTTATGAGAATAAAATGTTTAGATCTATTCCCTGTGGGTACATGACGGGACAGGACAGAGATTATTTCACAAATTAAAACAAAGGCATTCAAATTCTAAAGTAATTTCTCCAGTTTCACAGCTACAACATTCCTCCATTACCTATGATCATTCATTCCAAGGACAAGCAAGAGAGGTGCCTGACATTTCCACGGAATCGATACATATTTTATTTGGATCCTGCAGAAGTCAAATGCAAGTATAAAATATTCATGCAGACAGAACAGAGACAGATTTCTATTCACAGAAAGTCTGGGGGCTTATCCACCTACCCACATCTTAGCCTCCAGACCTCCATACACAGGCCTGAGGGGTCTCCCCATCATTGATGTTTGCTGTACTTACAATTGGCAGCTTCGACCACCAGCATAAGGTGCTATTTCAAGTGGCAAGAGTATGCAGATTTCATTCTGACAGGAGAGCTTGGTGGTCTGTGATTGTCTCTCTCATTATTTCTACCTTTTTTCCCCTCTTTTAAAACTGATTTCATTGCCTTTTAATTCTATTATCTTTCCAAGTCCCCACTGTCTCCAAGACTAAATGCTCATGCACATATGCACCTCTGACTACATGGAGTTTTATTTCAGAAGAATATTTCTAAATGTTCTTGGATGAATGAAAAATTAGGTAAGACTCCACACAGCAAGTAAAATTCTTTTCCAAGAATTTTTAGTGGGTGGATGGCCTCCCTTAGAAAGATGTTTCATTATCTTCCCACCCAGTATCTGTAATGTTATTTGTACATCTCAGCAAAAGCTTATGTTGCAGAGGTGCTCAGAGTTACTAAACCAAATGCTATGCAAAGACAGTGTCTATCTGTGAGGGTCTTTGCTGCCTCCTTATATCCCTCTATCCTTTTTTTTTATATGCCCCTTCTATCTCTCTAATTACATTTTTTAAGTATTTTTTCTTTTCCACTATACCTCTAGTTCTATTGTCTTCAGAAATTTCTGAATTCTCCAGAAATCTCAGGTCATGTTTACTCCTCTAGCCATCACCATCCGTAATGCATTGCAATGATTTCTGAACACTGACCTTTTTCTTCTCTATTTTGAATACCTCAGCAATTCCTTGTTACTGAAATTAATACCTCACTTTGTATTATCCTTTCTCAGTAAACAGGATATTCAATTTTCATCTAAAAATTTTCGTTTGCTTGTGACATTTTTCCTTAGCTTTTCCCCAGTAAATGAGTATCAAACAGCTGCAACAGCTGTAAAATATGCTTAAATATGTCACAATTCATTTGATATTTATCTAATAGCTTTTAAATTTCAATACAAATGATAAATATAAGTATGTTCAATATTTTTATTTAAATTACATAAATTGGGCAGTTTAGCAATAACAGCTATGGAGACTGGCTAACCTGTTAAATAACTCTCTTTCATTACGCTATTATATTGTTACTTCTCTTTTATGCATAAATGAGGTGTGCATAAGTCAACAATTTAAAAGAAAATTAACCTTTTTTAAAATCCAGAGATGATATAGGGTTAGCTTTCTTTTTGATAATAAAAGGACTAGATGATATCCTGACACAGATGACTTGCTTAAAGTATTTCTGTGCATCAATATGTTCATTTTCTCTTAATCTAAGAATAGTTTTAGTGCCTGAAAAAGACTGTCAATCCTAAAAAAAATGGATTCCACATATGTAGGGAAATAGGGAGCAGGCCGCAAGAACACCTGCGGCTGCGCAGTGAGGGCCTTCCTGTCCTCCCTGCGACCCCAAAGCAGGCTCATGGCCCTTGTACAACCTTTGGGCTGACGCCTGCGCAGAAGGGATTGTACAGGG
>JAWLRI010000669.1:440039-484700 GCA_034781795.1 Crypturellus tataupa
GGGGCCGGAGCAGTCTGCCTCCCAGCTGTCCGCCCACCGACAGGCTTCTGCCAATCACCTGAGGGTCCTAATTAACATACATCCAGTCTGCGCGTCGCTCCTCCCTATCTCCTCCCCCATTTGCCTCTATTTAAGTCAATGTACACTTCAATAAAGTGGTGACCTGGCAACCTGATTCCTGTGGAGATTGTTTATTACGCCCGTCGTCCCTTGGGGTCCTTGCCCCTGGGAGACACACCCCTAAAACCTCAGCTACTCCGTGACGGTGACTTCCAGCTCCAGGCGCCTGGGACTGGGACACCAGCAGCCGCGGTTCCCCTACACCAGCTGGATCCCAGGAGCGGTAAGGGGGAGCCTCAGCCCCTTAGAGGAGTGGGTAGAGTTTAGCATTAGTGGGAAGCCGCCGGTGACAGAGAACACGCCAGCCTGCTGGACGACTCGCACTGGAGTCGGCCACTTCGGGGGAAGATCCGGGAGAGGTAGTGAGGCGGTTTTACTTTTACATTATTTGGTGACCCCACCAGGGGAAGATCCAGGAGAGTTAGCGAGTCGGGTTTTAATTTTGCTTTACACATATATGCCCATGGCAGCAACAATCACTGAAGTAGCAATGTGAACTTCCATCTTCCCTGTAACCTTCAACTTTATCTGCAAGGTCCATGCAGGACCTAGAACGATAAGTTTAATTTTTTACTCCAGATTGCTCTGCAAAGTCTGCCAAAGATGAGCCCAATTAAAGCCTGTTGAGTTTGTGGTGGTTTCTGTAGTGTAAATTGCTGTCTGCTAGTGAATTGACTGAAACCACCAAAAGATTTTGTATCGGCCACTGCGTGAGTCAGATAGCAATAATTTGTTGTCACTGATGACTCAAAACAAATCAAAAAAGTTAGATTAAGTTTCACTGATTTCTGTGATCATCCAATAACCCAAAAAACATCCAGTTGGCACCCAAGAAATTCTATGCTGACACACTTCAAAAAGAAGGGGAGTCAGATATTCACTGGTTTAATTTCATTGGGTACTCTAGAGAGGATATGGATAACAGGAAAAATGTATTAGTGGTTTCAACTATGATGTATCAGCTGACTCACCTTCATAAATTAATTCAAGTACTGTATTTGAATGGATTAACCAATGTTATTAACATACATATAACATACACTGAGACACTTATAAAATATCAAGTCATTATTTCATAATGGTTCACAAAGCATCAATAAGTTCCTCATTAACACATATTACTTTTTTCAGAAAATAGGCCAGAAACCTCTGCAGAAATCTTAACATGACAGAAATCTGTGGATGATTTTACAACTACCAAGAAAATGTAGTATTCTTGATCTTTACTTCAAGTATTTTCTTTTCATGTAAATAAGATCTGGCCAAAGAGCATGAAAGAAAACTATTTTTTTTTCGGAAATACGATTGCAGTTGGACAGGATATCAAGCACAGGATACTCCTATGTAATTAAATGAAAGAAATGTTGCTGTATTTTGATATGTGTGTTTCTTTCTATGCTTCCTGGATTGCATAAAGCTATATGGATGGAGGAGATATAAACTTGCCTCTAAAATGTCTACTTGAGCTTCCTGTTGGGTCTTTGTACTGCTCTTCTGGAGGGCCCTTTCACCCTTAATGAAGCTGTGTGTATTATGCTGAACTACATATCGTGAAAGTTACTGAGAGCAAACAAATTCCATTAATGAACCATGAAAGGCAAATGCAACAGTTTCAGTTATTTCATTAAAAAGAATAACTTCACTTTCTCTTGCCTGCAGGCAGAGAGTTGTGAAGTACTAATCCCTGAAGCACATCAAAACTTCATTTCTGATATAAAAAAAAAAAAACAGTGATTACATAGTAATTCCAAGAAGTACATAGTATAGCAGACAACAGCCAATACTAAATAGGCCCTAATATCAGAAAACCAAAGATTGTGATGCTATTTTTTTATAGTACTTCCTCATTTCTACCTGCGGCACCTGTAGACACGTTCTCTGTCCTCTTGCAATTCTCCCTCATCAATCTCAGAAATGCAAATAAAAATACAACAAAATTGTAAACAATGACTGTCAAAGGACACATACAAAGACCAGAAAGTGGAGTCCTAAATGAGAAACAAGAAAGCATAACAGAGGGGTGACGTAGCCTTGACAAAGGGATCAGAAAGTCCCAGCATGGCACCTTGCTTCAGAGATGACACCAGCTTGCTGTGACCATCAGTCACTTTCACCAAATTTAGATGTTTCATAACTGCTGGCCAAATCTGAATTCTTTGAAGAACTGCTTATGGAAACGCTGTCAGTCCTGTGGTACTGCAGACAACCCATAGCCATTGACAAAAGGTTGAAGGCTGTTTTTCAAAGAGGCCAGCTGAAATAAAAGACTTCTCTTTTGAGGAGTTTTTTTTTTTTCTATAAATGACAAAAGAAAAAAAAATTCCTCTCCCAGTTCTATTTTTGTTTCCTCTTTTACAGCATTCTGTGAGAAACAGCTTATGGCTGTAAGTTGCCATGACCCTATGGCTGCATTTTAACACATCAGTTGACGTTCTGGCACGGGAAGAAAACTGGAATTTGGATAAATCATTCACTCTGGCAGCAGAGAGTATATTGAAGATGAAGGTTAAGAAACAGAAATGGAGTCTACTATGAATCAAAGGCTACGTCCTTGAAGGTTATCAAGCAATCTCATTTCCCTGTAAAGTGTACTGAATCAAACATAAGCATACATTGCCTTAAGTCAGCAAGGGTTTGTTGTGTGAAAGGTCATGTGTGATTCTAGACTGTTGAGACAGAAATAGGCACTGCAATTAATGTTGAAGGGAAAGAAAAAAGGTGAACGTTTTCAGAAGAAACATTCTGTTTCAAGTGGCTCATGAAAATTGTGTAACCTCTAGCTGAAAAAGTCTATCACATAAGACCATGATCTTTTTCATTATATAATTAGGAGATATCTACCAAATAGAGGAGCAATCAAGTCAAAATCTAATCCTTGACAGAGCAAGGAATCAAATTTGAAGCATTCTTTAAAAACTAGTAATCCCTGCTGTTCATTGTAAGGCCAGTGTTGTTAACCTTGATGAAAATCAGAACATTTCACCATATGAATAAACCTTTATCTAAAATGAATGCTTTAATTTGTTTAAAGAAAATGAAATAAAATCTGAAATGTAATTTTGTAATTATTTAGAACCAGAAATCTAAGGTTTTAGTGTTCAAAGTGATTTGAAGTAACATACTCTAAAGCAAATAAAAGTCATATGGAATTAGGAAGAAAGTCTTCAACTCATGAAAACAAAATGCAAAAATGCAATAACCTTCTGATCTTGGTAGCCCAGAAAAGAAATCAAAGTTGATCATAGTCAATGTAATCCATGGAATTATGTATATTGAGGAAATATATTAAATGTTTGCAGGTCCTTTAAAAATATTTTTAATGGTGATTGCATTAGGACTTGGAATCAATCTGCCTTGCGGAAGCACAAATTAACTTGTAGTGTTGCACGCTCAGTCTCAAAGTGTATGTTGCTCTTCGTGTTGCAGTGCATTTGTATCAGGTCATTACCACTCCTCACCAGCAGCAGAAAGTCCAGGCTGTGGAAAAGCAAAACAAAATAGTGACGTCTTGTAATGCCAGGTCACAGTAATCTACTCCGTAAGTGCACTGACCCACTGAAAGGAACGGCACAGTGAGGGTATCTTTGGAGAATTCATCATCTCCCTGTATACTTCTACAAGTTGCAAGTAAATGGATTGCTCAGCACTACTTCTGAAAACACCTATTCACAGCTATACAACAGAATATAATGTGGTGCTAAAATACCTCCAAATAAGCAGCCCCTCTAGATATGCTTTCCAACCATCTGAGTTTATTCTTGACTATGAAAAGTAGCGAAGATGAAATAAGTTTTTTGATATAGCCAGTGCAAGCAATAAAGTGAAGCACACACAGTATAAAGTAAATAATATTTCTTATCTTTCAACTAGATTGCAAATCACAGAAAGATTCTCCATAACGATATTTACTGAATTCTGAAATAAAGGATTATGTAGGTCAGCTTGGAGAAAGAAGCAAAATCATTTTGATTTGTATGAATTAAACACATCAAATGACAGTGAGATGCACTAAGACTGGGGGGAGGAGATTGAATTTTGGAAGAATGGAACAAAATGCAATAACTGAAAAATGGAGCTACACTTTTAAACAACTGAAGCAACAGCAATAACTCATTTTAATTTAACTGTGACAATAAGATCATAATCCAGAGGAAAGCCATATCTGCACTCTATAAACAGACAAAATTTAAACAGTGATTGCATCTTGATCAGGTTATATTTTCCAACCTGGCTAAGAGCAATATTCAAAGTCAGGTTAGATATATTTTTGCAATGTGCTATGTCAGAACAGATACATCTGTTGACCAGGGATTAAAAGGCACAGAGTTAGCAGACTAAATGCTTGTTTGCTTGTCACAGACTACATACTTATTGTGCTGCTGTACTGGTTGTGGAAATATAGTGAACAGTTCTGAATGCCACTTTTACATGAGATAATGAAACAGAGTTTTAGTTTCTCCAAGGGGGCTATTTTTGACCACTAAGCTTGGATAGTACAATTAAGCAATATTTAATGCACATCATCACAGTTTAAGACAAGAAATTATTGCATGAGGTGGAATATAGTGAAATTAAAGGAAAACTAGAGCTTCCCGGAAGTTTACCATTTGGGAATGCCAGTTGCCACTGCGCAAAACTTTAGAGAAGAAAACAATGCCTAAATGAATAATTACATGCACTAACAAGCATCTTCTCACAGTATCATAATTCTGTCATCTATGAATCAAGGGCATTATGGCTTTAACTCAAAATTCACTAAAATTAATATTAAAAAAAAAAAAGAAAAATAAAAAAATGTTTTGTGATTCAGATCAGCTTCAACTTACTACTGCACTTCATGATTTTGGGCTTTGTCTGTAAAGTGTGACCATGCACACAGAGAAAGTGCACTGTACGATCAAACACAGGAGTGGGCATCAGTTGCTGCGTCTTCTTGTTTTTCTTATAAACCTGAAGTGAAAAGAGATGGTGGAGGTTAGTAAGAGAAGAATGTTTCAGGCTGAGGCGGGACAAGGAGGAGGAAAGACAGACACAAACGTGGCGCAGGCTGTCACTCCACCCTGACACTGAGAATATCCCCATTCCCATTTCCTACAGCCCGCTGCTGTAGTTTGCCCCATGGGCTGGCTATAATGTTCTGCCTAGAGGATCTTGGAGAGATGAGTGTAGAGCTGTTTTACCTTTGTATTCTGACAACTGGGAAATGTATCCCCTAATACATAGTGCCCAGTCTGTTTCTTCTCTTTTGTTGATACAATGCGGGTAAGAATTGTTATAATTTAGTAGATGGATCAGTAGTTTAGGTTAGATATACACGCTGCAAATACCTAAAAGCAGAAAGGCATATTTAACTATAAAAAAGACAATATATATGATAAATTAGACTGAGTGAAGTGAGACCAATGCATATGAATTATGGATCAGCTGCAGAGCGTTAAAAGAAATTTACTCTTCTGAGATTTTCCCTACAGCAGAAATCCCAGGGCTGAAGGTAGACTTGGAAAATGTGTTAATTTCCTGTTCCTATTTCACATAATCCCAGTACCACCACCCCATAAGGAACTTGGAGATAAAGTTTGCTGAGAAGCACTTACTGGTAATGTACTTATAATCTTAATGCACTTAAATGCCAAGGAACATGCATTCAATGTGCAGGATCATCTCAGCTGAATTGTCTCTCCTTCCCAGTCAACTCAGACATAAAGAAAGCACAACTGTCACGTTAATATCACCTTAAGATATTAAGAGTTTTTGTTTTGTTTTGTTTTCATTTTGTTTTAAATACTATCCAGAAAAAAGTCTTAGAAAAGTACAGCATTTTGATTTACAGATTATAAGATTTTAATAAATTGGCAAAAGCAATTCAACAGAAACAAACTAATTCCTGAAATGTTTTGATATTGTCATATCTACTTTTTGTCAAAATAGCCTCAGCTGAGACATTTATTTCAGTTATAGATAGAATATCACAATGAACACATTCATCTAATTTTCACCCACACAACTACCTGTATTGCTACTGAGGTTCCCCCCAGCAAGAATACAGCAAAAGTACTGTAGTGAAAGACAAGTCAGTAAAGAAAAACTGTTAATATATCATTACTTCTAAAAAATTACCTGAATTTGGAGGTAAGATTGTAATTTTAAGACTTACACTTTGTGGTGACTGTGTAACTGAACTGAGATGTTTTTTGTGGCCTTTTTTAGTACATCCATTTCTTGGAGGCACGAAGTGCTCAATCTGCGGCAGTTCAGAAGGTTGTAACTGTTACAGGAGAGACAGAAACTGTGCATCAGGTAGCTTCTTTCTTGGAAGAAGTTACCAATATTTCCTGATTAATTGAAAATTAAGTCTTTAATGAACCTTAGCATGTTACAGATTCATGTCAGTGGAATCTACTTTAGGATACGGTTAATCAGATTGGAAGAAATGGAGAGAATTGGTTCACTGAGCACAAGCCCTAGCAGAAAAACCTAAATTGTTACATGAGGAAGGAGGTCAGTGCAGTCCACATCAGTATCACCACCTGCTGAAGAGGTAACAAGACAACCGAAACAGATTGGACAAAGGGAAGGATTCTTTGGGAAAGAAAATAGCTTTTATTTTGGGGGTGATGAGTTGAAGGAGCAGGATTCTCTATTTTGCCAAAATTATCTTCTCCAGTTATGCAACATCTTTGTTGTTATGTCTGATGGCTAGTTTTAGACATAAGATCCTCTAGGGATAACTTCTAGTTTTGTGCATAAATATAGGAAATAGCAATTCCCATTTGAATTCTTTTCTCATCATGTTTGTAATCTCTGATTCAAATTTTACTATATTACATGCAGTTCGTGCAGTATTTCCATATAGCTTTGATGGTCTGAAAATGTAACAAGATATGGCTCATAGAAAAAAGTTACTCTTAAGTACAACATGGAATCATTTCTTTTTCTTCTTTTTCTTTTTTTTTAAAGTTGCTTTTTTGTTTACTTAGCATCCATATTTCACGGGGCACAAAAGAGCATGTGGCAACAAAATAAATACATCATATTGGCAATTTGTTCTCTTTGCAAATAAAAAGCTGTAATGAAAATTAAATTATAATGACACCTGAGTGCATACACAATTGTGGATTAAATGCAAGAGTAGGAATTGACAAGCAGAAGATAAAACCCCCAAATTTAATCTCAAATATAGAATAATAGTCCACACTATAATCTCTGTACTAGTTAAATAACCTCTCTATTATGTAGAAATATGAAAGCACAATGAAGCAGCATGTGACTATGTGGAGTTCACATTTGTAGAGCCTTATACTACCTTACATTGAAGATTTTTTTTAAATCATCAATTTAGAAGCACAAAGGTTCAACAGAAACATAGCTGCACAGCTCTCCATACTTTCAATCTCTGTCTGAAATTTCATTCTATGAAATTTGTTTTAAGACGGATAAAGATAAAATAGAAATAATGCTTTTCAAGGCTTTAAGTATAGAAGACATATGTCAGACAGAATAACTGAAGAAACAGAGTAATGAGTTGCATCAGCATTCAAGACCCAAGCTGAGAACAAAAACCATCCATCCTCAGAGCTTGCTATTGACTTTTAGTAAATTGATTTTATATACCCTGACTAGGAAGCAAATGGGCTTACATACAGATATACACCGAAATAGCCATATTTGCCATGATTCACAGTTTTTCTCATTTCAGACCACTTTTGGTGCTCACACCATGTTAAGCTTTAGACATCCAATAAGCTAAAATGAAACCAAAAGTGGCTGCTCAAAACAAATGGGAGTATCTCTGTACTGACTTCGCTCTCTTTTTCTCCTTCAGTTAAAAAGATCAGCCTTTAATGAAATCAAATTAAAAGCCTGCACAGACTTATTTCTGCCTTGCTCTTTTGCTTTTAGTGAGGGAACACACTGGGCTCTTGGCTGGATAATTTTTCTAAAATTATGAAGGCTGATCTCCACTGGAAAAATAAAAGTAATATGTTTACAGTGTTAGTTCTGTATCCCATTGCCCTGATGATAGGATAATTTTTAGGCAATTAAGTCAGGGAAGGGAGACCACATTCTGCATTCTGCACAGATCCCAGAGCTCAGGTAGGCTTGCAGCATTTTCGGGAGAGCCATTCCTCCTGCTAGGCTTCTTACCTGGTGATGCTGCTAATGTCCATTCCATGTGCAAGTGTAATGGCTGACAGAAACATTTAAGAGGCTCAGTCAGGATGTCTGACAGTGAAGAAAGAAATCAGCAGAGCCTCCAGCCACTACTTGCTCCCCCAGACAGCGCAGCAGGTGGGTTGGCAGCAGAGCATAAGGGCACATACAGCTCCTAAGAACAACCATTTAAAAATGATCCAATCAAATAAAACCTTCAGTAGCTAATTTATTGCAAAATGCTTATTTTAAAGGAACGATCCTGGGAGGTGATCATAGTGGGGTGGAAGAATTAGGAAAAATTTGCGTAGAGCAAGGGGGACCTCTGAAGACAACACACTGATGCTTGATACTGGGCCATACGCGGGAGGTGCTGTAGGCAGCAGCTCCTACTGATTTCAGCATTACCTCTAGAAAGTCAAGGTTACACGAGGATTTGGACTGGAAATAAGAATTTAAACCCTCACTAATTAACCACTGCTGGCATTTGATAGCTCCTTTCTATGAATATTTGATTTTTGTAGGATTCTTAATAGTAGAGGGGAAAGATTGCTGTATATGATAATAAAGAAGTCTAGGAAACAAGGGCACACTAACTGAACACTGTATGTTTAATGCCTTTCTTTTTCCAGTACTATATTTCATTTCAAGCTAAGCAACAATAGCTATAGAATAATAAAACAAATTATAATAGACTCTTGGGTAGCACAGGGACCACAACATAAAATAACTAGAGCAGCAAAGTAGGGTAAGGAATTCCAGAGCACATTTACCTCCTCTCTTGAGTAGGTAGCCATGAAATGTACTTGTGATGTTTAACATTGTTATTAACAGAGATGGTTCAAATATCTGAATGTTCCTTTGTTCTTGTTTCTCACAATAAGTAGTAAAAGGTAAGAGAAAAAAGAAAAAGAAAATCTGGTTTTCTGTCTGCTTTGAGGACTTGTCTTCCCTTTAATTATTTTCATCACTTTTTTTTGCAGAACTTACTTCGGCTCTCAGACTGAAAGAAATAGTCACAGTGTGTACAAACTGATGCCTGTAAATACCAGACAGCCCTGGCAGTCACACTTATCTTTACTGCTGCCATGTCTGCCTCTCACCAAAGTACCAAATGATATGCCCAACTTTACCCATATGTGAATCAATATTTTGGCATATTCATGTATATTGGGTATGGCACCTGAGTTAATATATTGCTGAATCAGAGCCTACAAAGGGTCTTCCAAAACAAACTCCACAAAACACTTAAAAAACAATGCCTATTCACAAAAAAAAAAAAAAAAAAAAAAAAAGTGGAAATTAAGTATAATTTTCTTTTTAGTGAACTTCTTAAGATAGGAGTAAGCAAGGGGCAGCAAACAGGGGCATTACACTCAAATGATTTTGTGACTGCTGGCAGGCAAAATGAATCGAATATTTTAGAACGAAATACTGGGTACACATTTGATTTTCCTAGTGACTCTCTGGATAAAATAGCACAAGAGGCAGATGTCAGTCTGTGCTTGTTGTGCAGTAAAGTGGGGAATATACTGTGCTATCTCTCCCTGTACAGCATTTTAAGGAACTGCCTTTTTAATATTTTGGAGAGAGATTTTTAAGTCATTTTCCTCAAGGAAAAAAAATGCTTATCTTATATTTTAAGTATCATTCCTCTCTCTATCTTTCCTGAGAGATTTTCACAAAAAGGTTCTGTTTTTCCATAGCTCATCAGCTCCTCCACCTATGTCAACAGTCTTCTGGAAACAGGAATGGGAAGAAGAAGTGACATATGACTCATTAGAAGTCCATTTTTCCAAGTCATTATTTGTATTTCTTCACTCTACCCTATTGTATCCAGGGCTTCTGCTTCATCCCAGGCTCTGCTTACCTAGGCTTTCTGAACAGTAGTTCTTATGTGTATGATTAATTCATTTCTTATTTTCTACTTAGAAAAACTATTAGAAGATTTTATTCGTATCTCAAGATTCTGCCTTTCTTCCTTAAGAAAGGAGGGATGTGAAAGGGAAACAGAAACATGACATAAGGTCCAGAAATTTATTAGAGAACTACAGTTAAATGTGCTGTCTGTGCCCCACCTATGTAGCTTCAATGGTAAAAACTTAAAAATCACAGTATGTGCTCCAGAATGAATGGATTGGCATTTACAAAAAGCTCAATATTAACTGTCTTTTTTGTTCTATTTATAGACACACACAATCATTTTTAAAACCGGGCCTTGCTAACAAACGCAGCCTGATTGCAAAAGTGAGATTTTTTTCCAAAACACAGTGAAGGCTCTGCTGAAAAGGAAAGGTTGCTTGTACATGGTAGAAGACTGAAGAGATAATATATGTGGGGGAGAAAGTAGTAGGAACACCCAGAACAACGGTTGTTTCGTTTCTCATGGTCTAGTTTCCTCCTGTGACACGTTGAGCATCCTTCACTCCTGAAGCACAGCAAACAGCAGATTTACAAAAACACAGCAGCAGCAACAACAACAACAACAACAACAGTTCAGGGCTACTAAATAGTTTCCATGATCTAGTACGGGGAGGTTATGGGGTAATCATAGAAATGTCACGGCGCTGAGAATTTTCAAACTCAATGTAAGCTACCCAAAATGTCACATATGGTTGTGGCTGCCTCCATAAGTGGTACCCAAAACAATTAAATTAGTGCTGTTTCTGCCACCCTCTTCTCCATGCAGTACTGGCTGTATTGTGCTGGAGCGGCACATTACAGTGCTACTGAAGTGTTGTGTCTTAGCAGGCCATCAGCTCTGCCTTCATGTGGACTGTAACATGACAGATTTTATGACTGTGATGGTATTACCCTGGCACACACTGGCACAACAGCTGGGGAAAAGTAGGATAATCTTTCTCAACTATTTCTCAAATATTTAGAAATATATTCCGCTTTCTTAGGAACTACCCACAGGAGAAGCAATTTCCTGCATAATCTTTCCCTTTGTGGTTTGTGGAGTTGGGAGGGAAGAGGGTAAGGAGCTGGTGGAGGGAGATGGTCCTTCCCCTCCACTTAGCACTGCTGAGATCACATCTAGGGTTCTGTGTCCAGTACTGGGCTCTCCAGTACAAGAGAGACACAGACAAACTGGAGTAAATCTGGTTAAGGGCCATGAAGAGGATTATGGGTTGGAGCATCTGTTAACGGAGAAGAGGCTGAGAGAGCTGGGACTTGAAAAGAGTTGTGAAGGTTTTATCCTCCCTGATGGGAGGGAGTAAAGACAGAGACAGAGGCTTCTCAGAGCTATCCAGTGGAAAGACAAGAAGCAATGGGCATAAACTGACATAAAGAAGATTTCATTTAAACGTTAAAAAAGAAATACTGCAGAGGTGATTGAACACTGGCACAGGGTGCCCAAAGGATGATGCGGTTTAATGTTCAAAACCGATCTGGACAATGTTCAGAGCAACCTGCTTTAGCCGATCCCATCTGACTGGGGGGATGGAGTAGGCGATTTCCAGAGGTTTGTTTCAGCCTCTACCATTGCATGCTTCTGTGATTCTTAAGTATTTCGCAATATTAACTTTCCTTTCACCAGAAGGCTATACTCATTTCTCAGTTACCAGAAAGTTATGCTCATTTCTCAGTTCGCATCATGTTCCTTTTTAACAAATCACACTAGTGTTTTTTCTTTCTTGCAGATTTATCAACAACATTCCAGCTTAGTTGTGATTTTACTAAGGACAGGTAAAGTTAGTAATAAAGAATCTCTGATCAAAAGAAGTCAGGGCAGAACCAATATTTGGTAGCAAAGGAACAGGTTGCAGCACAGCAAACAGCTGTTTGCTAACAGCTGGCTAAATAATTGCTGACATTTGAAAGGAAATTCCATAGCCAGTTTCCCAAATACATCTGGGGACCTCAAAGTCCCATTGCCAGACAGATATATGAGAGTTTTAAAATGCATACATATAAAAAAATCTTAGGGCAGTTTCTAAGCTTCTCATAAAATAACATCTTCTAGAAATCTATAAACATCTGTTAAATTTTGAGATGCCTCTAAAAACTGATTTTATAACAACTAAGTATAGCAAAATAAGTAAATAGGTAAAGCCATTACAAATGGACAAGAAGGCAACTTGAGATAGTTAAGATGGAAATCTGGAGAATGTGAAATACTTGTCTAAAAACTGCCACACAACACTGTGTTCTTTGTGTCTGTGCGACTGCCACAAGTAAGGCTCTGAGCTGATCCCTACCTCATTCCTCACTTGCTGCCACTGACTTACTGTGAAAGACTGAGGATAACCAGAATTTTATTTCTTGCCACGTCTATATGTTTTATCTTCCCTCTCTCCAACATTCATTCTCTTTCCTTGTCAAAAACTTTCCTCATCCATGTTAGCCAAAAAGTGTTTCCATTTACTTTTTGAGTCAGCTTCTTCCAAAGTCTCCTCTAATTACCACTTTTATCCTTTTTCCATCTCCCTTTATTCCTAATTTCTCACTAGGCTGGGCTTTTTCTCCTCTTGCTCTGTTGTAGCCGTGGCCAGGTTTGCGTTCCATTCTACAGGTGCACCAAGGCTTGTCATACTGGGAAGCGATCTCACCTCAAGGTGCTCTGCCCTGTGACTTGCCATCTAGTTCTTTTGTAGTGAGGGAGCACTGTGATTCTGACAAAGCCAAGCTGGTGTGCAGCCTTCAGGTGCGCTGCTAGATAACATGGTCCACCGTCTAGCATCAGGGAGCACACTAGTGTTTGTGTGATTTAGGCATTTTCAGGTCTGCTCACTATTGCCCTCTCAAGAGAAGATGCTCAGTTGCTCATTTCCTTGAAGACTTTGCAGAAAGTGGCAGAGCTGATGGCTAATGGCCTAGGAAGTGAATGGGCCATTCTTCAGAAGCACTTGGAGCAACAACACCTGCTGGCTAAATACAAGAGCTTTAGCAAAATACCTTCACAGGCAGCTTTCCTAGTTAGAGATAAAGATTGAGATTGAGGCTTCAAGAGGGAAGTAGGACAAGAGAGACAATGGAAAGGAACCTAGGGAGAAAAGAAAAGGAGGGAGAAAGAAAAGAAGGTAGAAAAATATGTATCCATGATCTCCAAAAATTCCTATAACTAGAAAGCAAGATGAATTTGACTCTTATTTAAATCTTATGTAAAGGAGGTGTCTCCGTGATGTTATCTTAGACCAAGTACCCTGCTGAAGGGTGCTTTTATCCTGGCAGGCAGGTGAGACAGTTGTCAGTTCCTTAATTAACTCCTATGGAAAAGTTTGAAAGAAAAAAAAATCGGAAAAGGTATCTTGCACAAGAGGAATTAACTGCAGGAAAAAAAAAATCCAGAGAAACAGTACTTGTTTCATGCAAATAATATTTGAACTCAATAATATAAAGGAAAAGTGTAAGAAAAAAATATGTCAAAGACATGGAATTAGTTCCCACCTCTCATTTTTGATCATGTATTTACATTTGGAAAGATTCTTTTGCATACTGACACAAACTAAGGTTAGTGAGGCCTCACTACAAAGGAAGGAATGAGTACAGTCTTGTTAGAATAGGTGAGCTGAGTCTCATTTCTCCCCAGTTCTCTCTCTGACTCCTATGTGATGCTTGGCAGATAAGTCATTGAGCCTCTCAGCGCTCAGGCTCTTTATCTATGCACTGAGGAGATGCATTTGATCAAAAGCACAGTGTAAGTGCTCACTATTACTATTATCAGCTTTTAGAAGTTTTGAAGGTTATAGAAGCTGGTCAAAAAGCTCAAAGGCCAACTCTATAGCAGCCTAAAAAACTCATTACCCTGTGCAATTTTCTTTCAGTTTTCTCCAAAACGCATTAATAGCAAGACATTTTTGGACACACAGCCATTTTTGGCACAGCACACTGCCTCAGTTCTGCCATATGCCCCCTCAGGCTTATGCCAAGTCACAAAAGAATTAATTACAATATTTTGAAATTACAAAACAATGTGCAATGCTGAGCTTTACCTTAAATTCTTAAGCCATATTACAAAAGAATGGAACATTTTCCCTCTTTTGGGACTTTTGATGCATTAGTCATAGATTAATACTTTAGTCCTATTTTTGCAACACATTTAAATGTGAAATATTCTCAAAGCTATGTTAGTGGTTGCAGCAGTAAAAATGACAGACATTTATTATTTTCAAAATGGAATAAATGAAACAAACAAACTGCTAACAATGCAATAAATGACCCTACATTCCTAAATCAGGAAAAATATTCACTGAGACGAGATCAAAAACCTTAAGGGCTTTGCTTCCCCGAGAAAGCCAGGATTGGGCCCACTGAAAGCACGCTCCGATGTGAGCTAGCTGCAGCTGCAACTGTGTAAAGAACAAAGGATTACGGTCAAAGTCAATTAAATTAAAAGTCAATTGATTTAAGGCTAAGCAACTGATTAGAGAAACAGTGCAGAGAACTTGAAAGGAAAAAATCCCTGCTCTGCCAGTGTGATTTTCAGCTCCTAGTATTCCTAACGTGTGCACCTGCTGATTATAATTGGAGCTTGTCAGGTAAGGGATATCTGAAGTTTAGAGCTGCCTTTGCATTGTGTTGCTCTAAAATTCCTTCACTGAAGTATGATCAACATTGCTTTTATACGTAGCTTAGAATAAAACAAAGATGGAATAAAGCACTGAAAGGAACAGTAAGCACTGAAAGGACTAGCAGCACCAGAGGCCTGTTCTTGCTCTAGCTGCATTCATGGAAAAGCTTCCTTTCATCTTGCTACACCTGGACAAACGCCAAGGGCTTGTCTGAGCACAAAGGCATCTGTTTGAGGGGTTTTCGTAATGGATTCTGTTTGTCATCTGAACCGACTCTCACCCGTGGCTCAAACCTCAGATTTCCGATGAACCCCAATATCTCTTTTGCAATGGAAGATGAACCCCTTCATGCCTTCTCCCTGGGGTGACACAACATGCAGTCGGCCTGCAGATGTCCTGCAGAAGCAAAGGAATCACCTCAGTAAGTCCTGCTGCGGTCAGTGCATTGTATCATGGTGCCTTTCCACAGGGATGAAATCTGCCCTGATAAAACTGGATGGCACTCACAAGAATTGGTTTCACCCAGGACAATGTAGCTGCTGGAATAGTCATGCTTTCTTGACACAATAAGCACATTCTGGATATTGTCAAAAACTACCTTCTTTTTCTGTTGTTATTATAGGCTACAGTGCTTAAGTACGTGTTCAGATTTGAAGGGTAGCATGCCCATGTACATGCTTACAACTAAATGCTAACACACTTTGCTCCAAGTTTCTGAATAGCAACTAACAAGTCTCAGCCCAAAATTTTCCCAAGTTCATTCTTCCCGTGGTTTCTCTGAGCACTGGAAACTCTTCCCAGTTTCTAAACAGGAGCCTTGTCACATTGAGGAGGCTGACACGAACCTCCCCAAACAGTGTGAGAGTGTCCCACGTGCCACCTCAGCCCTGCACTTGAGCAGGAGTGTTCCCGCAGAAGCTATGACACAACACAAACATTATGATTAGACATACAGTAAATAACAGAGTTAGGATTGTCTGAGCAAGGTGGTTTGCAACAGAGGAAATAGAGAGCTATAGCAATACTCCTTCCATCCATTTGCTAATGCAATGTTACTACCTCCTTTTACTTTATCTGATGGTATATTTAGATTTATTTTCCTATGTTTTTTCTCAAGATAAAGGCAATACCATATATTGCTTTTGTATAGAAAAGAAATTACACTGATGAATTTTCTTTAAAAAAAAATCTGACTAATAGATTAAACTCAGTTTGAAAGCTACATATATTTTCATCTTTCCAGTGAAAAATCATTATGACATGACATCTTGAAGTAATGACTAAAAAATAATTCCTAAAAAATATTATGTAAAAATTGTTGAACTGGTACTTTATTTCCTGTATATCTATCTGAATATTCCTAATTCTGAACTGTAATCTCTCTAAAATACAGTCTTATTTAGTATTGTAAAATTCCATCTAATAAGTAATGTTTAACATTATGTTAAATTTTATGGGCTGGATTCTCATTTGAATTCAAACACTAAACAATTCCACCGATTTCAAAATCCACTGGACTACAAATCAGCTGTCATTTTGCTTTGTTATTTAAGATATGTTTAGGATTTTATTTTCTATTCCATTAACTAGAGTACACATTTTGCTTTATGTTTATTTTGCTCTGTTGCTACAAATTATTACTGTTATTTATAAAAACACTTTAAAAAGATAGGAACATCAAATATTTACTACACTCTACTTTCTGCTTTTGACTTTCCTACTTTCCTAATTTTTTTTTCACAATGGGATGTCCAGCAAACTGGAAGTCTCCAAAATAAATCAAATACAAGTTTCATACAAGTAAATGTCTGAATTTTCACAGGCAGAAAAGGAAATGCCCAGACTATGATGGGGTTTTCCATTCTATATTTTCCTTCTGAAAAGGAAAGACGCACTGACTAGCAGAGGTCCTTAAAGGACAAGAGCTTGCCCTTATAAAACAAAGCCATTCCTGCTCCCACTCATACGTAATTGAAGGTCTTCAGCTCTCCTGAGCAGCACTCCTGTATACCTAAATGTCAGTGTAGGTGAGAGGACCTAAATTTTAATGTATGGACTCAGACAGTTAGGAGAACCAACCCTGAAACATTTTTTTCTCCTCCTGATCACCTTAAGAAATGGTTGCAAATTGAGGAACAGGGAAAATGTCAGTAAGGGTATGAAGAGAAGCTCTATGTCTCTGACAGATTACAAAAATTATTTTCTTCGGACTAGTGAGACAGTGAGATGAGCCTAAAGAGAGATTTTTAGGCAGCAGAGGGAGACTCAGGAAATAAGAGAATTTTCCTTTTTAGGCCTTGAATATACTAGGAAGGCCAGAACTGTTGGTCAGTTAGAAAGGAAAACTGAGTGAGGAAAAAATAGAGGCAATAGAGGGAACCCACCCACACCATGATGTGACATGGGAAAGTGGCAGAACATAAAAATTCCCGCAGAATTTTCCCGTAGAAACCACAGAGTTTTGTGTTCCCCCCCATTTCCTCAACTGCCATGAAAGGTTAGGCAAGGGCAGTGGGAGCTGTCACCCCATCATACATTAAGGAAGCACAGGAGATCCAGGAGGTCCCATTGCATGTGGTAGATTTATCATGGTGCCATTTTTAAAAGGAGTACCATCACATTTCATTTCAGCTTGAAGGTAGGTATAGAAAACTTGCATTTCCAAGTCTACGCTGGTTTAGAGGGGCTTCATTTGCCTTGGGAAGAGATGAAATTATATGACTTCCCACAAAGCGGTTCCATGTTCTGAGTCTTCCCTAATTGGATACTCATCATCATGTCCTGCCCTCCTATTACCACTAAGCAAAATGCTGACTGACAAAAAGATCAAGAACTGCAGGGAAGGGACATACAGAAATGCTAAAGAAAAACAATAGTATTGGTAATTCATACCATATAGATCCCATATGGCTTCTGCTACTGAAACAAACAGTCAGTATGTCAAGAATGCCTCTCCTTTAAGGTCCTCCTGGAATTAATGTTTTGGTTCTGCATTTTACTATGTCTGTCAGCTAAAACTGCTAATGAAACCACCACCACTGAGGGTCCCTTATGGATTTTCTAAGCAAAGTGTACTGTCCAAAAAATGTACTGTCCTACAAACTCTGAGCCACATCCTGGAGCGTGTTTTGCTATAATGTTGCTGCAGCCAAGAAACAACCACATAAAACTACTGCAGTCAAATGGGAGAAAATCTCTTTTATGGACAGCACTTAACAGCAACTAATAATAGTACTTAATAGCAAACCACTTAATGCAGGTAAGCACAGTTTGCCCCGAGGAAGACCAAGAGCAAAAAAATATTTTTTTTTGAAGTGGCTGCCCAAAGTTAGGCACCAAAATATGATTTGAAGATGTCATTTTTAGCTGTGCTTACATAAAAGCAAACATTTCCTTTCTGCCTTACTTAGAGGCTTTTTCAAAATCGGAGCTCTGTCCCCAGCTTTTGGTAGATATTTCCTAGATGTTTGGACTAAGTGACTTACACAAGGATAATAAGTAAAAGAACACAAACCATTTCAGGTTACTTACCTGTTAGGCTTGGTCTATATTCCTTTGATATCATTGTCTTAAGAACCAAAGTAGTTCAAGAAAAAAAATATCCAAGGAATATTGCTTTAAGTTTTGCCTAATGCAAAGAATTTGATATTTGAATACAAAAAGGAAAACAGAAAAAATAAGTTTAATAAAGTTTATTCTTACTTTATCCTTCTAATGAATATTTACTCTTTACTATTCTGCTACATGACATCTGCTTTACTATTCTGCTAGTGATCCTGCTAGGAACACACTGCATTTGAGGACTGTTGTACCTCTCCTTCAGGTGAGAAGTTTTGTAAGAAGGCCTATGAAGGTTTCTAATAAAAAGAATTTAAAATTGGTCTGCTACTGAAATTTCACAATAATCAAGATCCAAAAACTAAATTTAGTAAACAAACAAGTGATTCCAAAAAAAGAGGAGAGATCAAAATTATCATGTTTTTTATCTACTGCCCTAGATATGCACAGAAGCCTAGAGGGACTCGTTTTGCCAGACACACACTTACTCTCTCTCCGTCTCTCATCTCATTTGCTTCTGATGTGAATTTCCTCTCTGCCCAGGGAATGTTTAGAGCTCTGCAAGAGGCTCAGTAGCATCTGCTGAGGCACTTTATAATTACATTCCTTGTGCTCAGATTTTGAGAGTGATTCTTCGGGGCTGGACCAAATGCTTGAGGTCACTTCTTGCTATTTTTAATTACTTCCTGTCATGAAGGATAGAAGAGGACACATGCCTTTGATTTTATTGTCACCAACAAATTATTCTATGGCCATTTCTTAGTCCTTATTATTTACTCATTCTTAGATAAGCCTGATTCATTTGTGCTAGCAGGCTTGCACAAGCAGACACGCACGTTAACCGCAAGACATCTCTTTTTTGCATCTTATTTTCAGATATTTTATTCCACTCTTGTCAGACTCTGTTTTTATATTTAATTTGCCTGGAAATCTTTACTATACTAAAAAAAAAGATTTTTTTACTAGTTCATTAAAGTTGAAAGTGTTTTAAATGGCTGCTGTAGAAAGATCTATGCAAAGTTCCTGCCTAATAAATAAGATGATAGAAAAATGTTTCTCTTTTGTTTAAAAACAACATTGTACATGTCACTCTTGCTCTGCTTAGTACAATTTCCTACTTATCATGAACCTTCTAAGTGAAAAGTACTCATTTACAATTATTTAACTATGATTATATAATACATCTTAAGTCTTCAGGAAGCGCTCACTTGGGAAATACCCTCCAACAGGAGATCCATCAGAGGACCTTAAAGAGCCACAATGACTGTTACTTAGTGGCTCTAGTAATGCTGCTTGGAGGATGCCTTTAGATGACCCAGCAGTACTTAAATCACTGCATTTTGTGCACTCATACGCCCACCAGTGTGCTGCAGCGTGTCAGGAGCCTCCCAGAAAGCACTGAGGAGGGGAAAGGCAACAGAGGAGGAACAGCTAGAGAAGGAAACAGAGGAGGAACAGAGCAAGTACCTTGAACAGGAGTATTTGGCAACACCATAACCCATCCAACTGCTAAGAGAAACTTAGAGGTATAGAGACATCTATCCAGGAGCAAGAAAATGCCTTAAGCGAGCACTTGAAAGTGCAGGCAAAAACAAGAGGTTGTCCTTTCTTACATGTCTTCCATGTGATCAAATAGTAATGAAGATGAGTTTCTGATCAGGATCCGAGTCTGACTATTTTTTATGTATTTAATACCTGTTTACAGGTTCTACGATTATATATTTGATTTTGAGGCAATTTTCAAACAGTATCTTTGAGGGCCTGGAGGGTGGTCTGTGCATGTCTGGTACCACTAAATGATCAGAACTGAAGCAGCAGACTCCAACATTGAACCAGATACACATCTCCGCATACAAATAAAACCCATTTTCAGGTACTTCAGCAAGTTTAGGAAGAGATCAGGCTGTCCGGGCTGCACAACTGGCACCACAAAAGAAGCCTCCAGGTCAGGTGTGTTTAGTCCTCAGGCATTGCTCTCAGCGAGGCACTTGGGCTGGTGCAAGACAGAATGGTGGGAGGCAGAGGAGGGGTCCCAGAGAGAGGGCTGGCTTTGACAGGGCTAACTGCACGCGGGCAGCAAATGCCCTACATAACCAAGCTCTTTTTACTCCCCATCAAGTAAAAATCCCTGTGGGGTGCAGAGTGCAGCATTCAAAAAGGCTAAAAGAGACATGACAAGAAACACTGCAGGACAGTTTCATTTAAAATCAGCAGAGGCAAATCACAAAGTCATGTAATGTCCGCATAAAATCCCTGCAGCGCGTGTTCGGGGTGACTTCTGCTCCTGAGCTTACAGCTGTTGAAATATATTCTATGGAGAAGTTTTCTGAGCTAGCCAAAAGCTGGCCAAAAGCTGAACCCAGTGTGACTATTAACGTTTTGTGAGAAATTACTGACTGTTCTCCCAGGCAGTGCCACTGACATGGTTTCTGATGCAAAAGGGCAGATATCAAAGTCAGATTTCTTGGAGATGCTCTTTTTTTTGTGGCATTCCAGGAAAAGGAGAATGACAAGAACCAAAAGCTGAGACATTGAAACTCACAAGTACAGGATAAAAAAGGCACCAATTCAACTGGGGGAAAAAAAAAGCATATTTATTTTTCAGTGATTTTTCGAATAATTGGTTGTTTTAACACTAAACCTCACAGAGAAAAAAAAAATCCTTTTTTTTTTTTGGAATGGAAACAGTCATTTGACATCAGTGATTTGAAGACTCACAACATTTGTTGCAATGGAACAGCTTCCTCTTTCATTTGTTAATAACTTGCTTGCATACTTTCCCATTTAACAGCCAACTTGCCTGGTACAAAATAGCTTACAAAATAAATAAATAAGTTAATCAAGATTTAAAATATTTGTATTTCAATGAAGTGTTAGCAAAATGAAAGGTGGCAGATGTTCCACAGATTTTATGCAAAAGTGAAATTAAATTTATCATTGAGGATCTGACAAGAGAATCCAGGCCAAGGTTACAGAGAAATAAAAACCTCAATTTAATTGTCGTCTATCCTTGTTTGAATAATATGTATTTAATCCTGTATAGTGACTATTCATTAGGCTTTCTAATGAATGAGACTTTCCTTGGAAATTTTAAATACTGTTTAAATATCTTTTAAACGCTGTTTTTCTTTGCAAAGGAAGACAGAAAACAGAAGTTTTTCAGTTGGCCCAGTGTGATGCAAGCAAAACTGTTGTAAACTTATTGCAGGGAAGATACTGGCAATTCTGTGTTTGAACACCACCAAAAAGTTTGTCAAGAAAAATCAGGAACAGGGTGACCACGAAGACTTACAACTAAACTAATATGCACTAGACTATCGGACAAGGATTTTATAAAATCTATGCAATATCTTTGCATTATCAGAAACCAAGCTTTGGACAACACTGCATTCCTGTTAACTTTTATTTTTAAAACATACAATTACTCAGGAAGGGTTACCTGAGCAAGAAGTAAATTTGTCTGTGGTTGTGATGGTGCTGAGAAAGGTATCCAGAAACACAAACTCATTGCACAGCCTTTGGTATGTGCTAATATTCACAGTGGCAAACTCAGACTATTTCTGCTACAGAAGCAACCTCTGCCACCTGGTTGGGAAAGAATTAGGATCAGGTTTCTGCCTTAGAGACCTGGCAATACAAAGCCCTGGGCGTCTGCTGGCACCCAAGCTCTCTCCAAGCTTCTGCAGAATTCCTGCAGGAAGGTCCTTTCAGACATAGAGCTAACTTCAGTATTTGATGGGACGTCCATTCCAATTTAAATTCAGTCATAAATTAGACGAATCACAAGTTAAAAACTGGCATTAAATCTCAGAAAATTTCAGAGTAGGAAGAAACTTAATAGCAAAATCTGTTCTTGGAAGTAATTCAGCTTACTTTCTTTCTATTTTGTAACTTCATTTCAGGTTTGTCTGTTTCTTTGCTTTTGTATTCAGAATAAATTGGCTTTTAAGGAAGAAAAATATGTTCTCTTTAAAATAAACTTATTGTAGAGTGTTTTCCTTAAGTGTTCTAGGTACTACTGTTAACCCATTTTTCATTGCTATGTGTAGAGCAGGGTTTCAAAAGATTAAGGTCCATGAAGTTTTGTTTTAAATAACTTTATATTAATGGTACAAAAATAAACAAAAGGTTCTCTAGAAGTAGCAGATCCCTGCGAAACAGATCTATTCTACCTGCATCTCCATGACAGATTTTAGTGACTGACTGAAAATAACCAAATATCCAAGGTAGCTCCTTTAGTATGCCATGGAAAGTAAGTGACTGTTTACAATATCAAAACATTGTCAAAATATTTGCTTTATTCAGCTTTATTTCCATTAAGAAAGGCTTCTGGCACAAGCTAACGAAAAGACCAACATTAAAGAAAAGGTAATAAATCATTCCAGCTCACCAGAGTCATCTATCACTAAACGTTATGATGGCCATGCTACTGGAATAATGTGTAGTTTAAAAGAGAGCATGAAAGAGAGAACTGGTTCATTTATTGCAATTTTAGAGGAAAACATATTTGCATTGGCACAGGCAAATACATTGCAAAACAAAGCAAAATAAATCTTGCAAGAGAACCAAGGAAAGCTGGTAAAGTAGGATGAAAAGAAAAACTTAGACCCAAACTTTCAAACAGGTTATTGACTATATTTTAGATTTATGTCTAGCAGAGTGAGTCTGCTCCTTAAGATGAATCAATACACAAATATTACTTCTGATTGTCCTGGTTAGTTGGATGCACCTGCCATCCCTCAGGAATCTTCTCTTTTCACCCTTCTTTCAATCTCCTTTTCTTCTTCTTCCCTCTTCCATTTCCTTTTTCCTTACCTCTTTCCTTCCCTCTTGCCTTCCTTCCCTTCCTGTCCTCCTTTCTCTAACAGACATACCCTTTTGACTGAAAATGTCTGAAGCCCAGTCCATATTGTCTCTACCAGATTCCTGTCTAGTTACAACCCAGAGACCATTGTTCCTAAATCTACCACTTTTGATCAACTTGATTAACAGATGGTATCTTTGATCTGGACTTGAAAGGGTCTATATCACCAACTGTTTAGAAATCAGTACAGCTTGTGCTGATGGCACAATATTCAGCTAGTTTTATGATGGTGACATACAAAGATTTAAGACATGCTTGCTAGGAACAAACTCAGCTAAAGAATTCAGGAAACCAGTTTAGTAAAAGTCTATCCACCTTTAGCTTAAAGGCAAGAACCATAATTTTCAACATATATGAAGTCCTTTGTCATCCAAATACAAAAAGAAGTGATTTCCTATGCAACTATTTATCTCCACATACATATAAGTGGGGGTTATTTTCTGGTAATTAAAAAAGCAGAGGGGTTAAAAGCATCATATAAATTATGTGATTATCTGACCTGTTCTGTTATGGCTGCCATCCAAACCGAAACATATATATCTAGATTACTGTGGAATTCAAAGGACACGAAAAACTAGGAAAATCTGAATGCCTCGGCAGAACAGAGAAAAATCTGTTGATTTTTGAAGTCCTTGAGAAGGACTTGATAAGGCAAGATAAATGTTAAACTAAATTCAGCCTTTCTATATCTTACAATTTACCTGCATCCATATGTTTTTCTTCTAGCATAAGATAAGAGCACATTTTAATCATGCGCAGATGGGCTTATTCATTTAAGTGAAAGAAAAAAACTTCCTTCTATTTTATCCATTTGCTTTTAGAACAGTTTGTTTGTGACCCTCATTATGGTCTTTTCTCTAAATTTGAATGGAATTAATTCACTAGTACTGTTGCAAAGACTGTGTAATGAACCCTTGTTAGAAAATCAGACAGAGGGAAGTTAGACATCAGGTTTCAGTCATCAAAGAAACTTCTTTTTGGAATCTAGAATCAGGAGTGTCAAGGTAAAATACTGATGGAAAGTACAGACATTACTTCCTGAGATATCTCAAATGGGGCATGTTTTACCATAATAACAAAGGCTCCCTTTGTTGGCTTGGAACTCTAAAAATATAATGGAGCACGCAGAAATGATGCTATGATGCCATAGCATCATGCCATTTTCAAAGCCCATATCAGTTCATAGCATTGGTTTCAGATATAAATGCCCATTTGTATATGAATTTGTCTGGGGAGAAGGGTAAAGATCTAGAGTCTTTAAACGCTACATAAAACCTTCATTTTCAATACTTCACTAAAACCAGTCTGCAACACTGCCCAAATGCTGACACAGCAGCAAACTTACCACCTTTCACAAGATTTTTTCCTACTTATTGGTTTCAAATGGTTTTATCTTTAGTAGTGATTATCAGACAGTTATCAGAGGGTCCAGTCCAAAGGCTACTCGATTGACACAATTTCCTACATTATTTAATATTTGTAGTATGCCTCTCTTCATATACCTTTCCACATTGCACAGCCCACATAGATAACTTATTTTTGCTAGGAAACTGGTTATCAATGAGCTTAAGCTTTCAATAGTGCTGGCGTGTAGTACCTGTCCCTTTACTCTCTCTGCCAATAGTGTTTTCAGACCAGTTTTTACAGCATTGTAAATCCAACTTTCAGGTTGCTGATACAGAATAAAAGTCCTTGTAATACAAAGTATAAATTCATTCTGTTATTAATTCAAGATATTTTGAATCAATGCATTCTATGCCAACGGGTATGATATGTTTTCTTTCAGACAGCATAAAACAAGCATAAAGGCAGCATAAATACTTATTGCGTCCTCAGGCTAATTTGACAAAAATATAAATATGATACTCATGATTTAAACCAAATTGCTACGGTTTGGTGATATGTTTCTTCCACAAACATGGTTTGCAGCACCAGAAGCAATATTTATCCTGCACCTTTGCACAGGGATTACCCTGTGATCTCCCACGGTCAATCTATTCATCAATCGTTTTCATCCTTGTTAATGTACAATCAGAGAGATCACACAGCTAGACCTTAAAACAGAGAGCAGACTTTGCAGAAGGCTATATTTCAAAAATATTCTATTAATGTCAAATGCAAACTATTTCCTACACTCTGAAAGTTCTTCTCATTAGTGAGCTGACAGCCCACCTGAAATCCTGATATTGTCTACTTCACCCTTGCCCTACCTTCTGCTAGGTAAGGTTTTTCTCATGGTGGGTTCTTCACACCTTCCAAGCACAGATCCATCCTTCATCACACTTCTCTTGGGTGGGAAAGTGAGCTAAGAGACACATTTTTATATTACTCAATCAGTCCACATGGAAAACCTCAATAGCTTTTTATAATGCTTTAACATGAGCTAAGCATTTTAAGACAGGCTCTGCAATCAGCCACAACTTTGTATGATCACATCATTCTTTCAGTCTCTCAGGGAAATTAGGACCACATACCAATCAGCTTCTTGAGCAACCATAATTTCATCTGCAAAAATTATTTATCCTTTATTTATTCTCATCTTTCCAGAATAAAACTCATCTCAGACACTTTTGTCTCTTACATGTTACTTATTTTCAACCACAGGTTTAAAATTCTAATAATTTAGCTTCTAGTCAAGAATCTAATATTAAGTTTTCTTAAGATAAGACTTGGAAGACTTTTCAGTTCCTGTATACATTATAATTAGTGGTCACGACCACTGCTAGTAACCATTAAAAGATGCATTATATCTTGAGTTATAGTGACAGCAGCTCCAACTTATTTGAGCAAATTAGATGCTTGTTCATTCTGTAACACTGTCAGGTCAGTTTTTCTAAAAGCATCAAAAGATCTTTCTGGGATTTCTTCAAGGCAGTAAGAAGACACAGTATCTAAAATAGCAAATTGAAAACTGAACAGAAGCGAAGGTATGCCACAGACAAACAAAGTTTCTCCACAGACAAGCTGAGACGTGGTGAAATCTCAGGAGTTCAAATCTCAGGAGTTTAACCTTCCACTGATTCTTTTGCAAATCCCAAAGAGTCACCTTCAGAATGTAAAGGATTTTTTTTTTTTTTTTTTTGCTTCTTGAAAGGGTGACAGAAATGTAAAGATTGGAAAAGGTCAACATGTTTTGCTCTGGTATTTTCTTTCCTTCCTCAATTAAGTAGTAATGTTAGAAGACTCACACTTCTGATCCCAGGGAGCAAGCAAGTGTGTGGGGAGACAAGCATTCATATGTCAATGCTTATCAGTTCTGCTAGGTGATGGAAAGTGATGCTCAGACAAGTAAAAATAATACAGATATAAATGTGTGCATTCTATTAGTAGCAGAAAAGAATTCTAAGCTTATAAATTGCCAATAAATAAATAAAAACTGCTTCAAAACATGTTTTTCCCTTTCTTTTTCATTTTTAAAATAAAGAATATATATTTTATCCCACAGTCATCTCTCTGACTAATATGGGAGGCTTAGTTGCCATTGCCATTAGAGGTATTTAATCAAGTTTCATTTAACTTGTTGCTTGGGCTTTGCTGCCTGGGACTTACTTTCTGCTTGCTGAGCTGCTTTCTGGGCTGTACGATTTTGTTCCTGTGTTTCCTCTGTACTATAACCAGTTGCTTGCTGCAATGTTCCCTCTTGAAGGGCTGACCACTCTTTCCATGGGAAAAGAGCAGGTTTCTAAGAAGGTTTCTAGGCCTCTATTCAAGTAAGGAGGACTAAGAAGGTGGGGACACTCCAAATGCCCCTGCTCTGCTGCACCATGGAAAGGGTTGCTGTCCCAGGGGAGGATCTCTTACTGCTTGCTGCTAACTCCAGGGAGCAGGATGAGCTGGGCCCTCACAGCCTTCCTCACCCGCACAGGGCAGCAATTCCTAAGGCAGTCAGAGAGGAACTGAAATACGATGCCGTGCTGTTTTTGGACCTTCATCTTTCATATTTTACTAGATCAATTATCCACTGCAGGAAGCGACTTATTACATATCCTTTACTGCAACCGCTTTTTTTATTTCCAGTCCTGAGCCATTTCAGGCAGTAGTCAGCAGGGAAGTATCTGACCAAATATAATATATAAGCAAGAGATCTCTATTTTCACCCAAACATTAAAATCCAGTACAGGATGGATGGGTAAATAAGAAAAGGAATTTGTCCCCAGATTATTTGGTAGCTGAGTGAGCTGCCATACCAAGCACGATGCATTCTAGCTCACACGGCAGTGCGCAGTGTTCTGCTTGCAAGCTGGCTGGGGTGGTTATAGCAAAAGCAGCAAACACTTTGAAGCGGTCCCCTGCTCATTACTGGCTTCCACATTCATGCTGTTTCCATGGACTTCACCTGTGGATGGCTCGGAGACCTTCCAGCCCCTTCCCGTCTCCCCCCTAGCCCTCCTGGGGACAGCAGATGTGTGAGTGAGGAAAGAGCAAGGGGAGAACTTGTGATTTCTCTCCAAGTGGTTAGTTCCCAAGCATTCACAGTGCTTGATTTGGTGTCTTCAGAATGGAAAGAAAAATAAAATAGATCATATAGCAGTCAAACAAAATACCCTGTCTCTTCAAGGAGAGTTATTGTGAAAGCACTTTAAATGTACTTGATCTTAATTTTTCCTTTTTAGAAAAAAATGGAAGCTAAAAATAGACCCTCAGATTACAATGGGGAACCTATAAAGGGAGTGCTCAGTAGTCTGTAGGGCTCTGTCACCCTGGAGATTAAATGAGTCATAGAAGTGTCAGGTTGTGTCACCCATCTCTTTCACTATACTGACAGGAGAGGGAAGATCATTGTTGTCTGCCGGGCGCTCCAAGGCGAGGGCTTCTGAGCAGCATCCGAGCCCATTACCGAAAGGTCACGGGACTTCAGCCAGGCATTTGCTCACAGGCTTCAAAGGCAACAGAAACTGAGTACCTGAGATCTCCTTTTATTGTTCACAAATGGTAAGTAATGTTCTTAATTAAGCATAGGCAGGAAGCTAGGACCTTGATGCTGATCCCTGAAATAAGTATTTCACCAATTACTACAGCAATGCCAGATGACTAAGGATTATGGCTGCAAAATGTGTTTCACCAGCCCGTACAGAAGAATGTCTGGCAGAGAAATTGTGCTTTGCTAGTCTCCACTCCAGCTTGCATTCTTTATTTATCAAAACCACCATAAAATATAATTTAAAAAAATCTCCACGAGGAAATGTGACATTTCTATTTCTCCCACAGGAAATAAACTTTATAACACAAACAGAAGAAGAACATGTACAGTCATAAACCTCATATACTGCAGCATGAAGTCACGTATTCAGAAAACTAGAGCTGCCAGAAAAGGACTCTACTCTCCAAAATTTGGATAAGAACAGAGCTGTCAGAAAAAAACATCTGGATGGATGAAGTTTTTCTTACAGTGCATATATATGTGGGATGTCTGAATATGTTGCCGCATATAAGACACTTGTGGGAAACAGATGCACCCAGGGATTAGGAGAGCCTTTCATCTTCCAGGGAAGGATACAAATCTGGAGATGCCATGTTATTTCCAGTGAAACTCTGCATAGGAGGCCTGGGACTGCGCCTCCCCTTTTTGAGTAATAGCTGTTTCCAACAGACAGTGTGAGCCAGGGATAAAAACTGAGGTCTGGGCTCTATGCACATTTCATCCATTGACCTGTTCTTTGTCCTTAGGCAAGTCATTTTATATCACCGTGCTGTTTAGTCTGAAAATCCATTGGCACTGTAGCTCTGACAATGTATTTTGATTCTGTCCTGCCCAGACAGGCTGTGATCTCAGCTGAGAACTTCTCAACACTACTGTATAATAAATGACTCAATAATTCAGAACATAAAAATAAATGAACCTCTCCCTTTTTTTTCTTCCTCCCCCAGAAAATCAAATAAAGCATGGCTTATATCACCCCAAATCCCTAACAAAACCACCCAGTCATCTGGACAACTTCCCAGCTTCAGCCCTTCTGAGAGAATACCAAACAGCAAGACCGTTCTTCAACCAACAATTAAAGAAAGAAACATCAAGTTTTAGCTCTTCAGTCTATTCCAGCCTTTGTGTTGCTATGAGTCCTTAGGAACAGATTTGTCTTTCCCTCTTCTGCCTTCTGCCACCTAAACACTCCTAGGATAAAGATAATTACATTTTACTTTATTTAATGGCTATACTTCAAATATGCTAGGAAAAGATGTTAGGCATTAGTATTTAGAAAGTATTAAAAGAATTGGGATCATGACTAAATTTCTTTTCAATAGATTTATGTGAATGGGCTCAAGCTCCAGATAGATGCAAAGAGGGACTTGGGCAAGTTGCAGAGTGTAGGTTGCATGATATAGTCCTAGATCAGGACTATATGAAATAACAAATATAGCTGACAGCTGAACTAGCTGTACTGTTCCGAAAAGTAGCAAAACTTGGGACAGGTAAAATATTAATGAAAAATATTAGTGCAATAAAGGGACAAAGGGATGAATAGAATGGTATGATTTGCAAGTACAAAAAATAAAATAAATTCCGTTCTGAGAAAATGGTAAAATGGAATAGAAAAATGCAAACTTTCTTGGAAAAAATAAACTAACATGGAAATCTCAACACTCTGTCTGAGAATGGTCCAGGAAACCTATGATCTCCAAAAAAAAAACTATGCCAGATGCATCATTCAGGGTAGTAAATATACAAACATCGTATAGCTGAGAGAAGAAAAGAGAAGAACACGGAGATTCTCCATCTTTCTACCACTACATAAATTTTGGCTTGAAAAAAATAGAGGAGAACAGAAGGATTTAAGCAATGATAATCACAGTCAAACTGAAAAGATTGAGTTATTATGAGGTGCTGCTTTCTGAACTAATACGCATAACAGGGGTAAAGGGGGCTGCTGACTAGTTCATACCTGCTTGTTTTAAAAGAAAGCAAGTGGGTAGCCAATAAAACAGAGCCACACAGGGAAGAACCTGTGAAGGCTGAAATTCAAACCTCATCCTCACTTCTCAGATGAGGAGTTTCTTACAAACATTCTTGCTAAATTCAAACTTGCTAAATTTGAGAAAATAATTCTAACTGTGTATTTCCAAAGAAATCATATAAGCAGCAATCTCTGCAAAAGCAAAAAATGAACATACTTTATTCTTCTCTATGTCATCACAAAGCCTAATTCCATCATCTCTCAGCAAGCATAATACTTTGCTCTTTTCATCATAAGCACAGAGAGGTTTAGTAATATCCAATGAATTTCCACCTCCGCAACATGACTGTCAACAAATTTCTAAAGCCCTGCCAAGCAAGTTCCAGAAATAACTAAAAGGAGAGTGTTTGAAAGAGCTTGGGGATCCTTTTGGCCACTGAGAAGAAGGTATTAAGTGACTTGTGGAGAAGGCATGTGGGTAAAAGCAAAAGATGAAACTCAGCCAAGAACAAGCAAGTATAAATCCCAGGAAATCAGAAAGTCCATCCTAAATATTACTTTCAGGAACCCACCTTTTTTAGTACCTGTTAACGTAAACAAAGCCAAAGCACAGCTTCTAGCTGAAAACTTCCAATTTGTGGTTTCTGCAAAATTATAGCACAGGCAAACCTGTTTTTGCCTCTCAGCTTGAGATATAAATTATCTTTATATATCAAAAAAGACTCCTACCCCTGCTGTCTAACTAGGTGTATGCTGATCTTTCTTTAGTGTGCTGGTGGCACCATATTTTACAGCTAAATGGGTTGAAAGGCCTGGGAGATGACAACGCTGCACTATCAAGGGAACAAAATTGCCTATACCATCCTTTCATTCTTCAAACATCCGTGATGTTTCATATATTTTAAAATGTTTCAACAAACCCCCCTGCTTGTTCAATAGCTAAATTCCCAGGCATAATGTGGCATATAAAGAAGAACATCTTCAATATATGTTCTTGTCAGTAGGAAAGGTAATACAGAGACAGCTCCTGGAGATAATATCTTACTAAACATAAAACGCAGCTACAATGGAAATAGAAGGAAATTTTCAAACATCGGACACATAATAGACTTTTTTTTTGAAAAATAATGCTGTGGAGATTAGGAAAGCACTAGTGAGGCATATTGTAATTATAAGATTGAAAACCAACTGTTATACTGATCATGCACAAATCAATGAGGAAAGGATATTTTTATTTTAAAAGGTTGCTGTTAGAAAAAAATGGAGACAGCAGGAAGCAGGCAATAACAAGAAGACACTAAAAAAAGGAACAGTCTCATGTCAAAATGGTATGCACAGCTGTATTTTAAAAGGTGTTTTTATACAGTATAAGGATCTTAGGAAGAAGCATAGGAAAAGAAAGTTGTATGTACTTAATGTACTAAAATTAAGGAGAGACAATAATTTAGGAGGAAAGAAGAGAGTCAGAAATTTCGTCTGATCAGCTATATGTAAGCATATATAAGTATAACTGTATACAAATGTGGATTGTGTGAGGAAGGACAGCATTACAATTTTTTTTCTGAGGTGATTTTGGAATCAATGGCTTTGGTGAAAGTCTGAGGATGGTTTCTCAGGAGCTATAATAAATATAACCTTGTGAATTTCTTCTGTTGACTCTTCTAAAGTTGCTCTGTTTTCAGTGAATATATAACTGTATCCACAGCATCTGATGAGAATAAAGAATACATCCAAACAGCAAAAGATAAGAACAATAACCCTAGGCAGCAGCTGAGCTCTGTCACAGAGGGCAGACGTGGCCTCTGGGCTGAAAACTTTGGATCTGAATGGGTCAAGGGAGAAGCTTCCCAGCGCCCCCATCCCGTTCTGCCATCCTTCCCTTGCAGTGCTCTGTTTCAGATTGCTAAGGAGGAGCAGGGCATGCTGGAAGAGATACAGATGTACAAAAAGCAGGTTGCAGCCGAGAGCAGCTTAGCAAAGGCAGCTCCCGACGGCTCGAGGGGGATAACTAACAGCTACCCACAGCAAAGTCCTGTGCTTGGCATTTCATCCGTGATAACGCACAGAGCCCACAAGGCACATCTAATCACAGGCTGGAATTGTTCAAGACATTTTAAGGTACGTAACTGAGGGAGTGAAGAGTGCAGGACTTGGAACATTGTTTTCATGCCTGGCTCCAAATATAATTGCACCCATTTTGGGAGAAATTCTCATCACGCACTGTGTTACAGAGAAGTGTTCTGGCTGTTACATAATTCCCCTTCCATTGCTGAAATCCACCTAAGCTACACCACTGATTTGCATTTTAGCCTTACCATGGCAAAAAATACAGAGCAAGAGGAGGGCGAGTATAAATATTTTGTGAAAAAACACTTGATAACCTGCTATTCATTTTCAAGTGCATGAAAAATACCCAAAAACACATCAGGGGAGGCTCAGACTCTTACGTTGCTGTGGAAGAGTCTCTACAGAGCAGGTGAGACTCTGAGAGATAGAGGTTCAAGTTCATAAAACATACGATGAGCTCCCAAAGAATATGCCTTTTTCCTCTGAAATAGAATGCATGTCCTTTTGGGCAAAGATAAAAATTAATGACTGGGAAAACTCAGCAAAGAAAACAGTACTGAAAATATGTTTTTGACCCTTGTAGGAAGTAGGGAAGGTAGCACTGCAGTGCAGGTAGCTGTTTCATATTCCGTGCTGGAAAACCAAAGCCAGGAAGCTAACAGCTCTCCTGGGAATACATGATAAGCACTCCCTTGCATAGCAGGTCTGCCAGAAGCTCCCAGGAAAGACGAGTTCCTCAAGAATTTGAGCAAGTAGATCAAGGGGTTATTATAATCACAGCTTCAGCAACTCAGGACAGGTTGTTCCTGTGCCTAATGCTGGGAGAAGGAAGGTCCACTTGTGAGCCACAGCAGCTAGAACCAGTCAGTTTACGGCCTTCACCCTATGAAATCCAGAAGAGCTTTACAGGAATATAGGAAATTGGGGTTTGGAGCATTTGAACTTGAAGCTGGTACCTCGCTGCCTTGGATGACAAATCTTTATGAATCTTCTTTGTGTTTATATAGATGAGGTTTTTCATACCAGTTCTCAGTGGGTACCAGCACTCATGAGCTCCCATGGGCGGAATGTGTACTCAGCATGTTGTTCACAGATTTCTCTAAATTGAGATTAAAATATTTTTAGTGTTGCTTTATACAGCTTCTCTTTTCCAAAGAAATAAAAATATATTTCTTTCAGCATTTTAGGGTTCTGCTAGAGTCCTGAGAACCACAAGAAGCCTCCTGTGGTCCAGGGGAAAGATCTACATGTTAAAAGGAGAGCTGCTCAAAATCTCTCACCAATCTTCACTTTGTCTATCAGTAACATGTGAGGAAGACTTTGAAGTGATTTGTGTATGCAACCAGTATCCTGTTTCAAAATTCAGGCTGATGGAAACACAGATCCTAGAGTGAATCTCTGTGGCTGTGTAAGTGTTCAGAATAGCAAAAACAAATGTGTAAGCCAGAAATGTCCATACTTCTCAAGCCCTTCGGTGCTTGTGACTGGAATCATCAGTATCTCTATTGTCCACATCTCTAAAGGCCACACACACATGGCTCAGCCACATAAAGCCCACTCATGAAGTCAATCTTGCAGTGAGGTACCACACTTCCTGGGTACCTGACATGCACCTGACATTCATCCAGGCAGGGAATCTCGGCAGTGCATTGCCGTGGAGAGATCAACAGTGCCTATGGGTCTGTGGGCTTTCTGCATTTAGCAAACAGAAATGCAAGGGATTGCTTGATGTAATGAAGTCCATTCAGGGTTGCACTGCAGCGTCTGGTAACTTTAGCCTTATGAAGGAGGTTGCCAGTATCTGCTTACAGAACATTTCTAGACAAAAATGGGGATATCCCATCCCAGTATAAAGTACTAGCTGTGATTCCAGGGGGTAACTGAGAAAGCTTTGCTGATACTGCCTAGGACACCAGAACTAACATCTCCAGTCTGCTAAAGCAGGACTTTTGGTGAGTCATAGTGATTAGAGCAATAGCTAAAAAAGCAGTCTGAAAGACACTGCTGCTAACAATGAAGAACGAAGACTATCAAATGAAGCTTTCCATAGCTCCTAGTGCAGTCACAGCACATAGATGGTATCTGTAATGTAAGTTAAAATATAATTGAACGACAGTAAAAGCTTTCATATATCAGTCAAGCAGCAAACCAACAGTAGAAATAGAAGTGCAGCCACAAGCACATGGGACTCTGCTCAGTTCACAAGAAACACAAAACTGCTTATGTAAAATCAGAAACCTCCTTTCTTTAGGAGCCGGAGCATCTTTCAACCAAATACCACTTCCGACAATACCACAGGAGAGAAGGCCAAAAGAAGCGAGAATACAAAAGTAAACCATTGTTTGCAGAATCTTGTAACATTGCTCACCTAAAGAACGGTGAATCGAAAAAGTTGCCAGGACAACCTTCTTGTGCATGATCACTAATCGAACATGTAACTACTGCTCATTTCTTTGGGGCTCTTACGTGCAAAACCTCTTGGTTTGGCAGACTCTTTTGGGGTCCATTTTTCACTCTTGTTCCTAGCTCCACAGCTTTCACTTTTTGTTTTATTTAAAAACTTTATTATGGACATTTTTCAGTCCTTTGTACTATAGGTTTGCTTACTGCTGACTTCCTTGCTGTTAATTTGTGCTTTTGAGAGAACAGATGACATCAGATCTACAACTGAACAGAACAAATCTTAATGTTGATCTTTTCTAGTCCTTTACTTCAAGTTTCTCTCTCATGCTTCTAATGCTTATGCTTGTTATTTGATTTCCAGGCTTTGCACCTGGTATTTCAATTATGGCTAATTTTTATTCTTCCTTTTTTTTTGGCATTTGTTACCAATTTATTTGCATAAAGAATGATCATTTCACTTTATAAGACAGTGGTCCAAAATAAAAGTCCCTAAAAATCTAGAATGTATCAGCCCTGCCCTTGTGATTTTCTTACAAGGTGCTTAGTGCTTTATGTTCTGCATTTAATATTCACTCTGTGATGTCTAATCTATGGTGTATTGTGCACACACAGTGTTCTGGAATTAGCAACCAGCACAACAGGATTATAATTGTGTGTAATCAAACCGCCAAGGCAAATTGCAGAGCAATTGCAAGTATGGCTCTGTAAGTCCCGACCTTTCTTCACTGCAGTTCTTGTCTCTGTTATCCTTTTCCCCGTCACTGCCTAAGCCTGCTGGTATTGCAATTTGAGATATGCCTGGCTGTCCAGGCCCTTCCATCCATATCTCCTTACCCTCAAGGACTCTAACAAAATAAATTAATGTGGAAATAAAAATAGAGTCATCATCAAACCACAGAAAACTAAAACTTTTGAAGTTAAATATCTGAACCTGAATCTACTGTTGACTTTCTCTGGACTCTACAGTCCATTTGCTTCTGTTTCTTAATTTGTGAAGGACTGAGGAGGGGTTAAAAGTCCTACTCGGTGGAGTGAATTAACATTTTTAAATGAATTTCTCACTTTATTTCTTTTCAAAAATTGTTTGCAAATAGAGCATAAATTTAGTCATTATTCAGAATGATTCACAATTCCTTTTGTTATTAACTCTTGACCAAACAAAAAAATTTAAGATACTGAAGTGATGATTTTGGAACTGAATATGCAATCTAAAACTTTTACCAGTTTGGTTAACTCCATGAGCCAATCAAATAGAAAAGCCAAAAGTATCTATGATTTATGGATTAGTCAGTTATGGATTTATCAGAGCAAGTTCAGAACAATTCATTTTTTGTGACAGTATTAAGCAATTAGACAAGTACCCAGAACTTACTTCATGCATGACTCTGGTACAGCAGCCAACAAATCAATTTCTACCTTACCCATATAACAGTAGAGCATAAACTATTTTTTTGTGAAAATTCCATTTGGCTAGGTTCCTTCATTTCAAAAAAGGAGCCTAGAAATATAAGACAGATAATGTTGACAAGAAATAGCCAACGGCACAAAGGAAACAGATTCCAGGAAGCACATTTAATAAAACATGTCATCCTCAATAACAAGAAAACAGATTTATTCAACACAGCATCAGAAGATTCTTCCCGTAGTTATTAATTAAGAATCAGAGTCTGGATGCAGTCTTAACTCTTGTTCCAAACCAAACACTCCACCACACATTAGCAGCCTGATGAGTCTTAGCTTGCTACATTTCCAAATATACTAAGCTGGGATAGCTACAAGATTCGTGAAGGACAAAATTAGAACTCATGATGACCTTGGTGGATTGAAAACATAGTCTAGGAAAAAAAATAGACTGCAATTCAGTAAGACAGGTGTGTGGTTCCATATTTGGATGGGAATAATGAGTTGTGCAAACAGGAATTAAGCAGATGGTAAAGATCCAGCAAAGATCCTGGGGACTACAGCAGACTACAAATTGAACTTGAAGGAACAGTGGCATGTAATTACAGGAAAAAAAAAGGCAGATGGTAAAATGGAACATACATATGAGGGTAACATTACAGGACACACATAATGTTCCCATTTTGCTCAGACTAAAGTTGAAGTACTTGAACTGTAGTGTTTGAACAATAGTTTTAGTCACTAGACTTTAAAAACGATGTGGATTAGAGTAGGAAAACAAGAATGATGAGAGCTCTACAAGACAAGAACAATGAGGAAGGATTGAAATAATTGTGTTTGTTTAGTCTAAAGATGAAAAGGTTAAGCGAGGCGTGAGTGGAGAGGGCTGGAGAAGGAGAGGACTCAAAGGCAATTTATACCTGGCTCCCAATATGTAAAATATTGCTGCAAATAGGAAGGAAAGAGATAATCTACTCTCCTCTTTGAGATGGCTACAAAGAAAAAAAATATAAAAAAGGAACTGTGATATAATAAAGGAGGCTGAACATCGACTTCAAGAAAAAGCTTTTTGTTGTTAAAGATAGTGAAGTACTGAAATAGATTTTTATAAAAGTTATAATTTCTATCTTTGATGGGATTTTTTTAGAAATAAATTAGAAACCTGACTGGAATAGAGAAGGCAAAATACTGGACTAGTTGGCTGCTTCTGGTTTTCTACAGCCTTCTTTTGTCTAACTGTGATCTTACAAGCTGCACAAGCTGCTCCTGTGGCCTGTGGCCCCCAAAATTGCCTTGACTACACTTCCATGCTTATATTTGATTTCACTTATTTGAAGCATTTAGTTATTTATTAAGCCCTGAGGTCAATCACATTAAGAAATATAATAGGTATTTATGAAGAAAACAGGAATGTGGGATAATTATATATTTAAGAGATCTACTTTTATTACTCCTGCATGCTGCATGTTCTCAGTTCTATACTTATAAAAATTTATATTTGTTAGTATTTTTGATATGTGAGCATATAAAGCATAACCTTTTAGATATACAAGCCTCTTCAAAAGCTCATCCTGCAATGTCTTCCATCACAACTTATTTCCCAAATGAGGATCCCCCAAAAGATAAGTCTTTGTGAAGCAAAACCATTTTTTTGACATTTGGTAGTGCAGAACTCTTGCCTGAGGCAAGTTGTTATTTTTTATTCTATCAAGAAAATTCACAGCAGTGTCCTTCACACTCACTGTCATTTCATACCAAGTTCAAGCAGTGGAGAAGGCATTACTGACTTGCAGAATTATCATGACAGTTAGCCACCAAGTGCAAAATCTTTTCTCTTCTTTTACAGAGACATATAGGATGGACGACAATGAAAAGAACAAAAAACCCTCAGTTATCTGATAGACCATTTACAGCATAGTAACTAAGATGTTTCGACAGAAATTGAGGAGATAGAGCTCTGTTCTTGATTTTGCCAAAATCAAGACAACCTTCCACTTCATATTTTTGACTGTCTTATATCTCAATTATTCTGAATATAAAAATCCTACAGAAATATTTTTCTACATGCTTGTTATGTAAATCTTTGATTTCAGTTGAGACCTACAGGCACTCATGTAATGGCAATAAATAATTAATAAATAAGATATATGTGGATTCCCATGTAAAAGTGTAGACAGTGACCTCCGGGGGAGGCCAAAAAGCAAAAACTCTGACTCTCTCCAAATTAAAAAAAAAAAAAGAAGGAAACTGTTCCTCTTGATGATATGCATACCATACAGAAACTTAATTGAAATATAAAGAGATCGTGATTAATATTACCAAGATTCTATATGGTGATATCTCCTGGACTAGATATTGATAACTCTCCCTATAAGCAAACATAATTATAGTTGTTTTTCTTCAGGTGATCATGGATTCATACTTATTTTCCACACGTTTGTTGTGACAATCTATGTTTCCTGAGAGTCACTGAGAAGTAGCCAAATGCACTTTCTATTAGCAATCAGTATATATAATACTTTGTGTATTTTATTTACAAGATTCTACTTTGGGAAGATCTGAAAAAGAAAAGAGAAAAGCCTAATTGACAGTAAATTTTGTTTATGATTCATCCCTAGTTATGGAGGAACAATGTAAGTAGTCATTGGGAAAGACAGAGCAGCTGTTTATGGTTCTGATAGACTCTGACTAAACCTCCCACTGAAAGTGGGAGTTTGTGCAAACTCTTATAAGACAAGAAATACTCTGTTAAAGCTTAAACCATTCTCTGCTAAAACTTAAACCCTGGTGCCAGCAGCAGTCACATGGATTTCTCTGAACAAAATAGAGCCTATAATGCAGAACAACATGTAATTGTTGTCTACAGTGCTACTTTTATTTGTAGACTCTTGTATTTTCTTAATTCTAGTGGATCACAATTGAGTCATTCTGTCATTTCTGTGGCAAAGCAACTGAACAGATTGGAGCACCCGTTGCATAATTTCCCTTTGGGGATTCCCACTCGAATCTGGCCCGTGAACCTCAAGGCATGAAGAACCATCTTTGCTGTTCTTTGAAAAACGATTCTGACTGTCATAGGAAGAGTCATTAGAAATTAGATCACCATTCTCCAGCTGCAGCCTCAGGGCAGGTATTACATTTTGGCCACCACTGAGCTCTCTCATGGCCAAGCAGACAAGCAAGGTTTCATCATAAGAAGCACTGGCTAGATTCCTGCTGTAGAAGGGGACTAGGGAAGCCTGTACCAACCCAAAGTTTTGAAGGAGGCAAGGAAAGCATTCTTTGTACAGAAGAATATGCAGAGTGAAATTATATTAAAAAGAGAATGAAGTTCAACAATGAAAAGTGCTCTGTAGTTGGAAAAAATTAGTACCTTTCTTCCTTTATTTTTTTTCCTGTGTCAGTGCTACCTTTCACTATCTTTACACCCAAGCTAAGGAAGAATGAGCTACAGGGACTAAAGGTTCTGCTTCAGTTTGCTTTTTCTCCAGTAGCGTAAAACGAAACTGACCAAAGAGACTCTCTATATAGTTCCTAACCCCTCTTTTCTTGGATTTGATTTATGCAGCTATGTCATGGCCTCCATGGACACACATTAGTAGGGAATGGAACTAGCCTCACTCACTCTAGGCAGATTGTTTTTTTTCAGAGCTTATTATTAATAATGCTGTAATTATTAATATACCCAGCATGATCATATGCCATTTATTAGCACATCAAAAGACATCCACTTGAATATATGCTCCTTGTAGCTATTAGTTCCTAAACACAACAATCCTTTCTTCATTTTTATTATGCACTTTGACGATATAATAACTCTTTTGACCATCTAGAAATTACATGGGTTTTGTTGCTTTGGCAAGACATGGAAAAAGGATTGGTAGTTTCTGTCTGTTTAACAATGCTAGCTGTCATGTTTATTATAGCTAATAAAAAGAATGATCGTTATTCCATTTATTGCCATTTGCCTTGCTTCTAATGGTAACATTATTTAGATATAATTATCAGATAAATTGTCCAAAAAGAGCGTGTGAAGAAAGGAAAACGGGGAACAGAATTTCACTCGGGAATACACAGAATTTGGATTCAGACCTTTGAAAAAGCTTTTGTTCAAATATCTGTACAATTTAATCTCTTTGTAGAAATACTCTGCAGATAAGCTGGAACTCAGGCATTCCACCTTAGTTTTCATAAATCACACTTCACATTGCATGTTCATCAGTCTGACAATGCCAAAGAGGGAAAGAGACTGTCTCGTTCATCTGAATAGCTGAACAAAATGCTCAAAAATTCCTGAGGAGAAAACTAAATGATCTTCTGTTTGGAATTTCATTGCTGTGCTGTGCACTTTTAGAACTCTGAAAGCATAAACAGAATTAAAATTATAAAAGAGAATGTAGGGAGAGAAACAGGAGCTAGTGGACATCCTACAGGTGATGCAAACATCCAAAGTCTGAGATAGTCCAGCTTTCAGAACACACTGCACAGTTTCCTACTTGTGCCCATAAGAAGAAACATTATGTTTGCACAATTACAAACATAATGCGAATTACAAAGAAAAAAAATGCAGTTCTTTTGTGTGCATAATTGCATGATTCTTCAGATTTCATCTAGATCATGTGTAATTTTTCGTATTTTGAGATCTGTAATGTGAACTTAGCATGTACACTGAATCTCAACAGGAACAGAACATCTTTGAAATGCAGGGCTTTAAATTAGGATACCAATATTTATAGTTAATGAGTTACTTCTACTACTTTTGCTTATTTTTTTTCTAATGATGATTCAGGGCCTTCTTAAAATGTAATTAATTTTTTTTAGATTTTGTATTTTTCAGGGAAAGGCTTTTGGGCATCTGTATAGCACACAGAGAAAATGAGATTAAAATAATCATAAGTAATAAGGAAATATATCTTATTGCTCAATACAAGTTTTATCCAAGATGAAATCCCTGCCTTAAAAATAAACTTCAGAAGTTCATTTGCAAAACTGACATTTTGTTTAACAATTGATCATCAAGATGTCTTTGAATTTCAGTTGTGTCAATGACTGAATATTAAAGAGCAGCTTTCTCCGTGAGTGTCAGTAACATCTTCCTGAGGAAGTATACTGTGCTCTTTGAGCACTCTACTACTGATACCCAGTAATGAATCATGTTTCAGTTTCAGCATTTCGAGCAGCTGCACTCACAACCTCACCATGGTACCTCTTTGCCTGCTCCATTGGAGAACTTCCTGAAAATTTGATTTAATAGCCTAGCTGTCCTCAGCTCCTTTTCAAATTGCTTATGGAGCTCTCTCTCCGCACGTCTGTCTTCATCCTCTCTTTATGACAATAGTGGGCATTCTGAATATTCTGTTGTAATGGCAGGAAATTTAATTCTCTTGTGTCAGAAGTAGGCTAATAACTGATTGATATTTCTTTATTATAACCAAGCAGGATGAATAGTGGATTAAAGACCAGATAGGAAGACATGAGACCTAAAAATCTCAATACTTTACAAAACTATTGAGACCTCTCAAAGGTATTTTAAGGGTTATAATTAGAGAAAGCGGAGATTATAGAGCCAGCTGGATTATTCTTTGGCTAGTATGCAGACCTAGGTTTAAGGTTTAGTCAACATTAGGATGTCAAGGTTGAACAGATTAGTACGTAAAGAGAGTACATTAAGGATGAGGAGAAATAAACCTTTACAACCTCATATTAAAATATACCCCATACAAATAATAGCAAGGTGGGTGATTAACTTGAGGCACTTGCCACAGTGTGGTTTGCCCTAAAATTTAATAAGAGCTAATATATATTTTATTTTCTTAGTGAGAGAAAAAAAATTTGAGACTTTTTCAGAACACATTAAGACTCTTTCCAAAATATTTTTTTTTTTTGTTATTGAGAATAGTTAAAAAAAAAAGAAAAAAAGAAAAGACGTTAGAAGCTTATCGCAATGTCAAATTGCTGATCTGGGGCATCCTTGGGTTTCCTTATCTTGTTAAGTCATGGCAATGAATACTCGTTATTTGTCACTTAAATTTAGGTCACTTTCTTGTCAGTTAGCCAAGAAAAAACTCTTATTTGAAATATATATATCTATTTTCAGTATTCTTTTATTACAAATATTTAAAGAAATCAGTGACAGCAATCAAGGAATGACACACTAGAATGCAGGAGCTGCTTGACTGTCTCTGTGCTCTGTTCTGGGCAGCCCTAATGGAAGTATTTGGTCTTGTATCCCTGGATAACCTGCATATGATAAGTCTATGACGTCATACATATATGTTTTAAAAGTTTGCTTAAGAATTCTGGAACTTAAAGGGAATGAAGGTGTGTGGGGAATGAGGGTTAGGGAGAAATTAGGTTATAATTTCTTTACTTGAGACTAAGAGTATTTCTAGTATTTTACAGTCTCCCAGAACTGACTGACTAATAGCAAATTGTAGGCCATCACATTTCATCTACTCTGCTTATTTGCAGAGTAGTGTTTGTATGCAAGTAATGAAGTTCTGGAATGCACCTGCAAGAAGGACTCCAGAACTCAGAAGTGCATGCTCCAACTTCCTGGGCTTATCCCAGAATTTTTTGAAGACTTCAGCTGCTCCATGGGAGCACATATAAATAGACAATCCTTGCCAAACCATATTTGCTTCCTCAGAAATATTCAATACTTTCAGCGCTCTTAAAAACAGCTCATCTATCAGGCAAGAAATGTTACCTACACAAGCAGATCCCTCAATTCTTCTGAATGGAACTGGAATGAAGGAGAGAAAAAGAGTAGTTTAATTGCTTGTAATAAGCTTTTAATAAGAAAGTAACATCTATAAAGAGAAAAGCAGGTTGAGTAGTGATGGCCTTAGGTATTTAAGATAGGAACAAAAGCAGAACAAGCTGTCTGACTCCTGAGCTTCTTCTTGCTTCATATAGCACAGAATTTGAAGGAATGGAGCAAAAAGGGCCCACAGGAAAGAGAACAAGTAAAAAGGGGGGAAAAAAAAGGTATTTACCTTGTCTACAGTCCTGCAAGACAAGCATTTTTTTTCTAAGATCAAATATTTCTGAAATATGAAAGAAGAACTCAGGAATAACAAGACATTCAAATTAGATTAAATTGCCAAAACAGCAGGAGATCCATAACAAAACTGCATGGTTTGAAAATTGTTGCAGCAACAGTCTGACAAACTGTTGTGATGAAAGGCAACTTCACTCTGTTTCCTGATCCCATGTACATGAGAGATCACAAAGCTGTTCGTTGTATGATGAGGTCAAGAGGCTCTGTCTTCGGTGATTAATTTTCTATTATTTCCTCCACTCTTGGCTTCTAACAGAAGTTATTTTAATTCGTATGATATTTACCCAGGCTCAAATGATAACCACAGAAACCTTTTAATCTTGGTGATCTCATCCTTGAACAGAAACTTGATATGCCGGAAGTAAGACTATGTATAAAAGCTAATATTTAATAAAATTCTATGAGCTACAGATAGGATATTAGTGCTTTATGCACCTCTAAGAAAATGCAAACAAATTAAGAAAAATGGTTTATAATCAAGAAGGAATAAAAAACTGGTAATGCTGGCAGAGAATGAGCTGCCGTAAGATTCAACAAAAATCTATTCCAAGCCTAAGTGTTCCAACTGATAGCCATAGTCTTGCATCAAAAAGCTTTATGTGGCAATAAAGTGCTAAAGCAGACATTTTATTATTATTCTTACAAATACCCAAATCAGCTGCTAGACTGCACTGGATATAGCTCTCAAAGAACTGAAATAACAATGACATTTTAAACTTATGAGAGGGTTTACTTTCCAGAGAATCCCAAAGCCCTTTATCAATTTAAGGATAATTTTATTCATTATGGGAACAAAAGCACCTCTAAGGGAACTAAAAATACCCTTCAAAATTAGAAATGAAGAACACTGAATCATAAGCAATTTCTATGTTCTATTGCTATTAATATCAGCATGGTTTATTGAGAACAGTTGGAATTACACTGTTGTAAATATCGTAAACTCCACTTAATCATGAAATACATAATGAGGAAAAACACTTAATTAGTATATCTCCCTCAGAAATTATTTACCTAATGAGAGGGAATAGCAATGACTGCTGTTTAACGGGAACAATATTAGCATATATTCCATGTAATGGGATGTAGTCAGTCATTACCAAGGATTTCTATGGTGGTTAGCCAGGTGTTAAATAGCCACAAAATTTTAAGTTTCAGTCTATTGACTAAGAAGTTTCTGAAAAAGATACAGATTAAGTGAACAAAATGTCATTTCTGTTCTTGCATTTTAATTCACGCATAGTATTTAAGTCAGCTGTCTCCATAAATCTAAATTCAGGGATATTAGAACTGAATCCTAGGAAGTATTTTGTAGTTTCTTCCATTTGGGCAAACGTTTACGGAACTCCTACAGGCAAATGCACCACTGAACTTCTACACACATAGAAACTGCACATGTGAATGCAACGTCGCTCCCAGGTCCTTGCAGATAACTATTCTCAAAGTCTCTTTTAAACATAAAATCCAGTTCATCAGGACTCCAGGATGTCTGATTAGATTTGCCAGTCACCAAGATACCAAACCAGCTGTAACTTCAATTAAAAAAAAAAAAAAAAAAAAAGAAAACGTTTTATTTGTTTCTTTATTTATGTTTCTGAAGCTGTCGTGTGAGCAGCTCACAGATTA
>JAWLRI010000669.1:484710-502518 GCA_034781795.1 Crypturellus tataupa
CACCAAGATACCAAACCAGCTGTCACTTAAATTAAAAAAAAAAAAAAAAAAAAAAGCAAACGTTGTCTTTCTTTCTTTCTTTCTCTGTCTGCAGCTGTCCTGTGAGCAGCTCACAGCTGAGCTGTACAATTGTTCATTTGCAGGACTCTGACACGAAACAACGTGATGGGGTCACCGGTTCACCAGGCGAGGGAATAGAGACAAAAAACGCAATCACGCTTCTAAAACAACAGGGCATTGGGTTCCTAGCTGCCAGCTGGAGGTGAGACATGGTCTGGTGGACTCGTATTATTTTAGGATATTAAGAGAGTCTATATCCAAAATGTATTTTTTTGTATTCGCTTCTGTGGAATCTTCCCCCATTTCCTGGTTGTGTTACTTTTTCTCAGCAAGAGAAAGATTCCAAGAAAATTGCACTGGAAAAAGAGCCAAGATGAATCCAGATTTATCTGCTTGTACTTCTACCCCTCACGGTGAGCTCAAGAGGATTTTCTAAAGGCTCTGTGCGCCACCAGTGTTCAGAATATGCTTACCCTGCACCGTGGTCTGTATGGCAGCACCCGCACTCCGCAGCCGCTGCCATCTCAGCAGGCGTCTGGTCCTCTCAAGGCCAAATCCTCACTCACATTGTCAAGACACTGGAGCACACCGGGCATGGAAACGGGGACACAACTGGGCTGCCAGGGGAAATACAAAGCGCCATATAGGCCTTCTCAGCGCACATCCTCAGGCAGTCTGGACAGCCTAATTCTCAGAGAAGTCCTTGCCAGAAGAAACCACATCCTATGCAACCTATGACGGAGCTGGCTTGTGGCCCCACAGATCCCACACGGCTTGGGCAGTCATTCATCTGTGAGCCCAGCGAAACGTATTTACAAGCCATGCAGGCTGTTCCAGTGGAGCAGAGCAGTAGGAGCCCGTGGGACAGTATGGTCCCATGTCTTTTGCTCCCTCCATTCGCCTAATCACTTAATGGTTTATAGTGCATAGTGCATGAGAGGTCTGCCCTCTCATTCAGATCCGGTGTCTGCTCATCTCAGTCACCTCTCAGCAAGGACTGGGCAGTGAGGCTTCTGCTCTTGTATGAGACAGCCAGGGGGTTGTCCTGCATGGTTTCTGCTGGGTTTTCACAGGCAGAGAAGGAGCAAGAAAGGAGACAGACTTGGCACCGCCTGATGTTGAGAATCTTTTTTTATCCTTTTCACAATTATCACTATATGCCAGGAACTGGGCCAGCTGAATCCTTGCCTAATATAATTTGCTACTAAAGTGAGACACTCACCCATCCTTGTCCAGGGATGTTCACATTGCAGTCAAAAGAGAGAAAAAAAAAAAAAAAAGAGAGAGAGAGAGAGAGAACCCAGAGCATCTCTCCCTGCATTTTTTGAACAAATATCTCTGCAGGAAGGAGCTAATGCTCTCTCTATCCTGGAAATAACTTTCAGGGTACATTCTCTCTTGAATCAGGATGTGTTTTGAGTGCATGTGATGATGGCTCATTACCTCCAGCACAGGCATATGTCTCAGGAAAGTCCACACCAAAACTGCACTAAGGATTCCAAAAGTCAGATCTCATAACTTCAGTTCTGTAAAAATGAAGGTTTATAGGTTGAGAGAGAGGTTAATAGCACTTAACCTCAGGAGAGGCTAAGAGCACATTTGCAGGCTACTGTGTATATCCTAGAAAAGGCAGTACAAACCTCATATGATTGATTTAAAAGTCAAATTGGGTTGTACAGGAAACAGTCTCCCCTGTCTCTTGTGATTTCTAAATGACGGTAGGATGTTGAGTCATCCTGTTCTTTGCTCAGAATCCCAGAAAATGGGAATTTTTTTTTTTTTTGTCTTGCATAGTAATAATACATTTTTTCCTGGCATAGACTAGGTGTACTTCACTTTTACATGTGCTTTGTCTCCTAATGGCGTGCCCTAGAGAGTAATGTATTTTATCAAACTGTTGGTCCCCAAAGCACTTTACCATTACCCTTGCTGCATACCATTACCCTTAGGCCATTTTCCCAAGGCTGCTGAGTCCAGCCAACTCCCAAGCAAGTACATCTTCCAAGAAAGAGGGCAGCTGACTAATAGGGAGAGGCAGGGAATGCTCCTAGCCCATGGCCCAAACTTCCTTCCTCTTTGGTCACAAGGTGTTGGTGGACTCACAGCACAGGTCAGTCACTATCCCACATAGAGAAGCCAAAAACAGACAAGCTGGGGCAGACAAGCGGAGGAAGAACATGCATTAGACGGGCTTTGCCAAGGCACTGTGGCATAGATATTTCCTAAGAGTACCCTGCAGTACCATAAAGCGTGTCTGGGTTAGCCTTATGCGCATGGATGTAAACAAGATGGTTTTCTAGTGAGTCGTTCCTTTGGGGGCAGCAAAAACGTAGGTGTTACTGGCTGCAAATGCCAAAATCTACTGCATCACTTTGGGATTTGAGTCTATTAACAGCCCCCTCCATCACCGCCACCAGACCTCAAACTTCCTTTCTTTACTTTTAGGTAAGTGTGTAGCTGTCAAAATTAAATAGAGAAGTAGCAGTACCCAAAACCCTATCCAAGGACAGATGTAGAAAGCAGTGGTTAGGAAAGAGGAATGCACAATGGAGTAAACAAGTAAATGAATTAGAAGAACAATTAGCATTGTTCTCCCTCTCTAATACAATTTATATTACCTGGAGTAGTTACAACAGAATAAAAATAGCTTTTTTTATACTGGGATCTTCCCATCTCTGGGGATTTGAAGGGATCTCTAGGGATGCCTGCTCCATCCTGCTTTTGCCAGCTACACTGTCCACAAAGAAATACTTTGGGAATCCTTTCTTGTTCAACTACTCCATGAAAGGGGTATCAGAAATCAAAGGCAGAGAATTTCAGAAGTGTTTATATTTCTGCATGGGCACTTTTCCAAAAATGCCTCAGAGCAAACTTGCTGAAGGAGGAGAAAAGAATAAGAAAAGTGGGAAGAAAGAAAACAAGCATATTATAAAGCATTCATGCTGTCATCCTACAATGCTGGTTGCAGTACATCTGCTGGCTTATCAGCAGCAAGTTTGCAAAGCAAGGAAAATGCACATTAAGGAAATCTTGCCAAAATAACAATTTGGATCTGATTTCAAGTTCTAACTCTCACAGGCAAGGAAATTGCCAGATACTGATACAAAATGCAATCATTTGCAATCCACAAGATTGCAGTAGGACAGACAGTATTCTTAAAAGATAAAGATGTATTTGTTTAGTTATAAATCTCCTAATATTGTTGGTTCTAATTACATCCTAGCTGCATATCTGCAGCAATATGTTTTGTGTTGCTAATTATCCTGAAATGAAAGAACGTAATTATCATGAAGGTGGCTGAAGGAACAAAAGATCTTTCTGAAAGGTGCGAGAGAGAGTTGATGTATTCCTGGCTTCACAGGTTTAAGTACAATCCTGAGCATATTGCTGAGCTCCTCTGGCTCCTTTGTTAATGTTATCTGCCTTTTCAGAGTTTGTGTGGACTTCTTAACATGTGAAATACACCATGCAGTCTTGGGGGAGGAAAGGTACTAATACCAAGATATTAGAAAAGCTTATTCATTTTCATGCCATGAAACACCGATGGTAGCATATTTTAATAGTCTAGCAGCCCATGTAAAACTCATCTATCATGAACCCAGGAAGATTCTGTGCTTTCCTGGGTTAGTTCACAAAGTTTCATACTTCAATGCTCTGTTTTGGATTCTTGTTGGTTTCTCGTAACTTTGAAAACACGCAGAATTTTTGCCTCATTTGAGTCTAAGACCTCACCTGGGAAATCCCATGTGAGTAAGACATGCTGTGGAGTACCTTTATATTTAAAGCACATCAAAGGCAGAGTGAGAGAAGACTGAAACATATTATGATCTTACTGTAATAGCATGAGAGAATGGTGGAAAGGAAAACCAAGATTTCTACATAAGAGAATAATGTAAGCTATGTCTGCATCCCACAGTGGAGCAAAGTATAAATGACAAAGTGTGAAAACCATGCTGGATTCAGAAGCCAATGCAGGATAGCTGCTGTAGCACAGTTTTTTCCTCAAACTGCAAGACCCATTAGCTTGGGCATAGTGCCATGCTAGCACAGCTGAATAGGAACAAGGTATTACATCCAAGCTATTCCATGCTTTCAGGAACAAGGTATTATATCCAAACAGTGCTGTGCTGCACTTTGTGATCTTTATGTGTATGTATGAGATCTTTATAGCCAACAAAGGAGTTTGTGGTTGAGAGAAAAAAAAGGAAACTACACACAGTACTTACTTTGAATGTTCTTATTATGAAATGCTTTTGCATTGGAATGGATGGAGCAGTGTCTCACAAAAGTGGAAACCTACAGTACCCAGGGGAAAAGATGCCTTCCTTTTCCTGATCCATCTAAGCTTTTCTTCTCTTGTGGATTCAATAAAGAGAGTCTGTTGAAAAACAAAGACAAAAAAATCATTGTGGGAGATAAGATACCTTAAAAATCTCAAGTGAGCAGGAGGGGCAGACTGCTACCTGCTGAGCCACAGTAGGGAAGCCTTCATCCTACATCAAAGCCAGCTCTCAGACAGGCTGCCTATTTTTTTTTTTTTTTATTTTTTCCTCCAAAAGGCAGTTTGATTCACTGAGCATTCTTATTCCAAATGAATTATAGCAACAAGGAGCCCAGGTCCCACACAGTTAGAGGGGAAGCAGTGTTAAGCTTCCAGCTTTAATAAAAGTTCATGAATTCTGAAGATTTATTTAGAAATGACTTAGGAAATGGATGCTTTAACGGGAGATTCAGGACAAAATATTCTCTTGTGCCTTGTATAGCAGATCAGTGCTAAACAGGACAGAGCTGCAGGCAGAACTTTTTCTCTACAACTCTATAGCTTTATTTAAGTCTTTAATACAGTTTAGCCCAAGAAAAGTAAATTACAATGTATAGTCTATATATGCATGGATATTTAAATATTTAATATACATATGTAGCCCTAAACACAGGAAATTTAATTGTCCTGTACACATGTATGTTGTAGTTATTGATGTTATTCAGTTGGTGGGATTTTATAAAGTTTCAAGTTTTGAATCTGTATATAAAAATATTTTAAATATATATTGTTAATTTTTATGTATCTATATTTCAGTATCTTGATTTTTACTCCTTTTAAGAGTGATTTAGAGACAAAATTGAAACAAGGTGTAATGTGACTCTTCATGTGTTTTGGTTCCATCTTTTTTTCAAAGCTCTGCAAAGCTCTGTCACCTTTTAATACAAATTATGAAGGAAATATTTCCCATTTCTTGCTTAGTGGTGCTTCTTAAATTTTTTAAAAAACTTTGTTTAGGAGTGCCAAGGAGAGACATTATTTGGTTTGGAAAAAAAAGGGGGCATTTAATATGCAAAATTGTTGATTTCTATTACAGCATGGCTCCGCAAGGCTACAAATTCGCAAAGATGGTTTCCTTCTCCCAGAACTCAGAAATACAATACGGAACTACTTGCAGGTTTTTTAAACTTTTAGGTGTTCTGAGCTATGTTCTTCACAGTAACAGCAGACAAACTGCTTGTGGAGTCACATAAATGGAAAATGCCTCTACTGTTATTTTACATTTGTGCATAACTACCCCGAAAGGATCTGTCACCTCCTGCTTCTGAAGGATATGCAACATATGTAAGCTACAGGATAGCATAAGGTAGACTGTAGATTACAGTGGTTAAGCAGAAACAAAATCAGTTATCCGCATACTCATCCATGACACATACCCATGACACACTCTACACAGGAAAGACAGAAATTAGAAACAGATAGGGTTTTGATTTCTCTAACCCCGTGCAGTTTTCAGGGTCATCTCTGACCAGAACAAGTAGTAGGTGTTTTCAGAATATCCAGAGGCACCCTGCTAGCAGTGAGCTCCCTGGTAAAAGAGCCCCAGCCTCAGGTGTTGGACAGGGTGATTTCACACAATGAACATCAACTTTTCAGTACCTCAGCACATCAGTGTGACTGCTACACGTCCTCATAGGCCTCTCACATTAAGAATCCACATGACTTTTGAAGGCATTTTTAACCAAAACCACAGAATCCTATAAACATATAGTCAAACAAATGCCAAATGGCACAAAACTGACCTGACGCTCAAAATTTCTGTCCAAATGTGAACATGACAACTTGAGTACTTCTAAGTTTAGACTGACTTTTTTTTTGACCAGTTTAATAAAAAAAACACCAGGATTTTGTACATCGGAACTTTTAGAAGCCAACTAACTAATTGCAGTAAACACTACCTCTCCTGTTTGCAGACAGCTAGACATTGCATGCACTGCGTGCATGGGCGGATATTCAGCTATATACAGAGCCATGCAAAATGCAGGCATGCAATAATTAATTGCATATTATCTTTATACACGCTTAGCATATGCTTAACTTTGAGAGGAAGGTTGACTTAGTGACAAAAGTTCTCAATACAGCATCAGATTTAGAGTCTGTATAATTTTTGCAGTAGTCTGTGTAGACATTTGTGGTGATTATGACCCTGCCTATCCGCCTGCATATACAGAAGATACCAGTACTATTTCCTTTTTTGATGGTTAGCTGTATCAAGCAGCATCAGAAAACTTGACAGGAATAGACTAGATACGACCAGCTGACTACCTAAAATCTAAAATATTTATCTTTGGACAATGGGGGCGTAATTCAGTTGGAGTCTTGGAACATTTTCTGTTCAAATTCAAATAAAACAAATAAAAATATGATTCCTAGAGAGAAACTTCATCTCTAGGTAAGGAAGCCTGACTCTCTCAAAAACAGGATTTTGTTGAAATATTAACAGAAGCCTAATGTACAGCAGCACTAGTAAGAATCTTAGGAAAAAAAAACCCTCAAGAGCTCAAGAGCTGTGAAGATAAAGTATGAGAAAGAAGAAAATAAGAATATGGAAATTACACTCAAGTGATTAAAAAATTAGAAAAGAGATTTATAAAGTAATAACCTTCCACTGTAATGAAACAGAATTTGGGTCACTGTTACTGTACATTATCTAAAGCCTAATTTTATGCCTGAAAGGAGTCTGACACTAGAAAGAAAATTAGACTCTGCAGTTCAAACGCTTTAACTACTTTACTGCATTTCGCATTCATATTTAGTTAGGTAGGGGCAGAACTGCATCTCATAATCTTAATCTGCATCAGTTGTCAGAAATTCATTCTGCCTGTTCTTTGTTTTCTTTCTCACATAGTGTGTTGCATCTGTTCAATATTAATAATCAAATTAACAGATTGCCTTTTACTCATGCAAACAAAATTGTTTTTCTTCTGTCCCGGGCAGCCCTGGAGCACAGACATCCCTCATCGACTCAGGGGACATGCAGAGAAATATCCAATCCTTGTCATAAACCATGTTTCTCAAAAAACAAAGAAGTTCTGTTTATGCTTTACCTATACTATGTAAGTCCCTAAGTTTTTAGGAACACTGAAGTTCTTGAATTATCAGGAAGAGGAGACCCAACAAACCACAAACATTCAAGTGCATGCCTGTGAGTCTTACATGGCACCGACAAATGCAACCATATTTGGTAGCAAAACTGAAATTAAATCCAGAGTCTGAGCGCTCTGGCAGAGCATTCCCACATAGTCCAAATATTCATCTGTCATTGCAAGTGTCACAAGCTAGCGGTGCTTATTGATATCTCTTGAGCACTGTAAGTGACATGTATTTCATAAACCACATATACAAATTAGACTATTTTAAATGTAGTTTTAAATTGCCAGCATAGTTGTAGACTAACTCCATGTTCTGTGTCGACTGCAACCAACACACTTACTGGAGGAAAAAGGCATCATAAGGGCCGTCATTTCCCATTCATAGGGAAAAAAATCATAGGAAAAACAATGCTAACAACATTATGATGCAGAAAGGTCACTGAAATAGGGAAGAATAAACCTTCCTACATTTGGGAAAATTTGTCTATCTCAGCATTGGGTATGGACCAGTCATGATCACAGCTACCAAAACACCACACACTTTTTACATAAACATTCTAAGGAAAGCCAGCATCACCTGGGCATCAAGGTTCTCCTATTGTGTTCAGGTTTTCAGCTGAGAAGTATTTAAGGTCCAAATCCTCAAGGAACACACTCCAAACAACCATCAAAATTAGCAGAATGCCAGAAAAAGATCCAGCTGTCTATAATAAACTCTGTAGTTTATAGAGTAGAACTTCCAACAAAAGTTTCAATGAACAGGGCATCTTTTGGTTAAAGGGTTTCAGATATCCATCATCTTTAGCAGCAGGAATACACTAAAAGTTCTTCACAAGTTTTCTGTGTTTAAAGAGGCTTTTTGAAGTCTTGGGCTTTTAATATGCACATGGGAGACCCCACCAACTTCACCAGCATGAGATCCTTCACCAGACTAACTCCACTTGTGCAAAAACCCCTAAAATGCAGACTTTAAAAGGGACTGAACAGAACAGTACACTGAATTGTTTAATGAATCAAGTATGTTGAGTTCTAAAACACCAAGTTGCAATTTATGCAGGAAGCAGTCACTTTCATTCTGTCTGTGCTACTCTAACAGCAGGCTCTGCTTTTCAGAATATGCAACCAAAAAAACTCGACAGCAGCAGAAGGAACCACATGTTTTGTTAGCTTTTCGAGATGCCTATAAAAATATACAAACTGACAGCTCTCCAGTGTACAACCTCTTTGCGCTGTCCTGGTGGCTGTCTTGTGTGTTCCTAGGTCTATGGTATTAAAATGTGCTGTGTGCAAAACTTTAGTCACGTAGCTGTGCAAGGTATTTCTACCAGATTTCCTGTATGAACTACTTCATCCTGAAGGATTCAAGACCTCGGCACATACTTCTAAATGTGTGCCATTAAATTTACCTACATCTGATTTGTGTGTGGTTGAAAATTAGTATTTGGGTGGTCCTTTTTCATTGGTTCTTGTGGTCTCTGGGTGGTCGGCTCTGGGCCAGCTTTCTCACCGACAGGGAAAACTCTGAAAACTCTGATCTGATCAAAAAAACAAAAGGAGAAGAAAAGTTATATGAAGGGGATGCTAACATATACAATTTGGCTCAAAAGTTTTGTCTTTTAAAACTATTATTTCCTAATACTTAGAACTACTAAATATACTTCTCATTTTTTGCACTATTCATTTAAGTACCTTTTGTTCACTTAGAAACAACCATGACATAAAAACAAATGTTTCATTTCACTTGCACTGGAGAACTTTAAACAAACAAACAAACAAAAATGACAAAAAAACCCTACTCTGTTACTGGAAACTATGTATTGGTCAACCTGCTCATACTCTGAAAATCAAGAGATTACATCTTTTTGGCTAATGCAGACCACATTATCCTTTACAATGGCAGGAAGGATATGCACATTCCTAATGTGCATAAACCAGACTGCATTACAAAGATGTAACCAAAGTACTAGCATTTCTGATTTTATGAAGGGTGCAAGATTACCCACACAACTGTGACAACCACACTGCCATTATATATGGTATAAGAGTAGATATCTTCTCAGCAGTGCACAGTGACAAAACAAGAGGTAATCAGCAAAAAACTGAAATATATGAAATTTCATTTCAATGTAAGGTGACACCTCTTCACACTGAGGATGGCTGAACACTGGAGCAAGTTGCCTGGCGAATTTGTGGAGTCTCCATCATCCCTGAAGATATTCAAAACTTGACTGGACATAGCCCTGGACAACCTGTTCTTGGTAACCCTGCTTTGTGCAGGAAAGCTGGACCGGGCAATCTTCAGAAGCCCCTTGCAACCTCTCAGATTCCTGTTTCCATGCAAAGGAAAAGGTGTTTGGAGCTTGCCAAAAAGTGGCAGGGAGCATTGCTTTGCAAGTCTGAAAATTGCACCCCAAAAACATGTCAAGGTGGAGGCCAAAGACCAGTGACGGTTCTGATAGGTCAGGACTTTTTCACCTTTCTCTGAGCCCAAGCGAAAAACGATGTAGAACGAAGATGAAAATATGCTGCACTTTTATCAAGTTTTACAGTACAAAATCAGATTTCATATGTGAAAGAGAAGTTCTTATGAACTATACAAGGGATCCTGATCCTCTGCTTCCTTAACCTAACCATGTCACATCAAGGAATAACTTACATCATGCATACTAACTATGAAAGTGGATCTAAAAGACTGCCTAAACAAAAAAGCACTTTTTTTTTTTACAGTAACTTTTTAAAAAGGCTAAGTCCTTTCTTATTTAAGAAGGAGATTCCCTTAAAGGAATAATGCAAAAATAGCAAATACGAGAATTTATCCCAAGGTTTGCACAGATTCAAGAGTGTTATTTTTCCAAATATATTTAATGTCTAACATTATGGTTAGAATCTACTTAACATTAACATAATGCTACTTGAGACTTTCATGTTAGTTTTACACACAATGCAGTAAGAACCAAAAATATGGAAGGATTGAAATGGAGAGTATTTGGCAAGCACTGGTACATGGTATAACAGCAAAGGGACGAAGTTCTACATATTTGAGTCGTCCTCACAGAGAGAAAAAAAAAAAGAAAAAAAAAGAGAGAGATCTGGATCCTCTAACTTAGGTGAAATTCTAAAAAGCTTACAGAATCGCTGCTTGCCAAAGCTAGGTAAGATGCCGAGATGTTCTTAATCCATGCAGATTTCAGGAGTAAAAGGCACTCCCAGGAGATCTGAGGCAGGTAAAAGAAACTCAGCAAAGTAGGGGGTTTTGAGCAGGCAACAGCCATGTTACTTCTTTTCTTTTCTGTATTTTTTTTCCTTTGAATTACAAGATACTTCCAAGTTGTCCTCTTAAGCATGACAGGATATTGCTAAATGGCCTTTCATAAATGAAAAGTGAAACCCTTATCACGCTGCCCTTTATACTGGAGCTGTCATTTTCTCAAAGTACCATCATAGTTAAGGAATTCTTCAATGGCTCAACTTTAAACATGGAAGTAATATTATCTAACATGTACATAAAACTGCTCAATATGTGAGCAATCACAGGATCATGCCAAAGCCCATAACAAGTTTCTTTTAACAAATGTGATCTGTCAGTGACCTGGAGGACACTGCTAGCTGAGGTCGAGGTCTTTACTTTGCATGTCAGATGAGTGCACGCAGAGGGCTCCTGCCTCAGCGGCGCTGCAGGAGGGCTGGGCTGTTCGTCTCTTCTCTTTTACTTGCTTGGGAGCTAATTTACTTGCTTGTCAAGCTAGCTGACTTGCTTGACAGAATTTTCACATAGGTCACAAATGTGCAGGATTATCAAGACTGTACAGCCGGATTACCACTGTTTATGACTTCCTAAACACTTTACCTTTTATACTTCTCCTTCATCTGACATTTAAAAAACCAGATTAAGGATAGTTTTATTTATAAATCATAATGGTCTAGTTTCTTTATCAAAGGAAGCTGCATTTACAATCTTATCTGTCACTCACTTAAGAAAGTATCTGGAAAAAATTCTGAGAATTTGGCATGATTATTAAAGAAAAATTAAGAAAAAGTAATCTTCACACTTTCAAGATATGACATATTCTACCTAAAAGAAAACCCGAAGACAGAACAGGAGCACTATACACCAACTGATTTAGTTTCCATTTCCTTCAGTATACAAAACATTGCCATCAGATAAGAGCAGATATAAATTGGAGCAGAGATTGACTCTGGCATGACAGATCTCAAAGGTCGATGTAATCCATTAAATCACAATGAATGAAAGCATTAGAGGCTCAGGTACGTGCAATTTCCTATTGCTATACTTGCACAGAGAAAATACCTTGTTCATTAAACCAAGAGCACTTGACAGTCAGTAAGCAGGAAGTATTGGGTCATTCCTGTTCAAATCTTCCAGACTCTTTTCAAATGCTGCTGTGAACACTTCTCCGGGGCTCTGCATCATTCCTTTTGCCTGTTTCCTGTAACAACGGGGAAATTTCGGCCTTAAAATCTTGCTGTTAATAGAAAGAATTGATCTTTTTACTGGGCAGCAGAATTTGAACGATAAAGACAGCCTTTGTTTCACCTTTTACAAGAGAGGATGTTCAGCAAGCAGGTAAGGTGCTCTTCATTCTTTCAGATCACTTCAAAAGAACACCAGGGCCTAGAGCAATCACCCTGCCAGCGTGTACTCAGCACCAACACACCTTAAAGTAGGTAAGAATCACTGAAGAGCCAAGGGAAAGGCATGACAAGCATCCCTAGAAAACGGCAGCACGTATAGCCCGTATGCCCCTTATCAGCGAGAAGAGAAGACAAGATAGCCACCTCAGACACCCAAAGTGGAAATTTGCGGAGGGTGGACAAAGAAGCCACCCAAGAAGGAGGCAGCACGAGGGTGCTGGGCGCGTGACTGGCGGAGGAGCAGCCGCGTCCCCGGCCCTCCGCGGGCGCCGAGGGGCAGCAGCCCCGGCAGAGCGGCTCACGACTCAGCCCCGCGGCTATGCAGCTCTGCGGATTGGCGGCCACAGCGACCAAAGGGAGCTCCCTGAAACACACGCGTTATCCGCGCGGCGCTTGCGGCCCTAAGCTGCGCCTTGGTCACCCGCCGCGCTCGAGGAGGGGCCCGGAAAAGCTGGCGGCGGGAGCTAATCCCTTCCATGCACGTCAGCCCAGCGCAGCCTCATTTGGCGCAAGCAAAGGGGTAACTTGAAACGGTAGCAGTGCTTCCAGTGGGTACAGCTCATGCAAAGAAGCCCCTCTGTGTGTGTATCAACGCATATAAAACATGAGTACACACACACGTCAACATCGTAAAAGGATTCTGAAAAGCGATGCCTCTGTGAGAACGAAGATGCTTCGGGCACATTCCTTAGGAAACATCGGAGGAGGCTGCTCTGCCAGCTGGCTAGCAATGGGATTAAAAAGTACACTAAGACAAAATACCAGATAGCCAGTAAAGAGCCCTGTTCAAATAGGCAAAAATATGCATTTTTGTATGCAAAAATGAAGAAAATTATCAGGGGAAGGGATGAAATGCATATAGAGAAGGGAAAAAAATAATTTAAAAAAAGACTTTAAAGGTTAAAATTCATTTTTTTTTAAACACCAGGGACTTTTTATCTCCTTTTATGCAATTAAATAGAATAAGACAACTACGTATATACCTACCTGGGGGTTGATGTAATATAATGTGATCTTAATGCAAATGTGCATCTCAGACCTTTTATCGTCATGACAAATCCCTCAGAAAAAATACTGACTATCTCACCCAGGAAGATTCCTTCAAAGGTAATTTGGATTTCCTAATTTGACCATGCACATGCAACAGATAATGGTACAAGTTAAGAAATTTCTGACAGCTTTTAATTTCCAGTATGGCCCTGGCAATGTCTATTGTTGTTTTATATCAACTGTTTTCTTTTCAGTGCAGGTTACAGTAGCTATATTCCCTTCTCTGTTTGAAGGTATCAACTGTGCCTTTCTCTAAAATCCTAATACACTCAGTGTACGAATGACAAAGAACACACACTGCTTTCTGGGTGGAAGACAGGATGTTTTTGAATATGAACTCTTTCTCATTATCCACCAATTGAATCTGCCTTCCCTAAACTAGATTACTGAATATTGCTCCTTAACATTTACGCTACTCCAACATATGATCAAAGCAAGGAATTTACAGGCCCACATCAAAATCTGCTTTCATGCACTACTCTGCCAACTCTGCCTACATAGAGCCTGCCACTGCTCTGTCATAATTTTTGGATCTTCTAGCTTAACACACCATTTAGCTAATACTTTTGCCTTTATTTATGCAGAACATATTATTTTTATTATATTAGCATTTATTATTAAGTAGAACATCATTAATGCAATTCTAACATGCAGAAGTCCAAAATAGGCTCCTTACCACTGGAGTGCAAAACAAATAATATCTAAGCCATTTCAAGGGGCAGGTCCACATTCATGGCTTTGTAAAAGCCATTTTGAAAAAGCCTTTTGAAAAAATCTCTATGCTTTCTGATTTGCAGTAGAGCTGCAAATGAATTTCAGGCACAGGCAAACTAAAGTACTGCCTAGTTAGACCTAGAGGCTGCTTTAAGGCACCACTATTAAGAGAAAGTAAGCCACCTGTACACCTACTTCAGCCAGCTAGATTTTGTCCTCACTAGACCAGCGAGCTGACCTATGCTGTACTCTGCCTCCCACCTGCATAGCTAAATAACAAGAGTTTAGCTGCAGCTGCCTCTGCAATCACGGGGCAGATCAAGGTGGATGAGGTGACGGTTTCTCCAGCAGCAGAGGCAGGAGGCATAGTTCATAAGCTCTCATATAGCTTTGTCACAGATTCTCACTTTGGGAGAGGTTTGGCTTGCTCTGGTCCTTGTTCCTGGTTTGTCTCTGGAAAGGATTCCCTTTTGCATTTTTAAGAAGTCCTGAATCAGCCTTGCAAGGTCAAAATGGGTTGGAAGAGAGAACTGAGGAGCCATGTGGCTGCAGCCCACACAGTGAGCAGCGGCATGTTCACTGCACGGAGTGATGTTTGTGGAAGGGAGAGGGGAAAAGAGGCCCTCTCTCAACCTTTCAAGTCTTTCAACACTTTCTCTCCTATTCAATACATCTGTGGCCCCTCTATGCCTATTTTTGCAACTATTAATGTTATCCACAGTCAGCTGGTAAGTGGTTGGTATAGGAAACTGCTTAAGTACAAAGTTACTCATGTGAGCAATGCCAGCAGCCTAGAGGCTTTAATTATATTATTCAGGTTGCACAGATATTTTTGTGATCGTTTTTCATATAAAGCCCAAACTGAGGCTGATATGAAATCTGCTGCAGCAAAGTCTCCACAGGTATCTGCCACAGATGAGGGGAAGAAGAAAAAAAAACAGAACAGCAGAATTCAGTCGAAAAGTGGCAACATTTTCACTTCACTATATAAGTATCTTTGCTCACAATACATATACCTACATGTATACTGATTTACAGAGCCTTAGAGCCTTTGCAGAGACTTATGACTTCTTTGTAACCAAAAAAAAAATCTTTTCTCATAATGTCTTTTTTTTTTTCTGGGATAACGTAATCCCATGGCAAAAAGAATACCCTCTCAAGGCTAACACGTTTGTGATCACCTTATTCATAGAGCTGAAAGGAAAATTTTGCCTCAGACGAAAACAAATGGCTGTGAGATCAAGATTCAGCCCAGCACAAGACTTCCTCAGCTGCGCAGATAATTACAGGCAGGGCAAGATTTGTGCATAGTTGCTATCAGAGGAATTATGCTCTCTTTACCAGCAGAAATGCACATGGGCAGATATCATTGTTATGGCTTTCATTACTTGTGCATTCTGTCTAAAGAGTAAGTTCATACTGCAACACTCCCAGCATAACAAAGGAAAAGCTGCTACCTCTTATCCTATTAAATTCCCCTCCAACCTGCTATTATCACTATAATATTATTTGATGCTTCTGTAATATGCTTTTGAATCCCCAAACACTTTAAAAGATTAACACAAACTCTGCACATGGAAAAATCACATATCAGAATCATTTCTTGGGGAAATGAAGAAACTCTAAGAAAAGTACAGCAAGAGGAAATGAAAAACAGCAAAAAGCTGGAAAAAATGAAGAAGGAAGAGCACATAGCTCCAAACAAGCTGAGGAAAATATCACTTGCTTTTTTTAAAATGGCTCGGAGGCTAATACCACTTTTGCAAAACATAAGGGGACATCAAAAGTCTGTGAACTCTTCCGTAGTAAAAAAAATTACTCAGCAGAGGAAAATTGGCTGTTTTCTTCAAAGGATCACACCGTCGACGTCACTGGTGGGAGTACATCACTCCCTACCTGCAGAATTGGTTCAGCACTGATCCAGACTCCTCACTTTCCCCTTCTTTTGCATTACTAAGCCATGCCTCTTCCCTACGCTCTGCCACGCAGGCATTTCATTAACCCAGTGCTGCTTAGGTGAGTCAATCTGAGCTGATCTAATCATCCATCAGTCTGTACTTCAAAGGCTTCTCAACAGCAAATCGCTCCAGCCTGCTCTAAGGGCCATCTGGAGGTTTAGGTGTATGCTGCAAGCCTGTTCCTGCAGCAGCATGTCAAGGAATAAACTGCATTGCTGTTTTTATTTTCATTCGTTTGAACTGCACTTAGCCTTGATAGAAATAATCATGCCATAATGGTCAGAAATACTTAACAAATAACCTGTGAATATTTCAAGTAATTAATCTTTCTGTTTAGATTCACAGAACTTGTGGTAGGTACTTCTTCTCAGAACTCAGAACTACTCCTCTGGGAGGAAGGCAAGCTTTTTGCTATTTTATCCAAGCTTTTAAAGTCATTATTTGCTTGGGGATTTTCTAAAATTGCCTTTTGCAACAGTAAAATATCATTTTTAATCTGGATCTTAAATTCAGGTCACTAATATTGACTGTTGCGTGCAAGGAAAAGGACTGAAATTAGGATACTCCTTATAGCTTCACTATTAGAGACCAAGAAGGACAGAAAAGGAAATGAAAGCATGATTTGAAAACATCCTTAAATCTACGTTTAAAAAAATAAATAAATAAAATTAAACAATGAAGAAGACTTCTCTGTGTGCCTATTTTCCTAGTCAAAATTATAAGAAGCAATTCAGGGGTGCACTTCAGGGTCTAAGGTGGGGGGAAATCCATTCAGTTGTTTAAACTTCATTGCCTTAATAAGAAGGAACTTTTCTTAATGGAGAGATTCCATGATGATTACCTCCCCTCCTTTTCACAGAACTGGACTATGCCTGTCCACAAGGACCACCGCAGGCAAAAAGCAGCCTCAACTTAGCAAGTGCACTCTGCCGCAGGCAGGAGCATGTTCCGCACTCCTTCCTTCCTGGAGTTGACTGCAGCTTTTCCCAATACTGATTTGAAAACCTAACTCTTTTTTTGACTTCTCCAAGTCCTGCTTGGTAGCATGTATCAGTTATGCTGTGTTTACAGGACGTGGATGCTGATTTGTGGCTATTTTCAAAAGAACAGTACATTTCTATTCATTCAGGGTCTTGCTTGGAAGAGATACATCTCTAAGATGCATCTGCTTTCTAAGTCAATCAGAAACAAGATATTGTGGTCAGATCAGTTATTTTCCAGCAAAACTGTAAAGGTAATTTAATCCCACTTATATATCATTATGATCATATCTCATAGCTTATCAATACGAGCTGCTGAGAGGAACGAGTTTGAGAGTGCCAGCAGCAATTCGATTACCTGTCAAGTGGACACTAACAGGGTCCCAGAGATGTTTTTCATGCTGGAACTTGCACAAAAGCAGCATTTTCCATTCATTTTCAAGAAAAGTCCCGAATGATAGGTTTTTCCAGGAGGTCACTGAATTTCCAATCATAAAGGGGACATGGTAATGCACTGTTAACATCTGCAGTCAGAACCAGACTATAGCCTCCTCTCTTTCTTGAGCTATTTCAGACATTAAAACCTTTAGTTACTCTTGGTGCATCTCTCTGGTTCACACAATGTCTAAAGATAACCCATACAAAAATGGTCTTAAAAATTTTTAAAGGAAACCTAGTGCACATGGAAGACAGTGAAGATATTTTCTCATGAGTTCACCTTCAGTGTTGGGGGTTCATGGCTTCAAAGCTATGGCTCTCTCCTGAAAGATGGTGAGAGGGGTGTTCAGATCTGCCCTCCGCTTCCTTTAGGAAGTACACAGGTATGTGGGAGTGCACTCTCGACATTTTTGGCACACAGGTTGGCTCAGCCTTCCCCTAGCACACCACAATTACAGGCATCCAGCATATCATAGAATCATAGAATCATAGAATGCCTAAGGTTGGAAGGGACCTCTAGAGGTCATCTAGTCCAACCCCCC
>JAWLRI010000669.1:512165-537233 GCA_034781795.1 Crypturellus tataupa
CACCCCCCCCCCCCCCCCCCCCCCCCCCCCCCCCCCCCCCCCCCCCCCCCCCCCCCCCCCCCCCCCCCCCCCTGACAGGATAGGAGACAGGATAGTACAATCGAGACTTGCAGAAAAAAAGCATCCTGTCCAGAGAAACCAAGTCCATATAATCTACTTTGGAGAAACTTGGTGTTTGTAGGTGTCCACACAAGACCTGAGTACAGATAATTACCAAATCATCACTGTGACACAGGCAAAGACGCTACTCTGTGGCGTAGGACAGGAAAAGTGTGTGAGATATTCCTTTTTGTACTCCTCTCGTCAGCCAGAAAGAGCCAAGGAAAAATGCTGGCTATTCTAAGAGAGCAGGGGAGAAGCAGCACCACGCACCTCACTCTCCTTTATTTTGCACCTCTGTTAACACACAGGAGCTGGTAATTGCTTGATTCATTAGCAAGCTAGAATTGCCTTAACAAAATGCAGACAGCTCCACTGCAATTCCATCTCTTCCCTGTTCCTTTTGTGAGAGAGGTAAACCTCTAATATACTCTGTCTCCTATTGATCCAGTCCCATAAGAAACTGCAGAGCACTGGGTTGAATTTATTATATCCTAGATAAATTATAACAGATATTATGCAGTACTAGGGACACCTTGTAGAGCTGTGCAAATTACTGTGTTTTTTACAGCCTTATATTTTATAGTAGGATGTCAAGGATAGTAACAGTATAGTGTATCATTACCAACAGAAAAATTATAATTAAAATTTGTGGAGGAAATTAAGGAAAAATTTCCTGACAGTGAGGGTGACAGAGCACTGGCACAGGCTGCCCAGAGAGGCTGTGGAGTCTCCTTCTCTGGAGAGACCGCTTGGACGCAGTCCTGTGCCACATGCTCTAGGTGACCCTGTGTGTGCAGGGGGTTGGTCTAGATGGTCTCCAAAGGTCCTTTCCAAACTTAATGATTCTACGACCTTTTGTCCAAAAATGTAGCTAAGGTATATATGAAAAAACACCTTTAGTTTTATTTCAAGTTATATATACGTATGTATTTCTCTGCTTATATCTAAAACAAATACTGTGCTTCTTTGTCTTTACAAATGTATGAGAAAGCTGCTTATGTCCTCCCTACTAGTCCTGAAAATGAAATCCTAAAATAATAATAATAAAAAAACCTCTTTGTGCTCTTCCTATCATACGTGGGAGACAACACGAGGATGTCACTTTAAGAAAGCAGAAATGAGTCCTCTTACTCAGGAACTAGAATCACTCACTCTGTTTTGCCTTTGCTTCTGGAAGCTTGTCCATACAAAAAGATTGTCTTGCATAAGCCCTTCTGCAGAGGTCCAGTATTTTACACTGGCACAGAGAGATCAATGCAGATCTAATTTCCTCCACGTCCTGTCCTGTGAAAGGAGAATGCCAGATGCCACAAAGACAAATCGGGGCTTCCTTCCACACATTCAGCAACTACCATCTTCAGCAAGGAACCGTATCAGGCACAGTTATTGCTACCAATAAAGCAATGTACCTTATTTCCCTCCTCCTCAGCCTCCAACCACTTTGCTTTTTGTGTTTCCCTCTATAGGAGTCAGATATGGACAACTCTGAGGTATGTCCTGATAATTTAAATTAGGTCAAAAGAGCTAATTCTAAAATGGTTTCATTTTTCAAATTAAAATTAGAATTATTTTATCTCGTACTTTAAAAAAACAGTCTCCATTCACAGATTAGCCCTGAAGAGCTATAAATATTAAGAACCAGGGTTGATTTAACACCTTTCTTTCCTATCACGCTTTAACTTTATTAGTGTTGCTGGCAGCAAAGGCACTTTTCACTTATTTGTGGTCTGACCCCATCATAATCTGGCAAACCAATGATCTAGAACAAATTCTGACAGACAAGATATAACCTCAAGATGCGCATTGTTGCACTCGAAAGCAAAGAAGGAAAAAAGGCTAAGTGACATGCTCTAACACATTGCCAAGACCCAAGCAAAAAACATTCACAAAGCCTGAGCTAACCAGGGAGAGGTGTACACTGTTATACTACAGATTTAGTCACAATTCCCAGGGATCTTTCTTTAAAAAATAATTTTATTTTTAAAGCCATATTTGTTTTTGAGATGAAAATCACTCTGACATTTAAAGCTTTAATCCAGTAAGACATGTGTTTCATTTTAAGTGCAGTTCACCTAAGGGCTGCTCTCAGCTTGCAACATACACACTTAGTTGCATCAGGACCTCTGCACACTCATGCCACAAGGCACAATCAGCTAAAATCCCACTGCAATTGTCAGTAACAGAAAGCAGAGTTGATCAAAAATTCCCAGATCTCACAGACAGAAAAAATAAAAAAGGCTCAATTAAAGGACTTACCTCCTAATAAGAAAGGTGGGGGCAGGTGGAATTTGAGAAAAATCAAAGTTAGATAACCAAAGCTATTTTACTGAAAAGAGTCAATTAAATAAGAGAGACAGCTACTCAGATGCACTCGTCATGACTGGTCTTGCATAAAAATATTTTGCAAAGATACACAATTTAAGTCTCAATTGGTCAGTATTTTAAACCTAGGCATCCAGTCAGAGACTGAATCTCATGGAAGAAAATAGATAATAATGGCAAAGTGGATGAGCAATCAGATAAAACCCAATTGTGCCACACACTGTACAAAGTGTATACGAAGAGAAAGTTAGTTCTGCTATGCAGAATCTCAGCAGACATAGTCTACAAAAATGGATTGTGCAAATGCACAAAAAGAAAACAAAAAAGCTGTGAATGAATTCTGCTCTGCCCCAGCAGATGACATCACCAGTCTCGGCTCTTTAAGATGACAGCATCCACTTTTTTGAGAAAACACAAGGACCTGGGAACATGATAACATTTTTCCCCATTCCTCTTTGCCATCCTCTAAAAGTTAACTCCTCCCGTGTCCTCAGGACAGGGACCTGAGCTTCAAAAAATGACAATCAGCATTCAAAACAGAAAGAGCTTGTGAACAATTTGCAGTGTATGAATAGTTCTGACTATTCATAGTTGATAGGGCTATTAGGAAAACATTTTGGATTCCTGTCAGTAAAATCTGATCATGAACAACTGGTGATCAGAAGAATCAGTAACTGGAAGAAGGAGCAGAGGCTTTGTCTTCTTAGAGAAACAATAACATTTTGCCTTGCCTTACCCACCCTCTTACTCTCCAGCGAAGCTCAATACTTCACTATTTCCATTTCTTAAAGAAATAGGAATAGTTACAGACTTATAACGCATGTATTAATTATCAGCCACATCTGAGGCAAAGGAAACAGTGCTGCACCTCAGCAGCCTGAGTCATTTCAAAGCCCAAATGCAGCACATTGGGCTCCCCTCCTGGCATACATTCTGGGCTCTTTCTCTGCGCTGGCTCCATATATTTCCAGATGGGCAGTAAGCTTGTCCAGGAAGCAGAAATGGAGAAAAAAGATGACAACAACAGCAACAAAAACCCTAACAAATTAGTGGTGCTGCATCTCACCATACAATGCAGGTATGAGGCCACTGGAACACGAAGGAGGTCACAAGGCACCAGGAGGAGCAAGTGGAAAGCACATCAGCCTGCACTCAGACAGCCTTCAGTTGTCCTAGACTTGTACTCTTAATTCCACCAGTACGACTGAGAAGCACAAGAACTGATGATTTTAGCCAGCAGATTTCTTTGCTGCACCCCTGGAGGGCCCAAAGCAACATGAGAATTCAGCCAAGAGCAGCATCCAGGAAATGTCAGTGCCAGGACACTGGCTCATTCCACCTTTTTAAACATCATATATCTAATGGATGTGTTAGCACTTCTTCAGACACTAAATTACATACGTAACACTTCAGTGAACTATAGACTTAAAGTACCCACAAAGAAATGACAGTTGATGAAACACAAACACTGGTTAATGGGAAAATATCCTAAAGAAAACTGTTTGTAGAATAGAAAATTAGGAGAGAAATGGAACACTCCTAGTGATTTAAAATACGAACTGAATTCTGAAATGTGCTGATCCTTCTCAAATTTCAGTTAATTCAGCATCATGTGAAGATGGTCAACATCTTTCATGGACTTTCTTAGGAGATTTAACAGGACAATTTTAACGTCCAGTTAAGAATCTCCTTTTATTAGAACTTTTAAAACTCAGGCTGTAGCTTAATTTTCTTCAGTAAGACAAATGATATGCTGAATAAGCCTACAGTGAGCGCCTTCTTGGCCTTCAGTAAGAAAAACCAAGACAAAAACCTGAAAGCAACCATAGAAAGCCCCATTAATTTTAAATTATCCTTCCTTTTGCAGAAGGTTGATGTTATCAAGGCACAGTGCTTCAACAGTGAAAGGCAGAGTGAGCATGAACATCATTCCTTGCCTGAATACCTCACGTCAGTGACGGATGTGCTCCAGAACTAAGCTAGCCCACTGAGGGAGTTGTGTTTCACTAGCTTTAGTTCAGGTAGACAGATGTGCAGAAGTGACACAGAGTGATTCGTAGAGCTATGGGCTCTGTGTGAGAGTATTCATTTCTGCTCATGCTTAAAAGCGAATGGATATCAAGGATGATCCTTCAAGTCTCATGAATTTTACTACAACCAAAATCAATATTAAGAAAAATCACATCTAAGCATAATTACCCAACAGTCATTACTTTCTTCTGCATGACTCTCCCACTTAAAAGACTTTTTTTTGTTTGTTTGTTTGTTTCTTAATTGGACACCATGCACCTCATGTGAAAATCATCATATTAAACAACTTGCATGCATCTCTTGGAGGAAAATTTGTTCATAGAATTATTGAACTTTATGTTTAAAAGAAATATATTAATAAAAGTCAGACATACTGCAAACAGAGAAGTATTGAATTTAAAAAGTTAAAGGTTGAATTATTTCCTGTTTTTGAAATGACCATTTTTAAATAATCTGTTAGTAATCATACAATATTTTGAATACATTAAAACTCTCCTGAATGAGTAAAAGGAGAACAGCTTACAAAAATGAACACGATTGCTGGGGAAAAAAAAAAAAAAGCAAGCATATTATGTTCAGGATTCTGAATGTATTGATAACTTTAGGACACACGTTCCAATCTCAACTAAGCTATTCTATTATTTATGCACATTTTAGTGGGTTCCGTGTTAAAAAAAGACTTTACTTTAAAACAAGTGTTTGCAATAGGTCTGATCACTATATGATGTCAAAAGCAATAATCAAAACAAAGCAAAAAAAAGGTCTGATCTCATAATGGGTATACAGAACAGCATATTCACAGAAGTAAAATACAGCCATGAATATAATGGAGCTTATTTTTCATATTTATGATTAAAAAATGCACTGAAAGGAAAATATACCAGTTATGATAGGTGACTCATGGTAATTTTTTGCCCCTTGGTGAGATGAAGCTCAGCTATCTCGACCAAATTATATGTTATCCTAACCATTTGTTCACATTTTTACAAATATTTCATACAAAGGTGCAGTCTAATTAAAGGATTCAGTTAAAGTCTATCACTTGTTTGAATGGAACGTAACATTTTCTTTACAGGAAGGCTAGAACAGGAGCTGAAATTGCTTCTTAACTGTAGAAGCTGTTTCTTTTGCTGATGTTGAGCTAATAATATTCAGCTTATATATAGATAATAAAAAGAAAAATAATTGATCAAATATATCAAATTCAATTCATACAATAAAAATTTATTTTCATAGCAATCCAGAAGCACTGTTGTCAGTGGCTTAACCAACAGAAGGAAATAGTAACAAAAGTTACTTGAAAAGATCCAATATACAGCATACCCAACACTGGATCACAGAAAAGCCAATTCATTACAGACAGTTCAGTACAAATACACACTGTGATCTGTGGAGCTTTCAAGCCATGAACCATTAGAGGATCAAAGCACAACCTCAATCAAATACTGTGTTAGAAGGATGAGACCAGCTTTTGTTTTATCAGGAATTTCAGTTACAGGACTGTGGGATTATAGCTGCAATAAACAAATGTTAGTTTCATTACCCTAACATTGAAAGTTTTCTAATTATTTTATTTGTACCTTGAAAATTTCACTGTGTATGAGCAATCGGGAATCAACTGTGCCTCCTCCGCACTAATTAATATTCAGGAAATACCAGGAACAAGTTCTCATATCATAACCATGGATAACCTTAGCTTAAATGTTTTATTCATCACCCTGGGCCAACACTTCCATTTGTCTGTAGGAAAATACCAGTCACAGTCTGTCATACAGATTGTAAATAAGAATAGTTCCCTAAATAATGAAATTCCTTCCATCTGCCAGCAAAGCAATGGGATAAATTCTTCCCAGATAAGAAAGCAGAGTTGTCATTAGTCTTATTACAGAACCTCAGGGTTACAATCTCCTCCCTCACTACTACTACTACTACTACTACTACTACTCCTACAATATCTCACTTACAGAGTTGACTTGCTATAAAAATAATTGGGGAAAAAAGTAGATATAGGTGAGCAGTTTAAGGCCTTAGAAATGAGTAAGATCTAGCCCAGTTCCTCTATTCGGCACGATGCAGACGGAGCAGCCCAGAAGGAATGTGTGGTCTGGGAAAGGACGCTAAAAAGACTCACAAGCATGTCGCAACCTTCCGACTCTGTGCTGTTCTCCGGGGACTAGCAAGGCCTTTTTGCAGCTTAGGCACTCTTTACTGCTCTCACAAATATCACAGCAGCATCCCCAGGCTACCCTGCTAACTGCGGGTTGCCAGCCACAAGCCGGGAAGCTGCTCTGGAGGCGCTGCCCAACTCTCGACTCCACCTCCAGCAAATTGCTGCTGGGGCACCCCTCCTAAATTGCCTTATGAAGCATTTGACATATGACAGACACGTTCAGGGCTCTTTTTTCACTACCTGGAGGCTTCCATTCAGTATATACAGGTACAGAGGATCTCACCCTTTCTTTCTCTCTCTCTTTTTTTAAAATTGTATTCCTGAACAGAATGGTCAAAAAGAATTCATGTGTATCAGACAATTCAGCAACCTCTGTCATTGACACAGCAATGCCAGTGGTGGTGGCCAGATCAAGGACTGAAGTATTCCTTGACTGCTTGGAAAGTAGTGGAGGAAAGTCTGCACTAATACACACATTTAATGCATAGCATAGCTAATCAAAACTTTTTATTAGACTTGACAATCTGATCGCCATCTTTGATGCACCCCAGATTAATGCCAATTACTTTAACAGAAAAGAGCAGGAAAGTACCTAACGTTAAATCATGTGCTTAACTTTCAACCAAATACATAATGCTTTGAACATGGATACTTTGATGCTCAAGTCATAAGCAATACAGAAATAAACAGAAAAATCAATAGCTTTCGTGTGTGTGAAAGAGAAAAGTATCCTATTTATGATAACTATCTGCTGTTTTGTAGAGTAAGCAGAAAAACTGTATTACACAAACACTCTTAACCTCAATAATAGCCTCTTTATTGCAAGTGCTCTAGAAGCAAGGCACTGAGAAGCAAGGCAAAGCTCTTACTAAGGTAACTATCACTGTCCTTTTGGATCTCAGATGGCACACTGTTCATCTCCCTGCCAGTATGTGGTGTTAACAGAGTGCTATTACTTTCAATTATTAGCAGAGCTGTATTCTGAATTATTGTAAACTCTTGATACTATCCACAAATCACTGCAAGTACAAATCTTTTTTCTGACACTTCTACAAATGTTGTCTAGTGAGAGCTGGCAATAGGACTTAAATGAAGAATCAAGCCTGTTCCCCAACACAACCACTCTGCTGTTTCAGAATACAGTAAATTATGAATTAGTTAATAGTTTAGTGTGATTCAAAATTATCTCAAGATCTCATGTGAGTATAAGAAAAATTGTTTTATACTTGAAAAGACAAAAAATGCAAAGACTATCCCCAAATACTGTCTAGAGGACAACTGATTCCTGAACTACCCAGCCAGCGGATACACCTTACATAAATGCCTCAACAAAAAAAATATTTTTTGGGTAGCCAGACTACCTCAAAACCCACTTCTTACAAGAGACAAAGGCTTGGAAAAATGTGAGCTAGACCTCCTAAAGAATGACAAGCAGCGGCACGAGGCTGTCTCAGCTCCACAGCATCCAGGGAAGAGGCGTCTCCTGTTTAGATATGGACACTCAAAACTACTGCAGTGCAGACAAGTCAGTGCTTTCTCAAGGAGACAGAAACAAGCGACAGCGTGGAAATTTGCACGTTCTACGAAGATGTGAAATAGAGTTGTGGCTTTCTGACTGAATTTTTCATGAGAAAAAAAGTCACAGGTTGCGTAATCTTCCAGAATATGAAAGTATCATCTCTTAAGACTCTTCTCTCCCCTCGGATGACCAAACATATCAAGACTCTTTGTGCAGGAGTCCTTGTCCAAGTACTTCCTTACTTGTCCGGGGCACTCACAATGTATTTAGAATATTTAGGTTAAATGAAAAGTGGGTATTTCCAAATTCATCTTCCCCTTTCTAATACATACTTTTTCTCTGGGAACACCTAAAAACAAGCTGCAGATGAAGTAAGACTAATTTTCCCTAATACAATATGGTGACAGAGAAATGGCTGAAATATCTCACAAAGCTAAGCTGGTGGTAGTAGTGGTGTTCTGCAGTTTGTATTTAAGCAATATAAAGTAGAAATATAAAGTCGAATTTTCTTCTTTAGATTCGCAATTCATGATGCAGTTTATGGCAAAACACGATCCTTACTCATGGGTCAGACATTACTTGTCATACATTCACTTCCTGCTAGAGCTATTACATAGCTGAGAAAACCTCAGAGTTCCCACTCCGCCAGCTAGAGCAATCCTCAGGCCGATTACAGCCCAGATATGCTGCGAAAATGGTGGGAATATGGCTCCTGACATATTTTTGCTAGCTCTGACTCATATTTTATTCTAGCGTATTTACTTTCCACTAGCATATTTTAATGCAAGGATTAAACTTTGTTCCCACAAATGTTCACAGAAAGCAAGCAGATCCTTGTTGCATCTAACATCAAATAACAGTAAGTATCTAACAATCCATGCAAAAATGTACTTATTGTCAATGACCTGAAACTTATCAGAAATGGGCAGTCACAAGCTTGCATATTCCAACCACAAAAAGAGAGTACAATATGGTACCTTTTCCTATGACATTTCACAAAGTACAATTACAAACCCTTAGATGATCTCACAAATAAAAAATTATGTACTAGAACATAATTGTACAAACCCTTCTTCAGCTTTTATTCAAAGCACAAAGAGGGTTTCTGAAAATAAAACTTTGTGTGTTTCTTCGTCACATCAATCTCTTTAATTATATACTAAATCCTCTTACAAGTAATCATCTTTTATTAACTACACTACTTTGTTTTGTAGAGAAAACATGGGATATTTTTGAAGCAGCTGTGAAAAAGTGAAAATTGTAATATCTTACCTCAAGGTCCAAACATAATTAAGATTTCATCTTTTGTTCCTATTGCTCTGGTGACGAACATGTAGGGAATAGAGCACTTTCAGACTCAGATGAGAACTTCATAAGCAACAAAATGGAAAATTTACAAACATGAAAAAAAAAAAAAGTTCAGAAGAGCTTTTCCTGAGTGCATATTACTCTCAAAAGGAAATGTCTTTCAAGTCCATCTGTTCCCCAAATCTGTCATCTTTGCTTGTCATCTACCACTCATGACATTTCAGAGAGACCTACATATTAGTGAATAGAGGATTTTAGGGATCTCGTCTGGGAAATTAGAGCATTTAAAATATTTTTTAGCAAACTGTTGAGAGCTTTATTGCTTGGAGGCACACATATAAAGCAGACAAGCTTTAGAGCACATTCTAAAGATCTCCAGAAATTGTTGCAGGAAGCTCATACATTTCCTACAGAGTGGGAGGGGAAGCCACATGAAAAACATCACTTGTGAACTTATATAGTCAAACCATATCTATCAGATTTTGCTACTTAAAAAAAAAAAAACCTTCAAAATAAATTTCCTCTTGAAAGAAATATTTATGAGGCATTTTGAATTGAATATTAAGATTTCAGAAAATATCCTTCTCTACCTACCATAGTCCCTGGCATGTTAAAAACTAAAATATGATATGCATTGTGTTAAAAAATCTCATCCAATTTATATTTACATAAACGTGTGGCTCTTAAAAATAGGGAAAAAAAGACAGCAGTGTACACATGCATACTAGGAAAAATCACAAAGAAAACACTACACACTTTTTTTGCAGATTGTGAGAGATATTTATATATGATGAAACGCTGTAGCCTGAAATAAAAATCTATCATTAGTTTTCATCACTTGTTGCCAAGACATTCATCTTGAGAATTATAAGACACTTCTTTATTATAAGGCACTGTTTTACTCAAGTTCATGTTTGCAGCTAATCTAAAGATTTTTTTTTTGAATTCGGAATCATTTACTTAGAACTAAACATACTCATGCTGCAAACACACAAGGCCCTGTGCTTAGAAGAACATACCAACCAATGGCCTCATTTTGCAAGCTCCCTGCGTACACAATGCTAACAGTGAATCCACTGAGAAGAGCAAATGAACAGCTCCAAAACTTCATTGTCCAAAAATAGGCAGGCAGCAAATAATCTTCATGATAAAATTTCTTCCCACTAGTTCACATAGGAAGTATTTGGGCCTATACTCCCCTGGAAAGTTACTCCCATTCTTATAAATTAAGATGTAGTCCCTAGGCCACAGAGTTCAGTGAATGATTTTTGCTATCATTTATATTTTAGAAAGGTGTAGTGTACAAAGAGTCAGGGTATGGTCTATTTGTTCTAAGCTATAATCTTCCCCCAAAATGGGACTTTGACAGTCCCTACTTAAGTTATTAAATCTCAGTTCTGTTGGCAAATCAACCAGATTTTCAGGCAAATCCATTGCTCATTTAATTCTAGGTTCATACTCACCCACCTTAGACTATAGAATTTATTTTCCTTATCTTCTAAATTCAAACTGCTACCACAGAACAGCCTTGTTAAGCTTGTTTCTTTCTTTTTCAACCACTCTAGCATGAACACTTTGCACATAATCAATACTGCTTAGCAGACATCACAAGCTAAATTATTCCTTGCCATGGTTAAGTACAGCATCTGCACGTGACACATACAGGATTGGGCCATGCTTCAGCAAGGCTCTGAGATCTCCGCAGCATCACCAGGATGAAACAGCTCAAATCACCACACACAGGAGTCGGTGAAGAACACACTTGATAAGACAGGGCATTCAATCTCGTATTTTATAGCTACTCTAATGCTCTTCCTCATAAAAAATGCAACTCTCTATTTATAAAATGATCTTATTTAACAAAGATTCGTGGAAGAATTTATATTGAAAAAAGAGGCTTGAAACTTCAATATTAAGGGACTGAGAGTATTATTTAATAGAACTTTTTATTATAGTGAACAAATCCAGAGTATTTCTGAAGGAATGATTAAGTCAAGAAGAAAATTATGGTTCAGCGGTTGTTAGTTTGCTTCTGGTTGTTGTTCAGAGATTTTTTATGATCCTTTTGTCTCCCTTGGAAGGTTCTAAATACAGTCTTAAAAAATTCACAACACAACCCATAATCCAGCAGTTGTCTGAATAATAAGACAGTGATGGCATGCTTTTGGCAGGAACGTGATGTGTAACCTCATATGTTTTACATGTTTGCAGCAGTGACAATTAATTAGATGTGAAGATATGCTTTTCATTAATGATTCTTGGAAAGAATCATTCTTGGAAAGAATCATTCAGAAGATATCAAGGTCATCTAAACAAAAGTGTCAAATTCTCCCGGACAGAGCGTCAGACACAAGCATATGACCAACACTTTCTTCTTAAATTTTAGGCAGCAGCTCTGAAGATTGCATGAGGCTAATTAAAAGCTAAAACTCTGGGATATATAACCATATCAACTATCCTAAATACTGATGCATATCATTTTGCAAACAAGTAGTTTTGTACTTTGGAGTAGAATTTGTTTAACAAAGTAGAATCATTTACCATTTACTTTTCACAGAATCACAGAACAGTTGAGGTTGGAAGGGACCTCTAGAGACCACCTAGGCCAACCCCCCTGCTTAAGTAAGGACACTTTGAGCATGTTATAACTTTTAGTATTAGCATTCACATTCTATTGTAATACATTGAGAAGCCAAGTCACAGGAGGTCTGTTACAGCAGTAGAGATGAAATTCAATGATAGTCTTCCCCTGCCCTCAAGTGGTCGGACTAGGAAGTACAGCTAAGAAAATTTGCTCAGAAATTTGATATGCAAATAACAGATTATTCTTTCCATGAAAAGCCTGCAATAAAATATATGAATATTTCAGTATGAATATCTGAGTGTGTCACTTTTTACCAGCTTACCAACATACACATTACTCCAGCTACAGAACACACATTAGACTCAAGATGTCCTTCATTAGATACCAACAAGTTTTTCATTTCTGCAAGATTTTTATGGTTTAATATGCTCTGATGTAGAAAAAGAAGACAAAAATAAAAACTTTTAGAAATACTCACAGGCAGCTGAATGTAGTACCCACTGAAACTAGCATGAGTCTCAAAGGCAAATAGCCTTGAGAACATTTGAAAAATACCTCAGTAAAATACTTGAAAGATTCTTATGGCATGGATCTGCTAGATTATAAATCAAATCAGTAAGCATTACTTATTTATTCTCCTACCCCTCAGACACAATTTCCTGTCTTCCTTTTATCTGTTTTATCTTCTATTTTTGCCATAATATTACATTTTAAATCACGTGCAGCTCATTTAATAAGTTTTAGCAGCTGAAGATAAACCCCTAATGAAATACTTCCTTATGAAAAAATGACTAAAAGTCATTTCACTTTTTGTTTTAAAAATCCATTCCAGTGTATGTCAAAATGGGAACTGTACAAAAGTTAAAGACAGATTACATGAAGTTAGAAAAATTCAGATCTATCCAGAAAGTGTTTATTTTATTTGGAGCAGGAAAACAACAATAAAAAAAGAACAATTATATTAGAATGGCTGGCTAAAGTGTCTAGAGCAGCCAAGAATTCCAAGTTATTCACTGATTCTTGGTAACAACTCAATTTCTTCAGCTCAGTGAAAGATGCTTTAAACACTTGTATTCACTAAATATTGTCAGTTTTCAATTCCTTACCCAAAGGTAAGGCACACAGTCTGTTGAGAAGGAAGTTCAAAGACAGAAGAACACAGAAGAACAGAGAAAAAAAGATTTATCCTGCTTTGATTGCAACACAACTCCAAACAACAAGAACAGCATCATAAATCCTTGCAGTACAATTTACACTACAGGCAAGTATATTTATAGCCTGTGTTGTATACCTTTGTTTCCACTTTTCCTCAACACAAACAAGAACAGAGACAAACTTTTCCAAATGCTGTAGATACAATATGAGAAATAAAATTCAATATAAAGTTTGGTTTCGGACTTGTATATCCCAATACTAACATAAACCAGGTTTGTCAATGTGGTTGTAGGTACTTTAAGGCTGCTTCCTGTTCACACAATATAATCTGCTTTTTATCTTTACTGCTTCAACTAAAAACAGGCACTTACATATTTTTTATACAAACCAACATAAGAAGCAATCCTCTTACCGGTACACCGGCATTTACCTATATTTTTAAATAACAACTTTACAATTTTGGTAGTTCATAATATTGAAACCCATGCCACTACCTAGGTTATAAAAACAAAGGCTGAAAAAGGAGAATGCCAAAGAATGCCAAAAAGAACATTAAGAGAAAATGTAGGGAGGAAGGGAAGAAAACACACAAGAAATATCAAAAAGAGCTCTTCCTTCAATACCTGCTTCACCTTTTATTGAGAATTTTTGACCTAAACTCATAACGGAATTGTTATTTGGGTTCTCTTCTATATGGACAATCTGGTATGCAGCACAGGTCTGGTCTCTTGCTAGCCAAGCTGCAGTCAGTTAGCATTGCTCTAAAACAGTGACAGAGAGAGTAAAAAAAAAAAAACACCACTAGCTACCATATAAAAGGCAAGTCAAAACTTATATACATACCATCATTCTGTTTTCTTAGGCCATACATTGTACCAATACATTTAAAAACAAGCAAGCATTGTAAATATGCAGCTAGATAAATCAACTCTGAAAAAATCTTTCAGAAAATCAGAAGTTTAGGTGAATTATCAACAATGTTTTGGGGGGTTTTATTCATCATCTGAGCTGTACGTTACAGGTCTCGGCATAGTTTCACCTACCCAACTTATCTGCTGCAAAGCACAAGGAAGAGTACTCATTTCTAGCTAACAATGTTCAGAATTGAATTTTGAATTGAACCTGAGTTCATACAGGGAGCCTTACAGTGGCCATATGATTCAGCACCCCATGGCAGCCTCAGTCCATCATCTCCTCAGGAAGGCACATGAAATTTCAAACCTGTCTTTCTAAATTCATCAGGGTTTATAATGCAGATCAGAGCTATTGGAAAAAAAAGCCCCTACCATGACCAGTAATTTTTTAAATCTCTTTTCCTCATTTGAGAGTGGGGGAGAAGAAGAAGAAAAGAAGAATGAATAGGGGTTATAAATAGAGTTAAATAAACTGGATATAAGGATTTTATCTCCAGAGGGAGACAAATTTATGTTTTTGCATCACAAACACACACAAATAGATTTTTGTTTGCTTGCCTTTTTAAACATTCATCTAGTAAACACAATTCCATGATTTTTTACCTGGCTTTTTACACCTACTTCATTTTCTGCCTCCTCTCACGGGATTTTTTCATATGGATATTCATTATCCATAGATCTCACACTATCTATGCCATATAAGCCAAGAAAAAAAAAATCACCCACTTCTCAAGACAACAGATTTAGTCTCTGTTCATAGCAGCTTTGTTCCATTTCTTTCCCTTTGGTAGCTGAAAGAAGTGTGTTCTACATGCCGATTAATATTTTCCAACAAGTGATTTCTGTCTAATTAATTATGGTTAACAATGAACAGATTAATTCAATACAACATTTCTCCTGCTCTAAATAAAAAAAAAGACATTGTTATATAAATCATATATACAAGCATAGAAGGTTTTCTAAACCTTCATGCTCTCAAGATCAACAACAACCAGGTTCTCTTTCCCATGCTTTTTATTTTAGCTCTGAAGTTCTCTTTAATATGGTGCTTTCTTCTTCTTTGCATCACCTCATTTTGAAGCTTGTCTGAAGTTGCTGATTTAACAGCAACTATGGTTGACAGAACCACAGAATGACGAAGGTTGGAAGGGACCTTTGGAGGTTGTCTAGCACCTTTTCCTGCTCCGACAAGAGCCAGCTTTCAAGTTAGATCTAAACTACTCAGGCCTTGTCTAGTCAAGCTGCCAGTACACCCAAGGAGGAAGATGCCAGATGTTATCTGTTCAGAACTTCTCCTGCTCCAACTTCCTCCCTTCCCCGTGCAACTCCAGGAAGAGTCCATGAGTCCCTATAACCATCCTTTTGAGAGCACAAACCAGAAGGCCACAGCAAGCCTTCCCCTCTTCAGACTGAACGAGCCCAGCTCTCTCCACTCATCCTTGTATGCCACGTGCACCAGCATCCCTTGTAGGGGCCCGCACTGGGCTGCGCCCTCCACATGGTCCCTGTGCGTGGGAGCTCTGCGCTCCCACTGCCCTCTCACAGGTGCTGAGGCGAGGGCACTAATGACGCCCACAAGCCACTGACCATGTTACTGCTAATGCTGCCCTGGGTGCACCCGGCCCCCACAGCTGCAAGGGCACACACCAACAGCTTCTGTTCAACTCGCTGTCCCCCATCCACGTCCTCTAATCAATACCAAATTTCAACCCCCACATCTCAAGCCCTGTATTTACATGTGTTTTACTACGGGACACAGGAGGTGACTCTAAAGTTTGGGAACGTAGTTCCACCCCCTTGTTCTTCTCAGCTCCCCGTGCAAAACAGCAACATCGGCCCATCACTGATGCTGGTGGTGTTGACCTCCTCTGGGACACAGTCTATAGTGCTTTCCCCAGGTCCCTAAGCTAAGCTCCACTGAATGGTACGGATATAAGTGCTAAACACTGGGCCAATGTCATGATGCATCTTGCTTGGCAATGAAGGTGAAATTCACTCTGAGAGGAAGTAACAGAGGAATCCTCCAGGTCTGCTCATGATTTAGTAATAACCACAGTCTCCAGGAAAAGCGAGGTGCAGACCAGAGAAGCGCCTCAGCGAACACTGAACTGGACTACGTCTCCCACTAACTTCACATCTTTTAATTGCAAACACGAATGTTTCTGTGTCACAGCTGGAAAAGCAAACACATGGTGCTTGCTCTACTGTGAATAAAAACTGAAGCAATTTTGTGGCAACTGCTGAGCTGTTAAATGATATTTTTTTAAAGTAATATTAATAAACCAAATAAGGTTTTTTTAAGTACAAGAAAAAAAAAAAGGAGACGATAAGCTGATTAATTCCATCAAGCAGAAAAGCAAGTATTCTTTGCTTTTCTCACTAAATTGAGATCTAGAAGTAATTTATGGGGTAAAGTTTTTGGATTAAGAATTAAGATAAATCCTTCTGCAAAAATTGCTGTAAAGGAAAGAAAAAAGAGAATTATCAATAAGAATGTTCACATGATGTGTTCCAAACAGAAGACTGCAGGAAGGCCTCGATAGGCAGCATGAAGTTAGGTTTGCCAGTATAGCTTATTGGAGCCTCCATCCTATTTAAGAGTACAAGAGTTAAAGAGTTACAGCATAGATGAGCTCTGGTGTAAAATAAGGCACCTAGAACCTTAACTTGCACTGGGACAGAATCCCTGCACCCAGCACAGGACTGAATTACAAAGAGCTCCCATTCTCTGGTATAACTTCATAATCAGACTTAAACATGAGCCCAGCACGTTACCACCAAGAGAAAGCACAGTGTGGCTTCTCACATCTAGTTTATCCCTTTCAGTCAACATCCACTATAGCAAAAAAAAAAAAAAAAAAAAAAAAAAAAAAAAAAAAAAAAACCTTAAAAAGCTTCAAATTGACCAAGTTTAACAGAAACACAGCTAGCACTATAGGAAAATAAAAACAGCCCATTGCTTTGGAGCATAGTTATTCTCACCTTTGACCCTCCCTCGCTTCTGATCTTTCAGTTATAAAAAAGACTGACTGGTACATGAGTTTCAAACGAGCACTACTGTTCAGCCCTAATCCTTCCCGACACAGGGGTGAGATCCAGCCTCGCTTCTCATCCCTTTACCCCTCACATCCTCTGCTACACAGCAACGTCCCTTTTAAGGCTCTGTTTTAACCATGTGTAGGAAGACCAGGTTAGCCAAGATCACATCTGCTCGTAACTTCTTCATAGCTGTTACTGGTTTCCAAAAGGGTACTTAAGATTCTTTTCCCTCTGCATGAAGGATTTCCAGATTTTGCACTTTTACTACCAGCTGACAGAAGACAGTCTCTCTTTCTTTCTTTTATGGAACCTTTAGAGAGTTCTTTAAAAAGACCTCTTTTATTCTTCAGAAAACTTGCCTTCTTTCCCCTTCAAAATGTCTGGTTCCCCTAATGCATCCTACCTAGTAAAAGTTTCACTGGTATCACTGTTTCATCCCATGTTTCCTATGCAGGAAAAGTCTTGCTTGCTGTCTTTCTTTAAATCGCCAACACCTTTAGCTTCTACACTTAGAGAGGCCTGTGCTTTAGGCTGGTATCCAAGTTCCCTCCACCTGACAGTGCTATAGATAGCCCAAGGTGCAGAACATTACAGCTGAAAAGAGGATATGGACTTTAACTCCTTCACAAGGTACAGAGTAATATACTAGGTGGTTGAATTTGGTCCCTAAAAAAAAAAAAGTGACAAGACAAAGACAAAACAAGAAAAACAGTTCCAGCCTAGGACTTACTTTTTCCCCCGTTTCTTCAAGGCTAGCTATGAACTGTCTAAAATACAGTGATATTATAGCTTTTGCAAAAGAAAAATCATAGATGAAAATAACAATAAAACAAGATTACAATTTTGACAAGTTTATTACAGACATTCTGTCTGTTAAAAAATAAAGGAAATTGCCACTGCTGTTTCTTCGTGATAAAAAGAGAATAGACAGAATAAAAAGGAATGTCTATTTAAATTCACAGCAAATACAGTCATAATCAGATTAACATAGCACTCCTGAAATTCAATGTTTCACAAGTTCCAACATACAAAAAAATAATAATAATTAAAAAAGAAAAAAAAAGAAAAAAGGAAAAAGGAAAATGTAAAATAATTCAAGCCAATCCAAACTGACATACAGGTTTAAAGACCTGTGGTTGCATGTGGTCAGCCTGGCTCCCAAGCAAGTCTGGACAGCTTACTATCTCAAAGAACATACCTCGAACCTAACAGATGTTTGCTAAAACTCAGTCAGCGACTTTTAAAAAGAAGCATAAAGGTCATGTGTCTAGTGTAGCTCTATCTCTTGGCCACTCACCAGATGACTCTTTGGGGCTCTGCGCATGTCTAAGCCCCAGAACTTCCTCTCACACTTCCTCTCGCTGCTCAGCTAGTATAACACGTACTCAAAGCTGGACAAAAATAATAAACCCAACCTAGCATTTCACATCCTAGACTAGCTCACTGTTCTGGGGTGCTCTGTGAGTTGGTGAGGTCCTTTAGAGCGGTTCAACTTCATTCTCTGCAGTTTGCAGATGCAGTTGTTTTACACTACAATTTCTGTGAAGCTTTTTCACTATCCCTGTATATGTTAACCTTGACTATGACTATTACAACAGTGAATAGTGCCAATAGGACCAATAAGGACCTGTTGCTAAAGTTAATCTGGAGACCAAACACTGATGCTACATATATTTCAGCATCTAGCTTTGGGATCTTTTGGTCTGGACCCATGGACCAAATGTCTATCTACAGCCAGAGAGTATATTAGATCTACCCTGACGTGCACCTTCCAGTTCATGCAAAATAAATAGAATGCGCAATCCCAAACCACTCCAAAAATACAAATGAAAATAAAACCTGAAGATTCACATTGAAAAAGTACTCCTGGATCCACACTGAAGTGCTAATATAGGCACATCCTTTAATTATCTCATTTTTTGAGCCTTTGAAAGGAGGATGAAAAAAATAAAAATCCACAAAAAATAAATACTTTATTCATGTGACCCACAAACCTTCTGCAGTAACATTTTTAAATACTAAGCTCCTTTTCCATGAATCAATCTTTAATAACCATTTATTGACTCTGGTTAGGAGCAAATAATGGTGATGCCATTTGCAAATAAAAACAGAGGCTACACACTTTTAAAACTTGCGGTAGTCATCCAGTTTCTCCAAATGTGTAATTTACACCGAGCCTCACCAAAATTCCTGTTGCTTCCACCCCAAGGAAGCCTAAGTAACCTTCCACCTTCCAGCTACCTCAGGGAATTTACACACACAGAACAAAGGTGTAATATCTCACTCAGTAAACAGACAGCCGCAATGCACTTTCAGGGAGACACAGTATGTTTCAGGAAAACCAACCTCCTGAAAGATTAAATAACAGTAAAGTCCTCAGATTGCTTTCATACTCTCATCAGCTAATTAATCTGATTACTTAAGGAACTTATCACAGGAGATGAAGACATCTTCCAGTGAGTGTGACAGACCCCTCAGCAATGACGTGCTCAGGGGCAATACAAGATCACCCTGATTTCCAATCTCTACTTCCCTCCTTTTTACTTACATGTATGTGCATATATATATATATATATATACACACACACACACACACATATACAAACATAGTAAAGAAAGATGGAAGCCTGCAGTCTCCCTGTAACATAGTTTATGTATTTCTCTTCTCAATGGCCACTAAAAAATCAGGAGACGGAGCAGCTGTACCACCAAAGCTGTTTATCTAGCTGACCTGCAACAGAGATAAAAGATTGCAATTTAAGCAGAAAGGAACAGATGTCAGAGAGCTTATTAGCAGGAAAAGGCAGGTCTTTTCAAGATCTGAAGAGGACTAATACCTCTCAGTTCTCCCAACTCCTGAAGGCTCAGTGGCCTCTCAGTTATACATTAGCAAAAGAAAACCATCTCACAATTGTATTTTTCCCACACTGGGTTGACAGATGTCTTAAGTTTAGCACTCCTTTCCAGTAATTGAGCTTTAGTCTTCACCTTTCATGGTACTGCTAAACATGGTCCCAGAAGTGAAACACAACTGAAATGGTTAGCAAGCTCACCTCTTAGGTGCGAACCTGCGCAAGTTTTACGCTTCTCACTCAGAAACACTTACCTGCAGCTTCCCTGAAACACGTATCTCTTCAAGATAAGACGCAAGTAGAGTGACAGAAGCTTCAGCTGTCACATTGCTTCCACAACCTTGTCTCCTGTATCATATAGCACCCAGCTGTGAGGCAATCAATCTCACATTAATTCACAACACCTATGGTGGTATAAGGCACACAGATAAGGGCGGTGATCAGAGGACTAAAATCAGTGAACACATCACACGCCCTTTCCCACATAGGGATGCACAGAGCTCATCAGCTGCAGCCATGAGCACTCTCAGCTCAGGCATTTTACCTCCTACAGTTAAATACCAGTCCAGGACTTGGGCTCACAAATTTCCCAGACATTAAACTTTACAGTGGCCCCTCTACATCTGCTGGTTATGTCTCACTCTTAAAATAAATGTTCAGCAGCAGCTCAGGGATGCTCTGCCTCTGAGTAGCTGGGTCTACTTCTACACAGGACATCCAAAAGCACAGCCCCAGGCTACCACTCTTGTAGCCATCACTTTGCTCCTCCCTCAACTACATACCTTTTAGAAGTACTTGCTAGTTTCCTAGTTTAAGTCATGTCTTAAACTAAAAGCTTCAGTGTTCAGAACCTTAAGAATTTCACAGTAATTACAAGCTGAATGAATTCACACGCCTTCACCAAACAAAGCTTTCAATTTGAATGGAAATCATACCTCTGTCCACCCTCCACACTGCCACAACTTCTCTTAGGCAGTTGCAAAAAGCTCCCAAGTAAAGGCTTCCATCAAGAAGCCCTAAAAGTTGGTCATGCAGGGCTTCTTAAGTCAAGTAGAAGAATGTCTTGTTTACAGTGGACAATGCACACACTTCACTGTTGCAATTGGTAGCGCTGAGAAACTACTACTGACTGACAGAAGAACAGTCTCTCCCCACCAAAATCTGGACTTTACAAATGTATACTTACCACACTCCAACATATTTGCTGAGATGAATGAATTGAGTGTCTCAAGAGGCACAGCAGGAAGTTTAATATTTTTAATTTTAAACCACCAATTCTGACAAAATCAGGATGCAGAAGTAAATACCCCTGTATTATCAAGCAGCCCAACTGTCCTTAAGACCTACTGTCTTCTCTTACATCTTTCTGATAAGATAGGAAGGATTGACTGGCAGCTGAAAGAACTGCTTGAACAGAAGTTGTATGCTTCCAATATATGGCACCCATCTTGCTATAGCCCTTTACAGGCAAGCTCATAACTATATACACAGAGTTGGATTTTTTTATTGTTTTGTTTTTTTGGTTCTATGTATATTTATACAATATTGGTTCTATGTATATTTATACCATATTCAAAAACTTTTATTTCCAAAGGACACAAAGATTAGTCTCTAAACAGTTGAATTTTCAAGTTTTAAATGACTGGACAAATCAGCACCTATGAACATTGTTGTTAGCAAATTAAAAGATTCTATGTAAAACAGTATCCCCCTGAGCATAAGTTGCAGAATGTTTCCATCAGTAAGACACAGAAGACAGATGATTCTAATATGCTGTATCTTTATTTTTCAACTGCTATTCAGAAATTTTATTATCTTTCAGACACACATCAAAAAAATCATACATTAACAGTGGCTAGATGGATGAGCAGTGTAATTGATCTATTTGGTGGTGGTTTGTATACATGCAGTAAATCTTGCGGTGAAAAAAAAAACTTAGCCAGGAGGCCAGCCCAACTGACGACCACCCAGAACATGGAGATGTACATGATAGACAGACTGCCCACCCTCAGGCCCTTCATTCACAACCATCCGGAATCCATTGGTCAGGCCCAGGTTAGCAGCACACTTCTTGCCAACAATCATTAAATGCCCAAGAAGCTGGAGGAGAGAAAAAAAAAAAAGAAAAAAAAAGGAGGGGGGGAGAAAGGAGGGGACCCACACACACACACACAGAGGAGAGGAAGGGAAGGAATGAGAGCAGAGAACATTCAGAGAAGCCAGTTAGCTAATTCCTTGCAATTCAACCACTGCTCTCCAAATTGCTGTCTGTCTGCAACCAACACTTTCCAAGTAAAGCTACAAAGACTGATTATGCATAAGACAGAAGAAAAAAAGAGCTATGGAATTCTTTCAAGCTAGGCAGTAACAGACTACAAAAGAATCACAGAAGCTAAGTTCGTCTCCCCCATTGTTTCTTCAGGTAGTGCCAATAATTCTGGTGGAAAAGAACTTTATGTTGTCTTGCATGGGTTTATAACACCTTTGAGCTTTGTTTTTTATAGTTATGAATTAAATATTCAGCAGCTCCCAAAGAATTTGACCCTTCACCTCTGCCCTGCCAAAAACCCCACGCCCATTCTCCACATTAGAATCAGTACCATTTATTGTAAGCCAAGAAAAGAGGTATTAAGCTGTGTATCACATTTGCACTATTTTTACACTAAAAATATATACTCAGATGCGCATTATTGTATATAACTATTTTGTCTGAAAAAAATCCCTTGCTGTTACGAGCTAGAGGCAAAGGATTATGTTGTCAGAAAAGCTGAACTAGCTTACTTTGCCTATTTGTAGTGTCAAATAGTAAAAGACGGGATGGGGAAAGAGTCTAGTAGATTTTGAACTAATTACAGGCACACTTTGGCATACAGAAAGCTTCCACAATACTTACAGATTCATCAGAATCTTCTGCTTCAGATAACCTGACAATTGGCTTCTTAGGAACCACTAGGAAATGCGTTGGAGCCTGGGGTGAAATATCATGGAACGCAAGGCACTGTGAGAAGAAAAAAAAAAGTAAACAAAAAGTTAAAATACAAATCATTTTCCTCAGAAAGAAAGCTAATCAAATCAGCATAGCCCAAAAAAACACATGCAGAAGTATAACCAGACAGCCCAAAAGCAAGCAAAGATGTCATCTTTTCTTCACATTACTAAAGTTTTCAACTTCCAATACACAAATACCCAATTATAGAAACTGTTGGTGTAAACACAGAATGCTAATTTTTGGAGGGTATTACTTAAAAGTAATAGCATTTTCAATAAGGAAAAAATAGCTGCACAATTTACTGTTTTCTTACATGTGTAAGAACTAGCAGAGTTGACTATTAACACATGAGAGTAACACCCCAGCTAATCACACATCTCCAAACTGAGAAAAGGGTGCCACTGAAACAGAAAGTAGGTAATTGTCAACTAATTTTAATGGAAGTACAAAGTCACCAGCAATCAGAAACCGCACGCAGCAGTTCACCAAGCCACATTTACCTACAGAAGCAGGATTTCACAAGCCATGTGATGAGGTCAAGAAGTTATGTGAACATTTTAGAGATTTCCAGTATGGAAAGAAGTAGAAGAGAAAGCAAAGAGAGATGGAAGGGGAGTCGTGCTGTTTATGGAAGTGACAAGGCACAGAATCAGAAGTTGCTGCTGCAACAGCCACAATCTAGAGATGCCCATGTGGTACCAAGCATAGACTCTGCTACTGCTAACCACTGGGAACCCCCAGCCTCCTCAGGAGACTTAACATCAAAACCCTTTGCAAGTTATGGTCCAGTTACACCCTGAAGTAAGAGCACATAATTCTAGGACATAATTTAGAGTCCTCAGAATATCCACTTCCAAATTCCTAATTTTCTGTGGTCCATTAAGGCAGGAGACAAATGATAAAGCTAAGTCAAAGGATTTAACAATGTAAGATGAGTGGCAACCAATTTCTGTGATGAAGAGCAGAAATTTTGAAAAAAAAAGCACAATCACAGGAAGTCTGTGAATGCACAATAACAATCTTCATTTCAGCGTGTTTTAGCCACTTTTATTTCAGATAAATGGACTTCGTACTATTTGCATCTCCTCTGCACTGCATACCAATTAATGATTAATTGTTTATTATATCTCTCTCCACATAGTATTTCCTGTCAAAAGTACACAGGACCTCAGTGCAGTAGACAGTGATTTAAATTTAGTCACTACAATCAGCTAAATTAGAAACAGTTCTATGCTCCTGAACATTTTAAATTAAAATCAAGTCAGGCACTGCAAGCAATTAGTCTTCCAGAAACATTCTGGATTCATGGCTACTCCCAAATCACTCATCATATCAAAGTTGGGAGTTTATTTCTCAGGCAAGCACACTGTTGAGATTTCATTGCTACAATCAGCACAGCTGGGGAAAAAAATAAATAACGTAAATTTCACATCGATGAAAGAAAGCACTATGTTTTGTAATGCCACAATGAAGGCTTTTGGTGGGGGGGGGGGGAATGCATTGCAAAATTCCAACATTCTGGCAAATAGATAGCAGCTAAAATAATACTGTGATGCATTAAAAGAAAATAGCGCTTTTCCAATGATGCATTGTCATTGAGAGCACATCAGATGAGGGAAGCCGCAACCTTCAATAACACCACATGTACAGTTTTATATACTACAGAAAAATTTTACTTCCAAAATGCTCGACATTCAAGCAAAAAAAAAAAAAAAAAGTACTAGATATTAACTTAAAGGTAACATCTTATAGATTATGCTTTTTTCCCGTTCTTTCGGGAGTCAAACTGGACCATCTCCCCCCGGGCGCACTGCGGTGCACGAGCACCAGCCGATTTTCCAAGCACGTTTTGCGCAGCCGCGCTTCCCTGCGGGCTCCGGAGCAGAGCAGAGCAGCCCAGGGCGGGGGTGACTCCGCTCCAACACTAAAGCTGCAGCTCTGTAACACCCCAGGCCGGGCCTCTCGCCTCCCCGGCACAGTGTGGCGCCGAGGGGCCCGCAGGGGCCGCGGCCGCTCCGCCCGAGCTCCCCGGGACCCTCCCCCCCGCAGCGGCGGCGCCGCGGGGAGGCGCGGGAAGGGCGGC
>JAWLRI010000669.1:538018-553803 GCA_034781795.1 Crypturellus tataupa
TCCCCGCGCGCACTTCCGGTAACCGCTCCGTCGTGCCGTCTCCCGTGGAGGCGGTCACGTGCCGGGGCGGTGTCTCCCCATTGGCTACTGCTGAGGGTGGGGGCGGGGCTCCGGCGGCGGCGCGGCCCGGCCATGGGGAGCCGAGGGCAGGTGAGCGCGGCGCGCATGCGTGGCGCTAACGGTCGCCGCTAACGGTCGGCGTCGGGAGGGTCGCGGCCGCCGCTGCCGCCCCCGTAACCGCCTCGAGCCGGGGACGTGCAGCCCCTCTGGGAGGGCCCGCGGCCGCCGGGGAGGAGGGGGGGGCTTCGCTCGGAGCCGCCTCCCGGGAGGTGGAGCGGTGGGGGGGCGGGGAGGAGCCGTGCGAGGCGGCTCGGTGCCCGTCTGGCCGTGTTATGGGTGAGAAAGGCCGAAGGGAGTCGGTGCTTTCTGCTCGCGTTTGCTTGTCAAGTCGTGTTTTAGGTCTTACAGAAATGTTTACTGAAGAAACGTCCCCAATATTCCTAAGTGTTTGGGAATGGACTAGTTTATCTTCTTCCCAGGAAGGCCTCTGGTCTAAAGTATGTCATCAGTAGCAACTTACTTAGTTGTAAACTACAATAGCAATTATAAAACATGCTACTCCATTGAAGTAAAGCAGCGACAAATTTGAATTCGTTGCTATTTTTAAGTTTTTCCCTTAATATTGTGTAAGTGGTCCCTTGATACTACTGGGTGGTAGAAGTCCTGTGGACCTGGAAAGTTACCAGTTGTTACTATCTTACAACTTCTCTCCTTCCTGCCGCTCCTGTTGTGCCTGTACACTTGTAGATGGATTCTCATAGGGAGTGGCCAATTTGCAGCTGAGATGGCAGTTGAGAATTTACCTTCAAGAGATAAAAATGTGTTGATAGCTGTTGGGAGTAGTACCTTTCAGAGAAGCTTCTCATATTTCTCTGTCATTGATTGAAAGTGTGGGCAACACATCTCTCAGAGCCTTGCTGCCCTTGCTTATTGGCTGCTGTCTCATACCATGACTCTTGCTGTTAGAGGCCAGACTTGTTTGGATCTCCAGCTCACAGATGAAGCATGCTAATGGAGAACATGGCCTTTTATTAGATATAGGCTGTGTCTCTTTAGCTTTTTTCCTAAGAAATACTGAGAGCATTCGTTGTGGGAAAACAATCTATTATTTAATGGAAATACCTGAAATTGTGTCTTTTAGAGGTACCTAAACTCATAAGGAAGTGAGTTTGTTTATATACACACATATATATATATAAGCGTTAGCATGAGAAATATGTTTGCATGAATGTTTTTGCAGGATTAGATACCTGCCATACCAAGTAATTATACAGAAGCATAAGGACAGTACGCTATTGCATATCGTATGAATTCAAAACAGGCCTGACTGCCTAGACTTTTGATATCTTTAATTTCTATCTGCTTTATCTGCAGATTGTTTAACCAAGAATTGAGACTTTATATCTGAGAAACTGATTTCCACTGATTCCAACAGAATCTTATTAGCAAATATGTTTTGTTGACGTTTTGTTGACAGGTTTTGAAGCTTTTTAAGTTGTTACACAGAACTCGACAAGAAGTTTTTAAAAATGATACCAGAGCCCTAGAAGGTAAGATATTTTTTGTTACATGGTAGACACTCACCTTGTCTCTCCGTGGATTTTTCTTCCCTTTGTATGTTAGGTTGCCTAAATATTTGTTTGCTTCTTAGGAAGTTCCATTGTTGTGGCTATAAGACTTGATAGGGCCTTTAATCAGTTCCCTGGTGAGTTGTAGGAATTACATGCATACTGGTGGGTTTAACTTTACCATTTTTTCTGCTGTGTTTTGTTGTGAGAGTGCATGGTAAAGACAGACAATATCAAGTTGTTTATGTTGTTTTTCTCTATTAAGTGTAGTGCGGTTTTGAGGGAGGGTGTATTAATTCCTATTTATAGAAAAAGAGATAGAGGGGAGAGAATTAACGTTCTTTCTGTTTTTCTGCTTTAACAAATAGTTTTGTGCATATTATACAAGAGAGAAGGAACTTAGGGGAACTAGTGAAAACACACATTTGAGGGATATGTGGTCGTCAAAAGAAAAGTCAGAAATAAAATAATTCTTAAAATAATCTTCCTTTAAATGGCTGCCTGCCTCTTTTGATAGGCAGTCATTGGGGAAATGTTCGTGTGTCCATATCCAGACATCTTGTAAGTTGAAACAAAGACCTCATTGCTGTGTCGTATTTTTTAAATATCAAATATCATATTGCAAAAAATATTTTTTTTTTGAAGACTTGGTGTTCTTTCTAGGATTTTTTAGCTCTCCACTCCCCTTCTTCAGTCCAGACGAAGCATGCTTAACCGTGCTAAATGTTTGACTTGATCTTCTTTATTGTAGCTGCTGTTCAAGGGATCAGTATGCTTCTACAGTAATAGAAAAGTAATAATGTCTCTGTGTTAGTTCTTTTTAAATCTCAGAAAACTAGATCACCAGTCACCGCATTATGTATTATCACTGTACCAATGAAATCAAAATAAGATACTATCATGTAAATTTCATGGAAAACTTGTATTAAAAAAAACTTTGGACTGAATGCACCAGGAAGCGGATAACATTTTTCTTTTAATAGAGAGGGGTAGGTAGCCAAAGGAACATAGACATAAAGAAGGTTAGCGGGATACTGAGAGCTTGCTAATGTGTTTTTTTGAACCACTGCAAGGTAAAGATAAAGTTTTTATTCATACTTTATTTCCTTGCATTGTTTAGCTGCCCGACAAAAGATAAACGAAGAATTCAAAAATAACCAAAATGAGACATCTGCAGAGAAGATAAATGAGGTACCTCGTTTCATTTTTTCTACCTTCTTTGCATGAAAATCCATAACTTTTTTTGAAAGAATTTATTGAGACATTGAGAGAGATAGGTGAGTTCTAAAAAGGTGCTTCTATGGATCTTTATTTACAAATATACTGGTACCTCCATTGATATATATTTATATAGTGTGTCATACAATTTTTTGTGCACTGAAATACTTAAGAAAGAAGCAACTTTAGTACTTTGATATGCTTATTCTGAAGTTAGTAATAAAGCAAGGGGGGGAAACTGTTTTATGTTGCTATTTTTCAGTAAATATTTTGTGGGATATTTTTAGAAAATTTGCTGGAGTTGGGTTTCTGGAGTTTATCTGTCTTCAGTATAGACAAGTATTCAAAATAAGGAGAAATTAAATAATACCCTGAATTATTGGCAGGGATGTGAACTTATTTTGATTACTAATCACAGGTTAGACATGCTTATTTAGCGACAAGGGGAGAACTGTTAATTGTTTGTGGCCTTATTATCACATAGAGTTATTGATTCTACCACTGCTTTTTTGTTTCATGTTTCCATATAGTGAAAACATTATATTGCAAAAGAAAGAATATTTTGTTTGGTCACTATGTAAGTTTCTTTCTCTTAGTTGCTATTTTAATACTTTTTACTGAGTACTTTTTCCAAAACCTACTGAGGCCTGAAATTAAACCTCTACATTTTAGATATTTTTGATTATTACCTCCCATATTGAGGGACTGATGTAATTAATCCTTTTAAGGAACTGTTTAGTTTCTGCTGTGTTTGAACAAGATGCCTGCATCTCTTCATTGCAGAAATAAATCTGGACATCATTCTAGACACTGGACAGCAATAAAAATAGTATGGAGCAATTAGTTAGGATATTCTGTTACTGTTTCCATCCTTGTTTCCAGGTCCCTATAGTAGTATTTCTGTGTTTATATCCTGGACTTTTAATCTGTTAAATTGTATGCCTTACATTATTGATATACAGGGTTAGTGGAATGGGTGATGAATGGATTAGTGGAAGAAATTCTAGACTTCTGTCAGAACTACAGAATTATTGAAAATCATATAAACTGTCATGGTTATTGAACATAAATACATGCTGAAGTGAATATCAGCCACTCAAATGGGTTTTACTTTGCCAGAGTGGAATGTTGCTGTGTTTTCTGAGTGTGACATTAAATATTTAGCTATGAAGTGACCTAAGAAGAGTAGAATAACCATCTGCAATATTAGAATGTGGAGTGTAATGGCCACATCTACTCTAGCTATTTACTTTGTCAGGAATGCACTTTAGAAGTGGTCCTGGTTGTCTCCACCTACTTTCATTTGCCTTGTTTTGTGAAGCAGTCTTGGAGCATATGACTCTTTAAAATAAAGCTGAGGTGGAAATCAAGCTTCAAGAGCAAGCTCAGTGCATTGTGGCTTCTAATGGGCATTCAGTAGGGGGAACTGGATCATACCTCTCTCAAGCTCTTTAAAGGGGAGAAGCAAGGAAGAACAGAGAAAGATATAGCATAGTCCTACTCAACCCTAACTCTTATAAGTCATCAAATAATCACTCAAATTGGTACCCACTGCTTCCCAATTAAATATAGACATTGGCTTCCAAAGATTCTCTTACTTGTGCAGTTTCATTTATTTCTGACAGAAGTATAATGCAAACAAGTTCTAGGATTCTGCTGGTCACGTGACAAAATTGACAGGATTCCTCTGTTTATCCTGTCGAAGAGGTGAAGAATTTCAGGGCTTTCACCACATAATCATGCCTCTGTTAATCTTTGGATTTGAGCATCTGGTTCCTGCACTGCTTTCAAGTAAAAGCTCTCTTGTCTGGTTTTGCTCCAATTTTTGCCTCCTTATTACTAGAGTAGGAATGATAAAATAGCCATATTACCCCTCTCATTAGGGATAGTCAGATGCTGCCTTTTAGTTATTTACCAGTGCCTACAGTCATTGAAACAAGCTATTTGTTTTGGTGGTTGTGTTTTACCTTATTCCTTTGCAGTTTTAACTAGACTAATAGGTCCTATACTTCAGCATGTTACCTACCAGATGACTTATTTCCTTTCTCTGGTGCGGTGTGTCAGGGTACTTCTTACCAACTTGAAACATTCCTCAGGATTCGGGAAATGTGTAGATAGTAAATAGCTTGCTGAGTAGTAGATTTGATTGCCTGGTGTTTGACAAACCCTCTACTGTGGAGAATGGCTGCAAGGATAATTGTATATCACTTAAATTACTCTGTTCTTATTTTTCTTCCTTTACTAGCTCCTGAAAATGGCTTCAGATGTTGAAATGATTCTCAGAACTTCTGTTATTCAGGCAGTTCATACAGATTCTGACAAAATATGTGAGTAAAGATTGCATGTTAAAAAGATGTTGAAATTCAATAAATAAATATGAATTGAAAATTGAACAAGGGGGTGGAAAGGAGAAATGTCTGCTAGTTGTCCATATATCTGCATCTGTACTTAGTAATTTGAACATGTTGATTAATGTCACTACATATGAGATGTAGAGATGGAAAGTTACAATGTTTCTACATAAATTTTCTGAATTACGAAGGCTTGATAGGGAGGCAGAGACTGTTTTTTGAGTCATCACTGAGGAAAAGAAGTTACAGCTTGGTTATCCAGTTTTGCTGTTCTGTAGGAGTGACAGCATCTGTTTGGCAAGTCCACTTGACAGTACAGTGGCCTGTACTAGATACACAGGCAGCCTTTGTTTAGATACAGTCAATTTACGTGCTACCCAGTAAGCAGAAGCTGCCTGAAGAGAATTAAAAAGTTAACATTCACTACCCATAGAGTAGATTTTTCTTTAGGTTTGAGTTTTGTCTTTCATCTAAAACTGTGTACTGACATTATAAATTCCAAATAACCGGACAAGCAGTCTTGGAAAAATGGTGACATAATGATGGTGTGTATACAAACCCTCTCAAACTGTAAAATTTTGGCTTCTAGTTTAGAAGTTCTTCAATAGCTTTTAGTCAAACTCAAGAGAAGTAGAAGGCTTAGCTTACCACTGCTTGCTGTAGGAGAAATCTTTAGGTGCATCCATTGTTTCTTCTTACTTCTGTTTGCTACTGTCTTTATAAATCCTTGTAGCTATATCCAATTTTAGAGTCCCTAAACTAGTAAACATTTAACTTCAGAACAGTTTTACTGATTTTAGTCCAAAGATGTTTCCAGACCAGCATTGTGGCTTCCATGCAAATGGCAATAGAAGAGTAGGAACAGACTTTGTGCTTTCCATAGCACCTTCACCTCTTCCAGATATTTACGTTTTACCTATTAATACTTATTGAGCCAGAGACTTTTTTCTGTTTTAAATACTCCGTGGATTCTCCCTGGTGTGCTTATTCCCTATTGTGCATGCAAAGTTCTGGCATCCACTCTGTCTTTGGTAAAGAATTTACTATAGTTTGTGTTACAATAACTTTCTATGGTTTGTTCTGAATATGGCAATTACCTGTCAAACTACATCCATTTTGCCAAGCTGCTAATGATTTTTAGCCCCCTATTACCTCCCCTGCATTTATTTGTTTGTTTGTTTATTTTTCCCCACCTGTGGGATAGTTTATATATGAAACAACAGCTGAAAGCCTGTGATCATTCTACTACCCTCTTCTGTACCTTCTTCAATTCTATTATAAACTTTTTAAGATGAGGACACCAGAATTGCACACAGTCATCGAGCTATGAGCAAACTAGCAATTTGAACAATGGCACAATGATGCTTTTGCTTTTGTTCTCAATTATTTTCCTAGTTATTTCTAATCCTAAAACTAGGCCGGTCTCCTAATGCTATTATTTTTGGCAGTATCCTTGAAAAATGGATCACTGCTCACTTGCTTTTCTAGGTTACCTAAAAGTATATTAAACAGCACAGATTCCAGCAAAAGTGCCCACAGAACTCCACTTGTGACATCTCTCCATTGGGAGAACAGTTCGCTTAGCCTTTGCTTCCCGTAGTTTAACCAGTGATTTATCCATGAAAGACCTTCTCTCGTAATACGACAGCTGTATTCTAAAAAGTGTTTAGTGAGGGGCTATTGGAAATCCAAGCACACTGTGGTAGCCTCATGAGAGTTGTTCTGAGAACCCCAGCAGAGACTGTAAAGCAGAACTGCTCTTGCAAATGTCACATGTAGTCCTATTCTAATACCAATTCATATTCTAACTGCGCCTGCAGGGATGGGGATGGGAAAGCCTGAGCCCGCTTGAAGTTGATCTTGTCAAGGGGCTTGAAGGTGAACAAGAAGGGCATTTAAGAGATACATCATCAGCAGAAGGAAGGAAGACAAGTCAAAATGTGAGAATGCTACTGAATGAGGCAGAAGCTTTTATAACAAAGGGCATGGAAAGGCTTAGGGCACTTGAACAGCTTCTTTGCCTCATTCTTTAGTGATAAAAACTACCTTCAGGAATCCCAGTGCCAGTGGGAAAACCTGGAGCAAGGAAAATTTACTTATGGTAAAGGAGTATCAGACTTAGAGAACATTTAAGCAAGTTAAAGACACAACTGTGAGATTATGGAAGCTAGCCGATGTCATTGCAAATACATTCTGAATCATCCTTCAAAGCTTATGGCAATCAGGGGAAGTTCCTGAGAAGCAGGAAAATGAATGTTTATCCTATTTTTAAGAAGGCCAGTCAGCCTGAGTTAAATTCCTGGGATGGCGGTAAAACCAGTACTCATAGAAACTGTTTTCAAAAACATAAAGGACACTGGGAGTTGTTAGCATGGATTTATGAAGGAGAAACCATGTCTAACTAGTTGACCTATTCACCTTCTACAGAGAAATGGCAGGCTTGGTGGGTGAGGGGAGAGCGGTGGATAATGTTTGTCTTGAATCTTAGCAGAACTTCAAACAGTCTTCCATAATATCCTCATAAACAAACTGATATATATTACTGAAGTGAGAAATGCTTTAAGTCTTGATATATAATTTTCTAGTAAAATACTAGTGATGTTTAGAAAGGAGTTCCAAAGTATCACAATAAAAGGTAGTATAAAAATAAACAGCATAAAAATAGATAGAATGGATAGGAATTCCTGTTAAATCTTTTCATTATAGCAAGACAACAGAGCAGCCAGTGAGGTCAGATTTTAAATTCAAGGCTTGTAAGAAGAATTGTATTTCTATTTTACACAGTAAATAATTCATAAAGGTCATGGCAATGAGTAAACTTTGCAACCAGTTGCAATGTATTATTCAAGAAAAGCATAAAAGCAGAAAATTAGACTTGATATTCAGCTTAATATTATAATAAAAAGAATAAAAATTATTTTTTCCTGGAAGAATATACAGCCCTTTAAGCCATAGTATATCAATCAGTAACAGAAAGTTCATCCCCAAATGCCATTCTACAAGAAATTTTAGTTCATTTACACCTTTCTTAACAATCTAGTTTCAAATACTATCAGCGTTTTAACTAGATGAATCTAGCATTGCTAGAACTCAGTATCAGTGACTGTACAGAGTGTGCTATTAGAAATTCTCTGGAAGCCAATATAGACTTTGTAGGGATCTGAGACAATAGTCTCCATGTCTTGTTAGCTGTTAAAGAGGTTGTAGCAGAGCAAAATCATCCTCTCCTAATATTTGCATTCTGTAGTGACTTGTGATGATAGTATTCCACTTAGTTTCTCTGTTGCTTTTTTGGGATATATGCTAATATTAAATGAGCGACTTAGACGTGATTTTATAAAAAGCAGGTATTTTCATTTGTAGAAACAAGAATAAGTGAATTTTTAAAAGGTTTCAGTTGTCCGGGAGAGTGAATGGAAAATGAAAACATTCTTATATTTATGATTTTCTAGTTCAGAATTTTTAGAATGGAAAAAAAGGGCAAGAACTAAACTTGCTTCTAAATAAGCCACTCTTAAAGTTAATTAAACTATAAATGGTAAAAACATTTTTTTCATAATATATCTTGAAATATCTAGATGAATTGCTCTTTGTAAATGAAAACAAGCTAAGTAAATTTACTTGAAAAAATACTTTTCATAATGTTTCATTTTATATGCTGCGTGTTTGTTTTATAAACTTTATAGATAAGTAATAGCTGTAATAGCAATTACATCTACTTGGATAAAATTCAGTGTTATAAAATGTTTATAGCTGAGCTGCACTTAACGTAGTATAATGCCCTTATTTCACCCTTAACCAAAACAAACAAAAATAATAATTGGTTGTCGTGTTACGTGAAAGAAGAGAGGGGGAGGAGATGCTTGGCAAGCTATAAACATATTAGAAACCTGTTGCTGCAGCTTTTTTTCCCAGGCAAGTTACTATCAGAATCTTCTCATGCTTAAAGTTTTGTATTACAGCAAACAATATGTATCTTAGTTACCTGTTTTCTGTTTGTTTTTTTAACTTACACCTCTAAAATAACAAAACAAACACTGAAAAGAAAAGCCGAAATTGGTTTTGGATAGTGAAGAAAAATACTGATAGAGTGAACATACTTCCTCTACCAAATGAGATCAGTCAGTGCTGCCGTGACTTTGGAAGCATTACTTTTCTTAATAAGAATCTGAGATAAAGCAGTGTATAGTCATGTTGGATTCAGTATTAAATCTTTAAAAAATAATTTAATTAGGCATAGTTTTGCTTACTTAACAAAAATTCTGAGTTACAAACTTGTTTGTCCTTTAAATAAATTTAAATAGCATTTTTTCCAAAGTGTGTCATTCTGAGTCTCATTATTTACTAGTATTCAAGTTTCTTGGTTCTATTTATTTTTACTTCAATTGCAAATAAAGCTCATAAACGCAGAGCTTACATGTTCGTGCTATATCACGTATGCAGTATGTCCAGATGATTTTGATGTTATATGTTGACTGTATATATTCAAAACATAGCTTTGAAAAGCCTGGTAAAAAAAATCCCTTCTTTCCATATTTATCTGTTCAGATCTTCTATTTTGTTTTGTTTGGTGGTGTATCTTGATAGTTTAAAAATAGTTCCTTTTTTTTTTTTTTCTTTTATTGCTTTCATGCACCTATTGTAGCTGTATAGAGGAACATGATTTGTTGCAAATTCAGTGATCTGTGTTTTCCTGTAAGAAAAACCCAATTAAATTTTTATTTAAAGCTCTTATGACCTTATTAAATGCATCAATATCAATCCATAGATGCAAAAGAAATATAGCCTCAAGGAAATCAGTTTTCCTTCTTAGAATATATGAGAAAATACTGTGCTTCAGACAGGTTGTTATTCAGTGTTACAGATGCACACACAGTGCTTTAGGAGCTTACTGTACATTTAGTACCTGGCCTAGTCTGACCTAGTCAGTGTAGCATTAGCTTTCAACCCTTGTGCTTTAAGTTGCTGTTACTTGAGCAAATGTGACGTGACACTGCTCCTTCCGTCTTTGCAGAAAGACCAAGCTGATGTCTGAAGAGCCAGATGGCCAGAACTTTGAGCCAGTGGCAGGTTAAAAGAGCGTATAATTAGACAACCCCCAATATGCCACTGTTCTTGGAAGAGTTAGTGCTCATAACTCGCATGTGATTCTTTCATTTTCTGCTAGCTTTTGAAACAGGGGTATCTCTACTGATACTGTGGACCTTAAATCGGATAGGGGGAAGAGATATGTCAAATTTAATACTTATTTTTAAAATTGTTTAAGTAAGCATAATCTGACTCAGGATTGTCAGGTAAGTTAAAACAGCCATTCTCTCTATTACTACAAGTTATTGCAGCACTGCCCATTTTACGGATTCTTAATTCATTAAAATATTTTCTGTGTTTTTAAAGGGAAAAAACAGGAGAAATGAAATATTTGGACAAACAGAAAGTAAATGTTAATATGGTTTTGTCTTAGATATTAATTATACTTCTCATTAGCTTACCAAATAAACCTACTCTCATTTCAGTAATTTTGTTTTTTTGTTTGCAAGTGTTGAAACAACTTTTATCATTTTACGTAATAATTTCCAGAAGATATTCTTACAGGTTTTTCTTCTTCCTTTTACAGTGCTTGTGCCCAGGAAAGATCTCCTCCAAGACAACACCCCTTACTTTGATAAACCAACAAAAAAACATAAATCTTAAAGAAATATGTCTTTCTTCCCCAAAGGTTAACATCCTGTAATGAGATCTCTGAAAAGCAGTAGCAGATCTCTCTCTCAAAATGAAATTTGGGAAATTTTAAGTACTTTAATAGGAAAACCCAAATACCATTTTAATTGTGCATTATGGTATTGTTAGACAATTCTGAAGGACACTTTTCTTGTTTGAAAGATAATATAATTTCCACAGAAACTCAAGACACATACTGTTTTCTTAAAAATGTACTTCTGAACTTGAGCCAGCAGTGGATGTTGTAAATTGAAAGAACTATCATATAGATTGTTTTTTGGCAATTCCAAGGTTTCGCAAAACTAAATGCAGATCTTAATCCTGACAATATTTATTTGTAAGTTTGTCATTAGTGATATGCTGCTTTGAAATAATAAAAAAAATCCTGTGGTTTGTCATTTAAATTCACCATTAAATTTATGCTTTACAGCAAAAACATTATTTCTGAAGTTGTCATTAACTATAATATATTGTGATGTTTGTGAGGGCTCTTTAAGGTTCATCTGCATAAATTATTCAGATTTTGCAGATGGGAAAGCATGTGTAGTGTTTTTATTCTCCTGACACACATTTGAATGAGCAGGAATAGCAGGATTTACATATCTCAGTGGCAGTGGAACAAAAGAACTCAGACATAATCTAAGCTTAAGGATGTTGGTCTAGATCATATGGGTTGTGGATTCAAGGTTTTTGGTTTATCTTGTGATTACAGAGTGACTTCCTGAGGCATTTATCAAAGAGGATGGTTGCTTTTGTAACATAGGTAGTCTCAAGTGATTTGACTTGTGTAGAGAGAATTTATGGTGAGCTTATTTACTAAGCCCTTATTGATTGTATTTTTAATAGATAATCATTTCTTTCTCACTGAATTAATCATATGAGTCTGTTCAAGTCAGTTTGAATTGCAACCAGATATAACCAGAATCTTCTCTGTGTGAAATCAGTGTCAGGGACCATAATAGGATCTAAATAAATGTAATACCACACAAACTGAGATATTCAAATGCTGCCTCAACACTCTCTTTTAGGTCCCAATGATCCTGTTTATTCTTGGCAAGCTTAGAAGATACCAATATTCCATCTCCTTAAAGTTTCTGACATGGTTTCACTGACTGGCTAAAAGTCCTTGCATCCATTTTTCTCTCCTCACATAGAGTGTCAGTGGGACAAGTACACCTTTTCTTAAACTGCCATCTTTGCCTGTCATGTGCAGGGTAGCCTGTCATGTGCAGCAGAGAATATATGTTGTCAGTAATCCCTGCTTCATTTTACAATTAATTCAGATGATCCACTGATATTGCCTCCATTGTCCCTTTGCAACCTTCACTTTTCTTGTCTTTTGCTTAAGGAACATGGGAGAAGAGAGGCAAAGGAGAGAGGATAGATGGTAGTTGCATTTGTAAAGAGAAAGCAAAACAGAACATTAGCTGAAGCAAAGTTCTTCTGCACCAGAAATTGTTAAGCTGTGGCTGCGCAAGAATAACCTATTATACAATAACCAAGGCATAGAACCTCCTGCGTGCTAGAATTACGGGGGAATTTGTCTCTGAGATCCATTGCTTTAGGCAATATTGTACTAGTGACTTTATTTTTCAAACTGTCTTCCTAGTACTGTTAGTAGGTTTTCACCTTTATAGTAGTGACGTAAAACAGTATTGTCCCATTGCGATGCATGCAAATATGTATTTAAAAACTTTATGATGTCAACAGTAGGTGGCAGTCTTTTGCATAATATGAAGAAACTACATGTAGAGAAAGTTTTCACATGATTCTTATTTTGTTCTTCTGCTGTCATGTGTTTTGGGGTTTCATTTTTAATGAGTTAACATGAATAGGAAGATAGTGCAGAAATGTCAGCTTACAAGATCAGACTTCGAATTCCACAAGTGTTTTTTGGTTTTATTTTGCTTATGCTTTGAATACTCTGAATAAAAATATGGAATGACTCACTTTTATAGTGAATGTAACTATCAAAAATGAAGGACATGATTAAACAGACTGATAGGGTTTAATAGCCGCAGGAATAATTTCTCCTTACTCTGCTGTGCAAAATGTTTATGATTCTGCTGCATTAACATTCCATGTTCCTGCTGTCCTTGTGCATTCCTGGGCATCAGACACTAGCTGAGCTTTCAAGTGCTGAGATGAGAAAAATTAAGCTGATACACAAAAGACTCCTAGTGTAAGGGACTGGCGAACCTATTGGTGCTCTTGTTCCAGAGTGGTGCCAAATTGAGTGTCTGGGGAGTATCCAGACATGGGATAGGGAATTGAGCCTAAAAGTATCTGAAAGCTATAGGCCCTGTCTGGCCCAGCAGTGGTTTGCTTTCTGCACACTGAGCTTTCCAACACTGAAAGAATCACAAACCTACTTAATAAGCAGCTGGTAATTAAAGGCTTCTCTGTGCTAGTTGGTGCTAGTGGTTATTCCTCTTCCTGTGATTTCCTCCTTACCTGTTGGTTCACGTTCCAGTATCTAATCCTCCCCCACAGCTTACATTTCCATTTTCATTTCATTTTGATTATGAGCCTGTTCTTCATAGTGCTGGCTTTGTCTTATATATTTGGTGTATAGTTTTTGTTCTTTAAGAAAGGAAGTTTTGTTGCAGTCCTTTATCAAAGTTTGAAGTATAGCTGAAAATTTCTCTAAAATATTTCACTTAATGACATAGGAGGGAAGAAGATTGATTCTCTTTAGGAAAAACTGGGATTTGATTGGTTTACGATAACATGATTCAACCATGTTACAATTTTTCAGGTTTACCAGAGCTGCAGAATTTTAGAGCAAATCTGTGTTCTTTTCAGAATATGCATCATCAATTTTATAAAATAAGACATAAAGGTCTATGCTTCTTTAAATTGTCAATCTGTAACTAGGTATTATTTAAATACAAATAAAACCCATTTAGGGATCTTATGTGATCAGGCAGGAAATCTGTTGTTAAAAAGATTTTTCCACTTTATCAGATGTGCTATAGTTCAGCTACTGTAGCAAGAGGTTAGAATGGTCTGTTCAGTTTGGCTTTTACTGAAGTCCCAGAGGGCTGCTGTGACCTGAACAGCTATACCAGCCCTGCTACTCAGCAGTACCTGAGCTGGCTGGTTAAAAGGTTAGTTCCAGTAGATCTACAAAAGGTAGTCACAAGTATATGAAGTGATTGGTAGAACAAATGTTACCTTGGTGATTACACAATAGAAAATCTTAAGCACTTCAGCTTGAACACAATTTACCAGAGATGTCTCTGTTGCTAGAGACTTCTGCTCTGGCATTCTTTGTCATGAAAATTTGGCTTTGTGTGCATTGTAACTTAAATGAAAACATTAATTACAGCCTAACAGTATCTCCTGTTTAAATATTGTGAGTTGTTGTTGTTGTTAGTGTTCTAAATATCTTTTTCTTCACTCCTTTAGTATTTTCAAAGTATGAGGTTTTCTACCTTTTTCCTCTATGAGCACTAACTCAGCATAGGATCAAACACAGTATGTTTGCTATAGACTGATGTTCATAAAGCACACAGATGACAGATCTAATCTGTGAATTGATTTGTTTTGCATGCATAGGATTTGCGTTGGAAGCCTTTCTAAAGAAATAAGGTAGCTTTTCTAATTTAGCAGAGTGAAGTGAATCCTTTGCTTTATTCTATGCTCATGCACTTCAGTAAGGAACTATTTAGTGGCTATTTAGGCATTGCAATCCTGTACCACAACAGGACCCCGCGAGGAGTTGATATAGAAGTAGCATTAGGAATTAATCTGGAAAAGTGTTTTGTATGTTTCTTGAGGTGCTGTGCTGCTTTTCAAGGGCATTTTTCGGGTAATATAAGATCAACAAATGAGTGACTAAGTCGAGTATCTAACTTCATGGCAGCTGAAGGTGCTGAACTGAATGCTGTGTATCTGCATCTACTGTGTCATGCTGGACCTGTAAATAAAGTAATTCAGCTTCAAGTACTGGCAGTCCTTTACACTTCCTTTACAAAAGGGAAAAAAATACTGACAACTGAAAACTAAAACTAAAAATAAAGACTGACCAACTTACAGGAAGAGCTGAGTCCTAGTACATCCCTGCCTTAGATAACTTTTTCCAAAGTACTCGCACTGGAAAATGCAGTTAACCTTAAATTCTGGAGTTGTATGCTGTGAAATATTTGATATTTAGCTGTATTTCGAATTAAGCTCAAATTGCAAAATCTATTCAGCATTAAAATTATTTTACAGCTAAAAAGGTCTTGGTAACTCTAAGGAAATTCATCTTTGTAGGTATAGGATATGTTGTTTGAATGATGTTTACTATAGCTGTGGTATAGATACCCATCTCTAATTCTGGTGAAGGTTCATTCAGCTTTTTTAAAGTATACCTTTCTGTGCATTTGTTTTTAAAAGAGTAAATCTGGGGAGAGGAAAAGAGAGGAAGGACACATCTTAAAGTATGTAGCGGTATAAATAATATGCCGATTTTATTGCCAAATCTTTAGTTAGCAGTTTTAATAATCTAGATTGCTTTCTGAAAGAGGAGTAAAAGCATCCGCTTTTTATGTGAGGCTTTCCTTTTTCTCACAGAGTATGTGCTTCAGCTTTCCATCTCACCTGCCTGTAAGGCTACGACTTAAGTCCAGGGTTAAATAAGCAGCTCATGAAACTACAGTCTGAGGCAGCTGGGAAGGATCCCACATGCTAGAGCATAAGAGTGGGAGAAGTTCTCCTGTTTCCCCTGCTACTGCAGCAGCTGCAGCAGTCCCGTCCTCAGAGGTCGCTGGCTTTGTGCAAAGGTGGATTCACCTGGCCCTGGATTACCCTTTGCAGATGAAAGATGTCGTCTTAGCTGGACCTGAGTATTTTGTAATTCTGCTCTCTATGCGGTAGAACTGAA
>JAWLRI010000669.1:560157-577730 GCA_034781795.1 Crypturellus tataupa
GTTTAAAGCCCTCCTAACCAGGTTGGCCAGCCTTTTGGCAAGACGACGTGTGCCCCTCTTGCTCAGATGGTTCCCATAATATCAGTAGATGGACTGTGTAACCATTTGTTTGGTTTCTGGAGCTATTTTCAACTCTCACCATGGAGAAGATCTATATACGTCTTCACTATGGTGATTGGTTTCTTTTCAAAGAAAGTAGTTCCATGATTTGTATCTTTCATTTTTTACCTCTACTGACTTCCAAAGTACCCGTACAAAAAAATATATATTTTATATTGGACTGTAGCAGTTGGTATTCCAACAAGATACAGAATCAGCTGCAAAGAGCACCAACAAAGCCTTCAGGTCTTGCATCTGTCTTAGTACATGAGATTTGGGGGATGATTCTACAGAAATGTCAAAGAAACACGATAAAAGTTTGTTCAATAAAAGTGCATGCTTAAACAGCCATGTAGGATCAAAAAGTGAAGTTACGTGCTGTGTCACATGTTTTAACTTCCTGTTATGCTCAACTTTATGCTTTATACTATAGTAGTGATTTAATGGGTGTAAAGGACCTAGGGAATAATTTGATGTTTCGAATGGTAAGTTCTAGCATAATAGGGTACTCTAGTTCTTCATCCATGTATTTGAACATGTCCTTAGATTAATTTAGATGAACAGGAATATTTCAAATGCCATAGATGTTATATGCCTTTTGTCTGTTCATTAGAATCACTTATTATATGTAACAATGTATCTTTCTAGAAAAGACATGTAAACTGAAGATCTGAATGAAGTTAATCGTTGGCATTTAATTTAAAATCTGTTGCCATATGTTGTTTGGGATTACCTCCTCAGAGCTCTAAGTAACAGAAAACATTTTGGCCACTCCCCAGGGAAATTTAAGGAGCCTGATCTCCTGTCCCAAAGATTAAACTGGATGGGCTGAAACCTTAGCTTCATCCCAGATAACATGAGAGAGGGTTGTTTCAGGTATGGCGTTCCCAGCAACCTCGTCTCCAGCCCTGTTAAGCAGCAATGACCATTTCTCTATGGGGCAGCTCTCCGCATTTTTCTTTTCCGTGTGTTTGGCACAAACAAGGCTGTTGGGGTGACAAGCAAGAGGACAGACATCCCCAAAATGAAGAGCTGAATAAGGCAGAAACTGCAGCAGATTTCTGAAAAGATCAGAATGCTTCCCAGCGGCTTCCTCCACGCCCACCCACAGTAGTTTTGTAATGCATATCAGCGGCTAAAGATTTCCTGCTTGGATTCTCTTTGTCATCTATCCCTGGGGAGCGCAGCAACTTCAGGGTCAGTTATGAAGAGATGATGACACGGTGATACTGGTCACAGCTGTTTGTTTTCTCCTTTAGCCAGGTCTCCTTCGACTTATCCAGCACCCCCTGGGCTTGTGCTGCCCTGCTCTCTTTGCAGTCCAGGAGCAGGTACTGCCAAACTGCTTGCAATTCAGGAATTTGTCCTGCTGATGCATTAGATGTTGGCAAGTGTGTTTTGATTTTTTTCTAAGTTGCAAATGCTTAATAAATATGCAGATTCTTCATTTTGAAGGCAGCAGTGAGGGATTAGATGCAGTCATTTCTCCAAAGATTTCCTTACTGTTCCTCACTGATAACAATAGTACCAACAGTACTACAGGATAGAAACTACTTTAGGGAGAGTGGAGGGAGTCCTTTTTTTCTTTTTTCTTTTTTTTTCAAGGTTTCTTTTCTGGAGGCAAGCTGTTAAATGATTCACCGAACTCTACTTTGAATGTCAATACCAAGAAATTAAGCAAAAGGAGGTGTGTGTCTGTTATATTGTATGACACAGCTGAAAATTAGTTAAATCAAGTACTGATTTGGAGAATTTCTGTTGTAATTCTGGTAGAGCAGGTGCTAGTCAGAGCTGAAGCTATTAAACGGGCAAAGAAAGTAAAAAGAAACTATACAGAAGTTCTCAATAATTCTAGTCCATTGAAGTCATTATTCAGTGACATATGTCTGCTTCTTCGTCATCTCCATAAAGACTGATTTAGTGGCTCAGGTCAAACTTTGTAAAGTCAAAAGCTACTGCATAAGTGAATTAGCATTATTATTATTTTCTACTGTTTTTAACAGTAAAAAAAAATATGTGTCAGGGAAGAAGCCTTAAAATGTAAATAGTAGATTTCATCTCTGCCTTTTAAAATAAAATGTGAAAAAAAAAAGGATGGAGAAATGGAGCAGAGTACAACAAAAGTTATGTCTGGTGGTTTAGCCTAACAACAGAAGGAGTGGAAATTTGATTTTAGCATATGCACATGTATTTTGTTAACAAAAACACACAACCAGAAATTTCAGGCATAGCAATGGGAATTCATGAGCGATTTCCTGAAGGGGAAAAAAAAAAAAAAAACCTCCCTGGCTTTACCCAACAGCACGTGTTTAGAGGCGGTTTGATGGTAAGCAATGGCAGGAGAGAAGCCCGCAACAAGAGGTTAGCACCCAAGCAGTGCGGAGCCGAGGTGAGACGGGAGCCACGTTCCTCGAGAGGAGCTGGAGGGCAGAGCACCAGCACCGAGCTACGCATCACGGACAAGGGAAACGGGAACTGACTGACGTGGTCAGGTCGGTAGCCCAGGAGAGCTGTGTTAAAAGACCAGTATCGAATGGCACCGAGGAGCCCAAGCGAAAGATGTTTCAATAATCACAGTAGGGGATAGTGGGAATTTATACCAGCAGTTTAGCTATTAGAACAGGAAAAAAGGGAAGACATCTTTAAATCTTATGAGGAAAAGGATCTGATGCGGTGTTATTTATTTACTTTCCTTAGTTGCTGCTTGTAGCAAGAGGTAAGTGTTTAAGATAAAATCTGTTAGGCCGCTTTAGTATAGGAACAGTGCATTGGTTGTGACACAGGACTGTTTTGAATAGAAAACAGGAAATTAATCTCTGATTGACATCTGCTTCTTATCACTCTTGTCCTACTTTGAAGTTCTTGCATTCAAAGTATTCTCCCTGCAAGCACAAAATTGTTTTCATAGTAATAACTCTCCTCCCTTCCTCCCTTGCTTTCAAGTGCGCCTTTGTTTCTTTTGCATATGCTGCCTTAAAATGTATATAGCATCGTTGGGAGCCAGGTATTGCCGCCAGAGCCTGGTAGGTCTTTCTGCAGGCAGGCACGGGGGCGAAAGGGAGCGTAAGGAGAGCTGCCCGTGCTGCCTGGGTGCAGGAAGGAGGATGCTCGGGTGCACCGGGGCCATCGGGTGCCGCTGGCCGAGTGGGCGCCGGTGGTTGCGGGAGGTGGGAGCCGCATCGGCTCTGCCTCTGCAGTGCCCTGGCGCACGCGGCACCGCAGCAGGAGCAGAACCGTCCTCCGCCCGCAGAGCAGCCCGGGCGGGTGACTGCTCCTGCACCGCTGCTGCGTGCGCTCCAGAGCGACTCTGCACGGGTTTGTCTCGCGCCGTGGGCTGCGGGGACAGCTCCGCTCCTGAACGGAGCAGCGCCTGCAGTGCGTCTGCACCCGCGGCATGCACGCGGCGAGGCGGTGAGGGTGCGCCCTGCACGGTGGCTGTGCAGCATGAGGACAGATGGCACTGGTGTTCACCAGGGAGGGCTGCGTGGTCCCAAGGCAGCGGGTGAGGCGGGAGTCGGTCTGTGGAAGAAGTGAATGGGGGTGATCGGCAGCTCTGCGAGTAATCACAAAAGCATAAGAAGACACTTTTTAAACAAAAATAGGCTATGCAACACAAGCAAACAAGGAAGGAGAAGGGCACCTGCTTATATCTTGCTGCAAGCAGACCCTTGAAAGAAGACAGAAAAATGAAACGCCTGTTGCGTCCTTACACATTTTCCTTAAGAGTAAGATTTTCCTCCTGTTCAAAAGAGTAAAGAGGTTGGTCCTCAGAGGGCATAGAATAAAGCTACTTCTTTAAAACGCCTGCACTTTAGTGCATCCTCTATGACTTGCCTGTGATCCCTGATGACCTGCCCTGCACGGCTGATGTGCAGCCAGTTCCCAGCTTTCATCTTTAAATGGATTTCCCTAGGGCCCTTCTGCCTTAAATGAGGAGACACAAGAATGTCATTAAGAGTGGGTCTGGTACCTACAGAAGTGATTTGTATCTGACACCAGTGCATCTTAGGCATAAAATTCTGTTCACAGTAGTATTTTCATCTTGTTATCCATTAGTTAGGATTAATGCAGTTATTTCCAATTTTTTGTTTGTTTGTTTATTTGGTTGCTTTTGGGGGGGATGCTTTGTTTTGTTTTGTTTTCTCAATAAACAATGAAGCAGTAGCATCTCTAGCAGCAGACCGGTGAGGTGAGGAATAGGCCTGTGAGGACTCGATACTATTCTAATTTTTCTACAATTCACAGCAGGAACTCTTGTTAGAAATCACTCATTAAAGTTCATGCAGTCAGATGTGCTGCAGTACTTCAAAATGAATATTTTACGTGGTAAATATTTTCTGAACAATAACCAACCATCAGTAGACAGGCACTCGCACTAGCCAGAAAAAAAAAAAAGCAGAGGAACATTTTCTGGTTACCAAGTAACAGCCAGATTTTGATGCCGCAGCAGGAGAGCAGTGATTATTTGAACAACCGCATGCTGGAAGTTTATAAATCATTTCAACAGCTGTTGGATGTGCTGCTTGATCTTGTACCCTTCAACAACGTAGAAATAAAGAACATCCACAACATGTTTGCATTTAACTTGTTCTAGAAGCGGCTCTGGGAGTTATGGTTATATGTTTAATACAGTGCTTAGATGATGGTACTTTGTATGTGTACTTACATATGCATTTATAGATAACTCCTGATTCTCCAGAGTGAGAGAGATGATCTTTGAGGAGATGATCACAAAATAATGAATCATGAAGCCCTAACACTGTGCAGCTGCACTTCCAAGTGCCAGGTACAGCTGCAGGTCCGAAATGGGTGTCCATGGGCTGCTTACTGCACGGCAGAGCAAGGAGTCTGCCAGCCTTGACCTCGGCTGTGCAGCCCTGTGCCCAGGTGGGGCGTGAGGAGAGATGCCAAGGCTTTGCGCTGCTGAATGCAAGTGCCTCGTGCAACATGTGTGCAACAGCTGTGTTCTGAGTCAGCTTAGCCACATGTGGATGCTATGAGATGTTTGCCAAAAATACACTTTGAGAAAACATAATACTAGTGAAAGTTGCACAAACAATCACTGAGGATGTATAAGCAAGGTGCGTGTTCAAGGCCTTGCCAGCATGATTTCATGTTGACCTCGGCTGACTAGACACGAGGCTGCCTTTCAAGGGGGAAATTACACCTTGTCCCCAAGCACATGTTCCTGCTACCTCTTTGATTCCCGAACCTGCAATTGTTCAGCAAGTCAGGTTGGTTTGCTGAGCTGGCTGAGATCTAGCCCCACAAGCCAAGAGCATTAGGCTGCTGTAAGACTGCAGTGCTGACATGACTCACAGCAGGGTGATCACTAAAGCCAGTGCAAAACCACGGGCATGGGCAGCTGGGCCTAGGGAGAGGAGCAGGACCACCCCTTTTAGCAGGATCACAGCCTTAGACTGGCTCAGGGTGACAGTGAAACCATGCTCTACCCTAACATACCCCTTGGTTAGCTGGTTCTTTTACTCAGCTACAGCTGTGGGCATCTTCAGGCTGGATCCAAGTCCTCTAAAGTTCCTAGCAGCGTTCATGGAAGTTTCAGTGAAACTGATAAGTTAGAGTCAGAGTTAAATCCTCATTATTAAGAACACATATGTGATAAGAAATGGCCATTAGATCTTTTCTCCCCAGCAGTGCTCCCGGCCCTTGTTCCTGTTCAAAATGACCATAGCCCTTATTGTGGGGGCTGAAATCTTGCTGTTTGACCTCTTTGCCTGCCTGGCCTCACAGGGAGCTATCATGCAAATCCATGGCAAAAATACTTTCCGGCTTACACTGTGGTCAACTGAGTGAACGTAGATAACTCCATATCTGCTGTGGTTACAGTAGGAAGCAGTTTCTCCCTGTTCTTGCAGAAAATACAAGTTTTATATTTTTAGTTTCTCTTCATGCCTGAAACACCCCGGGAAAGAAGGGATTTCATAGCCTTGTAAAAACTGTGCTCAGAATAGCTGTCAGAAGTAAAATGACCCATAATCAATACTAGCAGGAAGGCACGCTTGGTGCAAAGGAAGTGTGTGGGCAGAGGAGCGAAATAAGCCTGTGAAAGGAACCAGCAGAAGCCTCCAGATATAGAAGTTGGTAATAAATACTAATTTTTTTTTTAACTGATGACAAAAATGAATATAAGACTCCGGTGACTGACAGGTGGTTCTTTTTTCTCGTCCTCCTCAGTCTCCTCCACCCAGAAGCACCTAGACAAGTGACAGCCTGTACAGAGGGTGTGCTCCACATTCCCAGCTCTTGTCACTGCAAAAAACACACAGGGCATCTGCCTGGGGGGACCCTGCAGTCCCGAATGCTCCATCACCTGGGTTTTTGGTGGGTGATTCAACAGTGGACCTGATCTGATACCTTTGGCTTCACGTATACTGCTGGAGACGAGCTGTGTGCTTAGGAGTGGGGCTCACAGGAACCGTGGTTAGTTTTGAGTAGAAGACTACATAAATGAGAAAAGTAGGAGAAAACAAGCACCAAGGCTAGTCTGTTCCTTTCAGGTAAGAGGATACCTGCCTCTTACTGGGTCTCACAGGAACTATCTGCCTTTCTTAAACCATTTCTTTTAAAATACCTATAATGTAATTCAGGAGCTTTTTCTTTTTAATGACTAAATTTAAACGTACCTATTATTCAATTAGCTTTTCCCATATACTTTTGTAGCACAGTGATACAGTGGTGGAAGTGATACACCACTTGCACAACTGAAACTTACTCCCTGTTAGAGTAACATATAAAGCTGTAGTAAAGTTCCATATTTCCCCAAAATTACATCCATTTGCAAGACACACCAAAAACAAACAAATAATTATATAAATAAATAAGTCAGAATGCTAAGACTATTTAATAGATTGAATGTCTGATAAAATTTTTGCTTCTATACATTTGCTTTTTGAGGTTCTAAATTAGGCCCTGTCAGGTTAGTATATTACACCTACTAACAAAATTATCTTTTACATAATGTTTCCATTTGTAGACCTAGAAACAAAAATCTGTGTTAAAGTGACTTTGCAGTAAAATACAATGCAATCCGGGACAGCCAGCTATATCCATCCCTCATACCACGCCCACTTGTTAGTAGACCTAATCACCAACACTAGGTGTAATTGCATGATAATCTTGCCCTCACAAGCTGTAAAGCTGCTTTGTACAATGTCACTCAGCAACCCAGGAAAACATTGTCTGTCTCATTTTACAGATGGAAAAACAGTTGCAGAGAGGTTAAGTAATTTATCTGAGATCCTGGAGGAATAAAGTAGAGAATATAGTTCAAGAAGCCTAGACTTCATGACCTTGATTTAGCTGACACTGTATTTGCCAGGCACGTCATTATTCCCATTTGCCTTCTTGTATAATGGAGATATTTAATTCCAATTATAAGAAAGGAGAGCTATGGGACATGGTCAATTATGATAATGAGGCTAAAATCATGAAGAACATAGAAAAGAGGAATACGGTGTCGCCTAAGTTGTGGGCAGGTGCACTATTAATTTTCACTTTTGCAAGCAGACTCTGCTAAATCAGCAACTGGTGTAAGTGATCTGCTACATTTCCAGATATGGGCTTCGTTACCCGAGGACTGTCAGGGTTTTAAACTGTATGAACTATGACTTCCTGAAAATAAAAATAACTTTGTAAACTTAGACTTTCATTAAACTATGTAAGATAACATGTGGCAGAAAAAGTATTTCTTCACATAATAAAGCTTTCTGGCTAGGGACATTTTAAGACTTAAAACATATGTGATGTTCTGAGTCTCCTCCCTCTCTCCTCCTGCTTTTGACTGCACTTGACTTTCCTCGTACACTGAAGTTTGTAGGAACAATAAACCCCCAAAATGCACAAATGATTTCTTCTATCGGACAGAGAAGTAAAACAAACTAGAGGAGTATCAGCACTTTATATATAGTTTCATTTCTGTGCCCAGTAGAACCCCAGTTTGTGCTTAACAATCATGAACAGTTCCACAACGGTCACTGAACTGCCCCATACAAGGAAATAAAGAAGCAGCTGCCATCGTTTGTACCAATGACCCAGAGTGCCGTGTTTAGGACACGTCCACAGTTCACACACTTAGTGAGACGGCACCTCCTAAGGCTAAGTGCCAAATTGTGTAGTAGAAGTCGGCAGTGTTTGACTTCATGCATTAACTTCAGGAGAAACCTGAGGTGAGGAAAAGCAGCATGTGGCAGAGCACAGTGAGGCTGGCCCTATGGCCCTATCAGGCCCTATGGCCTGATATTTTGACTATTGGTCTCAAAAAACTTCCCTCAAAACTCACTCCTCAGACTTTGCATTCTGACAGTTCATGCTGTGTTCCTGTCATTGAAGTTAGGAAGTTTGGTATGGATGGGTGAAGGACTAAGGCTTTAGTAATCCTTATAGATATTTTTGATGGTATTTCAGGAGAAGACAAAAAAGCGAAGCGAAACTCTGGAGATCTTCCCTGAGGTGTGGATATGAGCAGCAGCTCACGATCCTTGTGAGTTTGTCTGCAGTCTTGAAATCACAGGGGATTGTTTATTGTGCTTGTTGCCCGCCCAACCCAATTTGTATTTCAAGCAAGTTAGAGAATATGTTTTTTATTCTCTTTTTTTTTTTTTTTTTTTTTTTTTTTTTGTGGGAAAGGGGGCCATTCACATCACCAAAGAATGGACTTTCATCCTGTCCAACACAATCAAAAGCACATGCAGAGGAGCTTTTTCCCTGCTGGCGCAATGCACTGAGGAAGGTTCCCCTCTGTCTATGGGTACTTTCCCTAGTCTCCATCAGCAAACTCCCTTCTTCGCAGAGCTGCAGAAGGTCTGCAGCTGCTCACGGCTGCAAACCCACCCCAGTACTGATGGGGTCTGAAGCAAAGAGACCAGGGAAGATGAGTGGGGGAGGAGAGCAGCTTTCTGCTGCACTTGCCATTGCTGTCAGGCTGAGAAGCAAATCTAGAGCCATGCACAGTATTTTCTGCAGTGCTTATTTTCTCTTGGGTAATAGAAGCACGAAATGGAAGAAAGACAGTCTGAGGAATGAGCAGCCTTGCCATATTATCATCTTGTGGCCATATAAAGACAGCAATCTCTCTCAAGTTGCCCCCGTTGTTTCACTTGATAGCGTTGCTGGCAGTGACTCAAGAATACAAAACGATTTACAGCAGAAACAGTGATACAAAGGAGAAGAAAGGCAAACAATGAGGATGTTTTTAATTAATTGCTTGATCCACTATAGACAGTGTGTTTAAAAGTTATTTTTCTGTTTTGTTTATATTTAGGCACTACTCTTGGTAACTTTGCTCTTACTGGTATGCAGCAGTGACTCAGACTGCGATGCACTCCTGTTTTTGACTCTGGGATGGGAGCTTCTCACTCCCAGAGTCTGACAGGACTGATTCTCTCTCTCTGCATGTATACAGGCAAATAAAATGTAAATATTTATTATTTCTCTGTACAGCATACACATAAAATAATCAAGCAGTCCCTGAATGACAAGGGTCTGGCAGCCTATCTGGTTTTGAAACAATATGGAAGTTAAATGTTCTGTGCCTGGCTGTTCATTTTTTGCTGCACATCAGTAAATTCAGACGCTCTAAGTTAACTTTTAGAGTACTTAGACATTTAGAGCTCTCTGTCACAACAGGCTTATCTGAAACTTAAACAAGTACATACAAATATATATTTTTTTTCTTTTGTATTGCCAACTGTGTTATCTTTTTCAAAAGAGCAAATAAATAACAATCAGATGTTAAGGGTAGGATTGTGAAATGTCCTGAATATCAGCTGGGAGGCCAACAGACCTGAATTCTTAGTCAAATCAGAAGTCACTTTCAAACTTTGCTGCAAAGTAACATATAGATAAGTAATCCATATAAGAGGATTATAAGAGGATGCACAGTATTTCAGTGCCCCTTTGAAGAGACACAAAGCGTGACATGCTTCAGCCGAGTTTTGTCTGCGGATTGCTACAGTTTGGTGCTAGCTCTAACTTAGAGGTCTGAAGTAGCTCAGAAAGATGCTTTCTACACAAACATGTAGCCTGGAGCAGCAGCAGTGGAGCATCAAAGCAAAACATTCTTTGCTGAAGACCTGCTGTCCACACTACACACATATGGGAGGTTTTAAAGACAAATGCAGGTGTGAACTAATTGCAAATTCCTGAATCCATTTGTCTCAGTGCTTTAAAGGCAGATTGATTACAAGTAGAGGAGACAGATGGAGAAAAAGGAACTGCTGGAAACATTCTTCTACACATTTTATTTTTTTTTCTTTCCTTTCGGCATATAGAACTACATGGACTGAGCACCAACACAGACGTTTTGTTGATGTCAAATTGGATTGAAACAGACTACTTGTCAAAACCCAAAAGAAAAAACTGTGTTTCAGTTGGACACATTTGGAATTATCAGAGTGGTGCTGAAGCCACTCAAGTCCTAACCTCAACCCTCCCGATCTTTTCTTTCTCTTAGTTGTCCCATCTTGTTTTTTATTTTGACTGTGAGCTCCTCAAGGCACAAAATATTTCTACAAAACCAAGAGCTTTCTTGTTTTAGTTAAATGATATAATGGGGCTTAAGGATGCTAGGCCAAGGCAAAAAAGTAAACAAAAATAAGAATAATTATTTGAAATATTCTGATATTCTGATTCCATTAAATTTTCTGTCTGTCCCTGCTCTCCATTTTCAAAGCAGTTGACCACCCCAGGAAATCAATGAATGCACATACATTTCTTGCTTATGTAGATTCAGTTTGTTATGTGTGCAAAATCTGCATATGCAATGGTCACTCATCATATGTGTGAAATCCAAAAGGAAAGAAAAGTTACAGAAAGTGACACATTCAGAAATATACACTCCATAAGTGTATATTATAACTTATAACTCTATAAGTTTAAAAATAAATTTGACAATCGTGAGATTTTCCCGAACATTAGCATGAGAAAAATAGTCCATATCTTCACCATGGGGTAGGTGTGTGTATGTCCCATATTCTGGTCCCAGAAACACCTGGAAGAGGGGACCTGCTGGAGCACTTGGCAAGTACCTCACCGGCTGCTCATGCTGGTTCCCTCTGCAGCCTCCTCAGTGATGCAGGGAGAAACGCATGGAGTGATGCTGTTGGCTGAACACGAAACCCTCCCCAAAGCTCAGGAACTTCCAGATGCCAGAAATTGTCTTACCTGTTCCTGAGAAATAGTTTGCTTGTGCAACACAGCTGCTACACAAAGAGAGAGATCTAGGGAGAAAGGGAGGATTTTTACAGCTTCAAGGTGACGGTTTTGTCATTTTTGTGTGTTCTTTTGAAGTGTCCTTTGAGGGAAGTAGTGGGAAGAAACTGGTAAAGGAAGACCAGAAAATATTTAATTGTTTTACTCCCACAGTAAATTGGGCATGAGAAATGGAACTTGAGCTCCATGTCTCTAATTTGATTCTTTTAAAGTCCTTCATTCACTTTTTGCCTAAGGCAGGCATCTATTTTTGTATTATAGTTCCTCTAAAACTAAATAGCTCTTGGGGCTTGATCCAGCTTCCATTGAAGTGAGTCGGATTTTTTAAATTGATTTCAGTGGGAACAGAAATAGACCTCTGGGATACATCCTTGAATTATTTTTTTAAGATTATTTTGTCATAAATAAATCCTGAATTCTTAAGGAAGGCGCATGCAAAATATATAAAGAGTTTCACTTCACTTCACAGCAAAACTCTTGCTTTATTCCAGATCTAAATTGGGGTAGGGATAAAACCTAAAACATCAAATCAAAATCAGTTCTACCACCCAAGTGAATTAATATTTTTTGTTTGATTACTTGTTTAAACCCCAATAGGCATATGCCAATGTATTACACAGACTGGCTGATGTTATTCCATGTTTAAAATTACTAGCTCCCTGGATAGAGCAACACTGAGCATTAACAACCAGGTAGCGTTAGGTGATTCTGATTTTGTCATGCCACAATCGGCTTCTGATCACAATGAAGTAAGTGGTCATTAGCCTGTTTCCAAATGTATATTTGGACCAATAGGGCTAAAAATACAGAGACTAAAGAGGAAGGAATCACATGGTGGACATCAAACACTGAAGTATATACAGACTCCTCAAAATTACATATCCAGTGCAGTCCTATTTATGTGTCATTACCATTTGCATCTCAGCTGTATAGTGTTTGAGGAAAAGGCTGTTTCTCATTTCTGGGAGGTATTCAGTAGGGAATCTTGCATAGTTTTTATCTGCTTCTTCACTTTTTCACGGTAAGATTCCTGATATATGTACACTGTAATCATTTTGTTTGTTGGTTTATTTTATGAAAATGGATTCATCAACATTTTGTATGGAATATGTTGGAATATTCCAAAAGGAATATGAAAGGAACCAGTTACCCTGTTTAGCAAGGAGAAGCCTATCAGTCTTTTGCATTTGGACTGCTAGTGTATTTGCTCTGCTTATGAATGGGTTCTATATTAGTGTGCCTTGCTTACAGAGCGAACTGTTCTGGAATGAAACCTTCTCAGATCCAAGAAAACCTTTTGCTTTTTAAGACAAGATATTGCTGAAGTTGCTGCAAATTTCAATGGCAGTTCCACATCTGGAGCCCCTCCAAGATCCAGCTCTTAATTTGGAAAATGAATTACATTTAGTATGCATTTAAAGCTTTCTCTGGTTTTTAAGCTTGCGTCCATCCAATTTTATCACGTGTTGCATAACTTTTCATTGCAATTATGCCAGATCTGCTGAGCTCTACTGAAATTCCAGGACATTGGTCTGCCAATTAGCAACAGCTAAATGCCTCTATTTATGAGGGAAAATCAGGTGTGCATTCCTGCAATTTCTCACAGAAACTTGCTTGTATGACTTAAGAGTGTATGTTTTATTACTTTCACCTCAAATATGTTTCCTTTAAACACTTTCATAACATTGTGAAGGTGACTTGGCGCCCAAGAAAGTGGCGCCCAAGAAAGTGGCGCCCAAGATTTCGCTCAAGGTCTGTAAGGAGACTCCTCTCTACAGAGCAACCAGGTGGCTGTGGCCTCCTCATGTGAAAAGGAGAAATTCCTGGAATACGTGAAATACAATGCAGGGCAATAAACTGGTCATGACTATTTTAAGGGCCGTTCAAAGTGCTAGTTGTAATAACGGCACACTGATCACATCACTGAGGTCTGGTGTTGCTAGAAGGAGCCTGGTGCAAATGTCACCACAGAAAGAAGGAAGCTTTGAAGCAGCCACACCGGCTCCAATCTATTGGCCACCCTTGCTGCTGGCTGGGCAAAGGACTGAGATGCTTTGGGAGTCATCTACTCCTACGGGGTGGCTCATACCTGCAAAACACACCACTTCTGGCACTCCTCAGAAAGCCATATTTGATAATATTTTCATTTCATCCATCTGACTTACCAATGAACTCACATGTGTGAAGCACTTGTTTGCACCAGGCCTTCCAAGTTAATAAGGCCCCTTATTACAGAATAGTTGTATTTGCAAATAGCATGACTGTATTTAACTCATGGTTAGATATCCCAGTGGTGTGTTACAGAGCAGCATAATTGCCCGACAGTGACATGTGAAGAAAGTTACCTTTAAGATTAAGTATGGAATAATGAAGGAACAGAAAATGGTTGATTAAATGCTCTGTGCTCACTTTTGTCCCATGGAGGAGAGAAGGCATTGACTCAAGACCCAGAGGAAATTGACTTTCAGAGAATATTTGGATTTACAGTGCAACTATCTGGTTGAACTAAATGCCACAATACAGCCCTAAAGGCAGAAAGCTGGAAAAAAAAAGAAAAATATATTATTACCTGTATATTATTACCTGGCAAGTATGATTTCCATCATGTCATTTGGGAAATGGATAGTCCTATTTTCAGGGTTATGTTCTCATTCTCCCAAATACATAAATGTGAAAATCTTAAAAGTTCTCTGACACTATTTTCCTGACATTTTATTTGCTTTCTTTTCAGTTCTATGATAGTTTCTTTTTTCTTTTTCTTCCCCCAGGCAAACTTTCTTCTACTATGCTTGTGCATACTTTGTAGGTCTCTGTGTTTGTCCTAAGAAAGATAGAATGCTCAGATTTTTAAGCTTTCAGAGGTTTCATTAAAATGGTCCAAAAGATGACAGAAACAATGGCCTGAAGGTGAAAAGTCACAGAATGACGTTTTCCTTGTTTCCCTGTCCCTTGCAGAAGAACCACACAGTATACTGACATTGTGAATGTCTGCACTACAGGAAAATTTTCATCACTTGACTTTTTAGTGGACATGAGGGAAACAATCTCAGGACAGAAACCCTAAGAAACTGAAATGTGTAGGTTCCAGTATTCATGAAACTCCATGCTATTCTTAATCATAGTTCAACCTACATGTATTCTTTTGTCCTCATTTTGGAACAGAGTGAGAACTCAAATCCCTTTGCAAGTTCAAGACTACAAGTCAGAATGGACTTCACCATCCGGTCCCATTTCAGATAAATAATCTCCTACCAGATATTATGGGCAACATCCACGCAGCCTGAAATCTAGCTGTGGTGATAGGTACGGCATTGCCTGTCACATGTGGCTATTGGTTATGCACTGAGATTCTGGCCATAAAGCTTTAATTTTTATTTCTCAACACCTGTGGTGCTAACCAACCTTCTGGTGATAGAGTGCATTCACCCAGGGCATTCGTGTGCACGCTGTTGTCAGTGTTATTTGCTACATCAGCAGGTTTGCGGTTGGGAACAACAGGCAGGTGCTTGAGCCTAGCCCCATGCAGGCGAGCACACCACGCTGCAGCAAGCTCCCAGTGCAGCGGTGCCGCTGGACATGCAAAACCACACTTTCTCCAAGAAAGAACCAGTAAGACTGAGGGCCTAGTGATAAAAGGCTGTGTCACTGCACACGTGCATTTGATGTGGATTGTATGACACTTGAGTTGCTTAATTTTCATGGCAACTTCTCATATTCCCTGTTGCTGGCTTGACCTGATGGTCTTCTGCAACTGCTCTAGTGCATAAGCAACTCATTCTGATTCCAGGAAAAGCTTGGCATGTGCTTCCTACCTGCCACCTAGTTCTTTTATGAGCCCCAACTCTTCTGACCAGTCTTATGGACATGAAATAAACACCAGGATTTAATGATAATATGGTCTGAGGGTTCCAGTTGCAAGTTCAAAGAGCAGCTGCTTCAGGGCACAGTCCATATGCTGAGGGTGGCGAGGTTAGTTTTTCTCATGAATATGAATGACCCGTTCAAAAAACATTTTGTCAACCTCTGGTGGCTTGGGACTGAAAGTTATTCAAAATTAGTCTAGCAGGTTGGCAGGAAATTAAAAATACCAACAATATATGAGTCGGTGCAACTCACTGCCAGGTACACAAATGAAGGAGGCATCAAAATGGAACCACTTGGCTGCACAGCCAAATACTGTTGCAATCAGCCTTCCCATACTACCTATCCATCAGCTGAATAGCTTCTGCTTGCAAGCTCAAAAACTAAATACCTGGTTAAGTTAGCTACAGTGCAGACTGAAAAAAATAATAGAAAAGGTACACTGCCATTTATAAAGTGAAGGTTAATATGAAACCTTTCTAGTATAAACTAAAAAAGGCCCAGATGCTCACTCAAAACGCTGGGTTAAGAAGCTAAACTAGCAAGGTGAAAAAATGGTCTCACTGAAGGCAATGGTGTGTCTGCCTTCCACATCAGTCCTTTAAGGTCTTGGGTCAGCATCAGACTGGGGAACAATATCTCAAGGAGAGGACAGAATTCCCTTTACAAGAATAAACCACTCCCCAATACTGGATACAGCATCTTCTTGTATTTCTCAAAGCTAGAAATAGAATTATTCTGAAAGCATTAGGAATGGTAATTTCTTTTTCATGTTCCTTTTGGGAAAAAAGAAGAAGAAGAAAAAAATGGTTTATTTCATTTCTGTTATAAAGGTTACAATCTGGTTACATGGCTGCCACTCTCAGTTACACTGTGATGGCGCTGCTGGAAGGACAGGCAGGTTAATACCAATGAGAATGTGTGTTCACCTGGTTAGAAAGGAAAAAAAAAAAAAAGGGGGCGAGAGTACAAATCTTCAGGAAAGTGGAGATTAAAGACTCAAGGGGAAAAGAAGGAAAAGATTAAAGAATAAACACAAAGGAGCATTGTCAGCTTTCAGAATATGGGCAAGAATGTGGGTAAGGGTGATTTTAAAGGGTTCAGAGACCTAGTAAGTCATTTGCCCAAAGCTCCTGTTGATTTCAGAGAATCTTTTTGAGGATGAATAAAAGAAAATTCCTAGGAAAGCATATGATCATATCCAGCAGTGCCAATAAGACTGTGAAACTTGCCATGCTATTAATAAGGCATCTAGGAACATGAAAAGCAATGTAGAAAAAAAATAGATGTCAAAGAAGATCCCACCTTTTTTCTTTTTTTTTTTTTTAATCCTATTCTATGACCATCTCATGTGGTTTCATAGTAGCATATTGCAGTAAGGCCTGCTTTTTACAGTGCGTAATGGAATAGTCCCTGATCTCTGGTAAGACTAAGAAACCTGTATTTTCATAAAAAGGAAAATAAAGTTGATCTCTAGAGGTTCTGTAATAATAGAAAAAAACCATAGCACAGCATTATTTATTATTTGCACCACAACAACAAGTAGAATAGCCAAACAAATTGGAAGTTGCTCAATGTCAGGCAATGTGCTAACATGTTTGGGCAACCTAAACAGAGAGGACAGCCAGAGGGTGAGATAGGAAACAGACACATGAGGTGGTACCTGTCTGTGACTTTTCAAGGCCACACACAGGCATATAACAAAATGAACGAAGTTACAAAAAAATGCATTAGAAACCCAATTACTGGAGCAAACCAAAGAAGTTTGTGGCATGTCTACTTAATGTAAAAATACTATTGTTTGTGAATTTGCATTATCGAAAAAAAAAGGAAAATGAGAAATCTGAGAAATTCTGTTTGCATTTGCACTTAGTAACTCCTTTTGCTCATAGTATTTTTTTTTTCAGAAAAAACTCTGAGCTAGTTTGCCAACTTCTGGCCTTTACACATCGGGTGAGAAGTTACTAGGCCAAGACGACACCTGTACTTTGCTGTTCTCCTCTCCTTTTCTTGATGATCTGTAAATCTGCTTCACACTAATTTAGCAGATCACTTCAGATGGTGTGCCAAGTCTCTGCCCTATGGATCTAATTTGCAAAGACACGCCTAGATGGCAATAAGGGCTATGAGGCTTCAGAGAGCCATATGGGGAAGGCAAAGTTTGTCAGGCTCTACATGGGCAGTCAGTGGGCTGCTATGTAGAGGGGCTTGTATCCAAACTCCATGTAGGTTCAGAGCGACTGGTGGAACTTCAGGATCAAAGCCCTTGAGAAGGCAAGCAGAATTTCTTTCACCCTGACTTTTTCACATGGAGGAACCATTTACACTGGAGAAAACAGTGGAAGGTAAATATCCCCTATAGCTTCCTTCACCAAAGAAGGAAA
>JAWLRI010000669.1:588676-600822 GCA_034781795.1 Crypturellus tataupa
CATTTAAACAGTTACATTTTGTTCAGCTGCTGGAAAACAAGTTTGCTGATTTGTTGACAGTGTTTACCTTCTACTACCCTTCCTCATCAAATGCTACAACAACCTATAAAAACAATAACATCTAGAGGAAATTAAAATCCAAATTAGTCTTGCTCAGATTACGTAGGATCTTTTCTCTCCTCACTTTCTTGCCCCCCACACACATCCTTTTTTAAAATCCTTTTTCATTAAAAATTTTCAGATGCCTGCTGCAACTCCAAGAACTAACACAATTATGTCAGAAACATTGCCATTATCAACCTTGTCAGGGAAACAGTGTAGCTAATCATGCAGGTAGCCTTTGTGTTGTGTTTTATAACTATTTCTTTATTCACTTCCATGTCTTATCCTGGATCCCTGTAGCTTTTAACTTAAACAGATGTCTCTCATGTGGAACTTTATTGAGGGTTTTCTGAAACTCCAGTTAAATCATGCTGTATGCATTGACACTGTCAACCTTGTCTGTAACCTTCTCAAAGTCAAAAGAAGTTAGGCAGATTCCTGCTCTTGCGTATTCACAGGACTTAGTTCACAGTTTGACTTTGTCTCTCATTGAGGAGACTGTGGGCCATACTCTCAGCTGATGTAAAATGCTTCATCTCCATGGAAATCAATGGAATTATGATACTTTACACCTATCCCTGCACATCCTTGCCTTCTCCAGCTGAACAAAGTTTCTATTTTTGATGCATGTTGTAAATGCTCAAGTTTAATGATCCAATGAGCATTTACTTAAAATATGTATCCTGAGATACATAAGCTATCCATGGCAAACTAATACCTCTGCACCTTTATTTTTCCCTTTTTTACTCCTAAACTCACCTAAACGGGGCTTTCCGTTTCCTTCATAAAAAAATGAACAATAGCAAATGACCATGGAAAACTTTTAGGCAGACATTGGTTCATTCACATAAGGGTCTGAATCATCTTACATTCAAGTCTGGTAAGAGTCCCAGTGGATAATGGAGTATATATCTTGCTTAAAATCCCTGCAGAATAGGAGAAAATATCTTTTCTGTGAGAGTTCAGGGAATTTATTTTCACAGAAAAGGTACTTAGAGAAGCCCAGGTTCTTCAGATCTCATTCCTTTTATAATCCTATTGCATTTTGATCATCATGAATCTCCAAGGAAGGAAATTTTCACCTTAATTTAGAATTTAAATGTTAGATATGGTAAACCTGGGATGCTTTATCCAGCACAAATGTTTAAGGTATTCCTGGGCAAACCTAAAACATAAGTAATAGTATCTAATACATATCTAATAAAATTAGCATCAGTTTCTGAAAATTAATTGTCTTTTTGTTCCTCCTAGAATATCAGTTCTAAAAGAATTACTGCCAGCTTTTTTCTCCTTGTTGATCAGGTAGGATAGGTGATCTTTCCTATCGCCAGTCATCCTTTTACATATTTGAATACAGAAATCAGGCACACTTGTTTGTCTGCTGTGTTAAGCTTGATCCAAGACTGTCCCACTCTGGTCTTCCTAAGAAAGAGCTGCATCAACATCACCACGCAGCCTGAAATCTGGCAGCCCTGGCCACCTGTGCCTGCGACACGGACATACTAGCCCATAGGTTACTGCTTACTGCCCAGGAAAGTTCATTTCATGAGCTCCTTTCCTTGGCTATAGTTCACAGCTCTTTTCTTTCTTCCTCTCTGACATCTTATGACATCAGATGTTGGAATAAAAGAGATGCATGGGGAGGTGTGGAAGAGATGATGTATGTGCAAGAAATCTGCTTTATCTTTCTTATAATATTATTATTCTATATAAACATCCAACTGCCTTTCTTTTTTCTAGTACTATATAACCCTTACTGCATCCTTCTGATATTTCCTGTCTTTAGAGATTCCATGTAATCTATGATGGACATTCCTACAGCTTTTATGTGAAAGAAAGAAAAACTCTTCTCCTTGTATTAGCTATCCTTGCTACCTTTGTCTTGTTTTATTACTTCACTCTCACCAAAATACATGGACTTTCCTTCCTGAAACTGATCTAATGTCTTGAAATAGGCTAGAGACATCAAGGGCTGAATATCTAGTACTGGTACTGACAGTTAATGACCCTTACATGAAAATTATTAGGTAGCTCCTAGGATTATGCTGGTCTGTTCTCTTGTCCAGACGGTTTAATGACACGTGGGGAAGTGATATTGCTTCTGATGGACAAGGTAGTATCTCAGGAAAGCATTATGCTGAAAAGACGTAGAATCATGTGCAGAGAAGACTCAGATATCTCTGCCTGGCACTCTTTCCTACCACATAGGTGGCATCTCTGATAAAAGTCTTTGTTGCTTTTTTTTCAGCACCAGTGCAGGATTTACTGCCCAGTCTGGACTCTACTGCAAATTATTCCTCCTCATTATGTAGCTCAGACAGTGCAGTGGGAGGCTCATTTACATAATTAATAACATTTAAAGACACCTCCTCAGGTATCCCAGGAGCTCTGAAGGCAGGAAACAAGCTCTCACTGACTTTACTGAGTCTTTAATGAGACCTGTGTTTAAAAAGAGGAATGTTGTCCATAAATGACTTTTACAAGCTGTACTGAGAAGGCTCAGTCCACCCCCAGTGACCCCTTACCTTCTTGTGTCATGGGGTTTGTGACAGGAATCTGAGGCAGAGTGCTGTGCTGCCAGCTCTCCATTTGGTTTAGCACAGTGATTGAAAGATGGAATTTGCCCCTCCATGTATATGTGTGCTTCACTGTTGTCTTTCCAGCCCTATACCATAGAGTCACCATTAAGAAATGCAAGTGCCCTCCTTTCTCAAAAAATAATAAAACACAGAAAAGCCCTATGTTGCAAATATGGATACCCATTCTATTCACAACCAAGACAAACTTCAATCCCTCTAAAATATTACAAGCACAGTATAGATCCCCAGCTAAGAGAAACCTCGGGAGATCTGAAATCACTTGGCTTGTCTTTAGTGCTTCTATGGAAACATAGAAGCACTAGTGCTTCTATGGAAAGCACTCAGACATTGGTAATGACCAATTGTATTAAACTCAGTAGTAGACTAAACCATATATTTTTTTTTCATATCCTTTTGTGCTGGGTAAATTCGAGCATCAGAAGATCTCTCTTTCTCAAAGGCAATGGTAAAAATACTGAGGTGCCCCTTTTTCTTCTGAAGTGAGACTGTCTACCTGTTTTACTGGCATCACGCAGAGGAAGACAGATGCTGTCGGAAAAGGTGTCTGCAAGGTATTAAACTGAATGCAGTTCAGACAGTAACTATTGCTGGTGTCTGTTCAAAAAGAGACTTACTTCAAATGTACAAAATCACAGATCCATGCTTGTAACAACTGGCCATTCCTTACGGACAGCTACACCTTTGGGTTTTTTCACCTTCTAAAGCTATTGCTGATCTGCCCCGGTTTTGTTTTAACAGAGGCATCTTATGGGAACACACCTATTTAGAAAGAAAACTGAGTTACATTTATAATGTTTAGCTTGCTTTAGTTGTTAACCTGAGGACCATTCTTTGTCTAAAAAAATGTTGAAAGGAGACTAGCAAATCTGTTGTATTTAGAGAAGTCTTGGGTTCAATAAACACCTCTGTTAGCCTCCTTATGGTTTTAAACATGAATAAATAAGTTTTATCTAAATGCCCATCATGCATAACTGATTTCTGGACACTTAGAAGATATAATACCAAAGCTGAAAGAAAATGTTATTTTGGACCAAACAAGAGGTATCAGTATAATTTTCTTCCAACATAGTAAATTTTATTTTTGCACCTTGTAGGACTGTGAGAGAATTACTCGAGAAAGGAGGAATTAGAGAAAAACTAGGACTGAACAGAAGTTATGGCATTACAGCAGCTTGCTTGAGGTGAGAGGTGGTTGCGACTTCCAGGATGGTTGGTATGTGTGGAATCTGCTTCTTCACGATTTCCTTGGCAACACAATCTGCCCTCCTAGCACACACTAATAAGAGTAAACAAAGAGTGGAGCAGAACGGAGACACCATGACCAAACTTTGTTGGCTTCCCTGCAGAGGGGATAATCTGATGGTGCCATGCAGAGGATGAGTGAATGGAGGGTGGAGCGGAGTGAAGACACTGCGACCAAACTCTGTTGTACTCCCTGCAGAGGTGGCAGCCTGGTCGTACCACACAGCTGACAAGCCGCATAGTGTGATGTCTGGTGCTGGGCCAACAACGGTGGCAGACCAGTTCCGATAGGCTTTGCTCAAACTTCTCCTCCTTCTAATCTCATTATAATACCAATACACAACCCCATCCCACTGAGCACAATTCTTCACTGAGCATGCTCTCTAGATTTTTGATTAACTCGGGAGTCTTTTTTAAATCAATGAATAACGAAAGTAAATATGACTAGAGTCACTCAAGCTCCACCTAAATGTAAAAGAAAATATATAAAAAGCGAACTAAGGAGGGATATGGTAGGAAGGAAGAATGGGGTGGTAAGAACCAGGAAGGAAGAACGAGGTAAGAACTAGGAAGGAAGAATGGGACGGTAAGAAAGGAGGAAGAGGAACTAAGGAAGAAGGAAGAGGAGAGAGGGAAGATTCCATCGTAACTTCTGGATTAGTTGACAGGCTGAACCCCTTTCCTCCCCTCGGGTCAGGAGACTCCTCAAGATTGAGCGCCCTCTCTCATCTTCTGGGTGAGTGATGATTGCGCATTTGTACACTAGGCACTAGCTAAGAATCCCACACTGTAGTAGAGAATTTCTTATACTGACATCTGAAACCTGTTTTCCAAATGTTGCATTTGAAAAAATTGTGCTATTCGTGAACTCGACCACTTGTCTTGAAGACAATTGGACTGACGGTCAGCAGACTGTTGGTGAATCCGATACTGCCAGTTTTGGGCATATAGCTAACACAGTATTTGGTATTGCTATCAAGAGATGAGTCCAGCTGCTCCCAGTCCCTCTAACCTTTGAGGATCGGCTAGAACACAAGGGGATTCATCTCTTACCAAATTTGCCCACCCCCATCAAACCGCAACAGGGTTATCATAGGTTCAGAGACCTAATAAGTCATTTACTCAAAGTTCCTGTTGATTTCAGAGTATCTTTACGCGCGTCTTTGCCAAAAGATTGGCCAGCCTGGTTAGGAGGGCTTTAAACTAAGCATGACGGGGAATGTTACACGGACAGGGCAATCACTGGCATGCAGCCAAAGCCAGAAGGTGTCCAGTGAGAGTATGGTAGTGGGGAAGTGAGGATAGGAGATGATTATAGAGGGTCCTCTTTCACCCCTCCTGGGAAACCTGCAGGCTTGATTACTTTCCTTAAATGCCTGTACACCAATGCACGCAGCATGGGGAATAAACAGGAGGAACTGGAGATCTGTATGCGGTCCCAGCATCATGATCTCATTGGAATCACAGAGACATGGTGGGACAGCTCACACGACTGGAGCGCTGCCATGGAAGGCTATGTGCTCTTTAGCAAGGACAGGCTGGGAAGGCGAGGTGGTGGAGTTGCTCTTTATGTGAGAGAGCAACTGGAATGCATGGAGCTCAACCTGGGGGTGAATGATGAGCGAGTTGAGAGCTTGTGGGTAAGGATTAGAGGGCAGGCTAATGTGGGAGACACTGTGGTAGGCATTTACTACAGGCCACCTGATCAGAATGAGGAAGTTAATGAGGCCTTCTACAGACAGCTGGGAGTAGCCTCACAGTCACAGGCCCTGGTTCTCATGGGGGACTTCGACCACCCTGACATCAACTGGAAGGACCACACAGCCAGGCACAAACAGTCCTGTAGGTTTCTGCAGTGCATTGATGGTAACTTTTTAACACAGTTTGTGGAGGAATCAACAAGGAGAGGTGGGCTACTGGACCTCATACTAACAAATAGAGAGGGACTTGTTGGAGATGTGCAGGTGGGGGGGTAGTCTCAGCTGCAGTGATCATGAGCTGGTTGAGTTTAGGCTCCAACAAGGAGGAAGCAGGGCTGTAAGTAGCCTTGTAACCATGGACTTCAGGAGGGCCAACTTTGGCCTCTTCAGAGACCTCCTCGGAAGAAACCCATGGGCTAGGGCTCTAGAAGGAATGGGGGCCCAAGAGAGCTGGTCAGTCTTCAAGCAGCACTTCCTCCATGCTCAGGAGCAGTGCATCCCTTTGAGTGAGAAGTCAGGCAGAGAGGGGGCAGGAGACCTGCATGGATGAGCAAGGAGCTTCTGGCAAAACTCTAAACAGAAAAAGGCATTATACAGAAAGTGGAAAAAAGGACAGGCTCCTTGGGAGGAATATAGAAATGTTGTCAGGGAATGCAGGGATGTAACAAGGAAAGCTAAGGCACAATTGGAATTAAATCTGCCAGGGGCTGTTAAAAATAACAGGAAGAGTTTTTTCAAATATATCAACGGTAAAAAGAAGATTAGGCAAAACGTGGGTCCGCTGGTGAATGGCGTGGGCGCCCTGGTTACGAAAGACACAGAAAAAGCAGAGCTACTGAATGCCTTCTTTGCTTCAGTGTTTACCAAGGGCAGCCCTCTGGAATCCCAGACCCTAGAAACCAGAGAAGGTGCTTGGAGAGAGGAAGACTTGCCCTGCGTAGAGGAAGATTGAGTCAGAGAGCTCTTAGGGAAACTTGACATCCACAAATCCATGGGCCCTGATGGGATGCACCCAAGAGTACTGTGGGAGCTGACGGATGTCATTGCTAAGCTGCTCTCCATCATCTTCGAAAGGTCCTGGAGAACGGGGGAGGTGCCAGAAGACTGGAAGAAAGCCAATGTCATGCCAGTCTTGAAAAATGGCAAGAAGGAGGATCAACCTTAGGCATTCTATAATTCTATGATCTTTTCCAGGATGAATAAAAGAAGCTTCCTAAGAAAATACTTGATCATAGCTAGAACTACTAATGAGATAAGACTGTGAAATTCTCCATGCCATTAATAAGCATTAACAGCAATGTAGAGAAAAATAGATATCAAAAGAGGATTCCTTCTTTCTCTCTTTCCTGTTCTATGGCCATCTCATCTGGTTTCATAGTAGTGCATTGCAGCAAAGTCTGCCTTTTGCAATGCCTAATGGAATAGACCCTGATCTCTGATAAGACCAAGAAACCAATATTTTCATAAACAGGAAAACAAAGTTAATCCTAGAGCTTCTATAATAATAGTAAAAGCAATAGCATACAATTATTCGTTATTTGAATCACAATAGCAAGTAGAGAAGACAAACAAATTGGAAGTTGCTTAATGCCAGGCAATGTGCAAACATATAAGAGCAACATACAACCAAAACAGAGAAGACAGACAGAGGATGAGACAGGAAACGGAGACACTAAGTAGTACCTAACTGTGACTTTTCAAGGCTATGTACAGAAGTTACAGAAAGAAATTACAGAAAATGCATTAGAAACACAATTATAGGAGATGGTTCTTTCAAGCAAAAGAAATTTATTGCATGCATACTTAGTGTAAAAATGCTATTGTTTGTGGGTTTGAATTATTATCGGAAAAAAAAAAAGAGAATGAAGGTATCATTCAGAGTTTTCATTGTAGCATCACAATGAAGCAACTATGTGGTATTCCTTTTCACCCTAGCTATTTAGCAAAGTTCCTTTCTGATATAAATATTCTAAATATTCCCGTTGTCTGAGAAATTCCCTTTGCATCTGCACTTGGTAGCTCCTTTCACTCCTTTCATTCTTTTTTTTTCTCTCTCTTTTTTTTATACAGGAGAAGTCTGAACTATTTTGACAAGTTCAGGCTTTTATAGGTTGAGTGAGAAGTCACTGAGCCAAGAGGACACATGTACTTTGCCATTCTCCTCTTATTTTCTTGTTGATTTGTTAATCTGCCTCATGCTAATTTAGCAAAAGACTACCTTAGCTCGTGCTCCAAGTCTCTGCCCTATGGATCTAATTTGGAAAGAGACACGCCTTCATGGTCATAAGAGCTATAAGGCTCTACTTACAGAGCCAAAAGGCACAGTTTGCCAGGCTCCACATGGGCAGTCAGCAGGTTGTTATGTAGAGGGGCTTGTATCCAAACTCCATGCAGGTTCAGGGGGTTTGCTGGGACTTAAGGATCAAACTACTGCCTCTTCTGGGGAGAGCAAGTAAAGTTTTCCCTTACCCTGACTTGTTCACAGGGAGGAACCATTTAGAGAAAGCACTGGAAGGTGAATATTACCCATAGCTTCCTCTTTCAAAGCAGGCAATTTTTCCAGTAGCGTCATGTGGATGAGAAGACAACTAAGCAGCTGGCTGTGCTTCCCCTTCTTACTTGTGCTCAGCTCCTCTTAAAGCTGACAGTTATGACCAGACTCAACTTCAGCATTAGGTTATGAACACACCCTTGCAAGAGATTGACCCAGCAGAGCTCAACATTTTGCCTCTTGTTAGCTGAGTCTCAGGTCTATAGCAGCGCTATATTTTTTTATAGAAGCTAAGATATGTTTTTAAGAAATTATGTACTATTAGCAAGCATTATTGAACCTCTGTCAAAACAAGGATTTGATATGTTAAATCTGGACTTGGTTGGAAATAAATTGTGAGGGACCAAGAGGGCACAAATGATGGGGGCAGGAAATCAAGAGCTGCAAATCAAAATAATGTATCATTTGCCCAGTGAGATAGAACCAGCGTAATATATCTGTTTATAGCTCCAGCAGGTTGCCATACCTGAGACTTTAAAAGGTTACTCTGAGCACTTGCTTTCTCCTCTTAATTTCTCTTAAACCGAGTGGCTAGTATTAGAGGAGCATTGCTACTTTTCAGAAAAACTTGAAGCATATCTTCTTAACAGTAAAAAAAAAAATCAAGTTTTAAATAGGTATAAGCTGTGCAGTTACTGGACTAAAAGTGTCAATTGCTACATGCTTAACAGGAATTAAGCTTAACAGGAATTAATTGTGTGTGTGTGTGTGTGTGTGTGTCCTACTCCACTGACCTTCAATTTAGAAAAAAGTATGGCTTTGGCAGCTGTGCTGTGGAGTTGTGGTTAAATGGTATTTAAGCTTTGCTCTGTGAATGGACAGGGTAATTTTTCCATTGAGAAATAGGAAGTGTCAATGGGTAGAATTCCTTAAGAAGCTCAAGGAGTGCATGGTCATTACCATTTCTTAAAAAGGCATTTGAAAGCTTGGAATAGATAAGACAGATGGCTTGTAAAATATCAGATGCTGGTTCTTCACATTGTCCTCTAACACAAGTTAGAGATAGAAACTGAACTTGTGTAAACTTCTGTTATACGTTACTTTCAGCTGTCACCATAGAAGTAAGCACGTGACACATTTGCTAGTGTCTCTCTACACTGTAGTTGGAGATGCCATCAAGAAATCACTGATGTGGGTGGATGCCTGCAAGTGTGAGATGCTCTATCTTCTTTTTTCTTTCTGATGTAATGCGATTCTCTGTTTTCAGGTTCACGTAACGCTAGAGTCCAAAGACGCATACATTACACTTCCATGGTGCTGGGACCAACATTCTCAAGGAAGACTCTGAAATACTATTTTTTTATCTTCATCCATCTCATCCTGGGAGTGACCCGTCTTTGGAGAAAAGTTCAACGGAAAAAGACTTTCATGTTGGAACAGTTATAATTGAATTTATTTAAAGAACTTTCATGCCCTCAGACTCTTCTGCAGAGATTGAGTCCTGCTCTTCATTGGTGTTTGCACTTCAGACTGTAAACAATGAGCGAGTTCTGGTTGTGTTTCAACTGCTGTATCACAGAACAGCCTCAGCCCGTAAGTAGGAACATTGGCACTATTTTGTTTGTGCATAATTAACTGTATTGTTCACTTTTTCTGATATTGTTTTAGCTTTCTAAATTAGTGTGGTTGGATTAAGCTCAGTGAGAATTAAGGAATTGCCTGCCATTTTGGTTTAGCTGGGACAGAAAAATGTCTGTTCTACACTGGTATCATGTAGATATTTTCTTATCTTTAATCTTAAATCTATCAAATGTCTTTGAAAAAGAGCCTTTATATTTTTGAGTTGTAGAGAGGGAGAAAGGGGAGGGTGAGGAGGGACCAAAACTATCATTCTAAAATCTGCCAAAAAGCAGGTGGAAATCTGGAAATGCAATGACTTCTGGTATTAAGGACCGTCTTCAGGTGTGGCTGGGTAATGCTGATGGAAGGAAATATTTTTGTTGAGAAACATAGGGTGCAATGTAGTCCTCCACCTTTCTTAGCATTTGCTTTCAGCCTTAATCATCTTGGTGATTTGTCATAAAACTTTGGGAGTGTGAAAGGACACATTCATGCCACAAATATTCCTTTTTCTAGGATTTGGAATGACTGTAGTGTGACTGAGCACATACTGAACAACTTGATAAAAGAGCAATTCAAAGCATTAGATGAAAGAAGACTACAAAAGTACAAAAATGTTTTTGCGGTTCATACACCTGAAAAAAGTAGTTTTAGAGTGTGTTTTTTGGGCCCAGTGCTGTTGAGAGAAAATCTGCCCACCGTCTAGGGGGAATTAATCAGGAACTTGATTAAAACCTGAGAAAAAATTATTGTATTGAGTGCAGTATCTAGAACAAGATAAATGCATGCATGGAAGGGCCAGGCATCTCCCAAAAGCATGTGGAAACAAGCTCAGTGACTGCTGAAGGATATAAGAGTATCCTAAAGTGAACAGTGCAAACTCAAATTAATATGCTCAGATGATAATATTTCCCTTTAGGGAAGGCAAAGGATTGAAAAACCTAATGTCTGATGACTTAAGGAAAAAGATGGAAATTGTAGTTGTGCCAAGCCTAATAGTAAGACTAATTCTGAAGTGGTAACAGAAATGTTAGAAATGTGACCATTAACGTTTCAAACAAATAAATGCAACTTTATCTCATTTCTAATATAAGTGAGAGAAAGGGTTTATCTCAGATAGCAACATGAGAAGTTGCAGACCTCTCCTGTGCAGCCCTTCAGAATGTTATTTGCAAAGTTTTTGAAGTATTATATTTTTAAACTAAAAATAAGGGGTTTTTTTTGAGCAAGATGGAAAATTAAATACCTCCCCGCCAAGATCTCTGTCTTGCTCCTTATTATGATACAATTACGCTATTGTCCAAGAAATATGTGGTATTTTAATGCACCATGTAATGATCTGTGGGTCATGACTCGTGGAAAGGGTGTATAATGCACTTCAAAAGCAGAGAAATGGGGGAAATTACCCCTTTTCTTATGTTTCTGCTGCTCTGATGGTGTGCATTTGCTTAGAAAATTTAAACCATCCTTATGTTGCACTTTAAGTGCTGACCTAGTTCCTGAAATCTGCCTTTCAAATGCTGTAGGAGCCCACTATTTTTGAAATGCCAGAACTCTTCAGGAGGCATCTCAAAATGTCACTTTGGATATAGGTACTTCACTGTCCTTTTCCAACAGCATTATGCAGCTTGCTTTACTTTGTGTGGTTTTGTGCAACAGTTGTTTGTCCATGCCCTTTTGCATTAAACGGAGTATTTAATCAGATATGTATACATCTGAATGAGTATTTTTGCTCTATGATGCATGTAGCAATGCATGTTCCATCAGTGTAAGCAAACAGATAAATTGATCTAGTTGCAAGGGAGCAGTTTTCCTTACCTTTGTAGGTATTGTGTGACCACATGTTCAAAAGACTTATTCATTGCAAAACATGCTAATTTGGGGGGCAAAGATACTGCTACTTACCTTTTGATACAAGACAGTAAGGGGAAACATGTACACTTGCAAAAAAGCTACTTCTCCATGCCCTGTTGTCAACTGAATTTGTCAATTGATCCAGTTGCTGAGGAGAAACTGTCTTCTGTCCATTTGCATCTCTTCCATATGCCTTCTTTCACCCTACCTTGTACATCTTGGCTTTTTTCATGGCCTGACTGACAGTATGGCAGCTCTCACTTAGAAGCTCAGTCCTTACATGAAGTGTGCTGTCTCTGTCAGAGGACTAATATGGCCTTGTAGAAACACTAGCAACCAGTCTCTCAAAATAAAACCTTGAAAGCAGGAAGCTATTTAATCTGCTGCTTATTCTGTCCCATGCTGAAAATGTTTCTTTGGTAGGTTTTTGTTTGTTTGTTTGTTTTTCTTTTCTTTTTTTTTTAAAGCTGGCATTATCTGAAGCATGGTTCCTTCCCCAGCTACATCCTAGTTTGTACTTCCCAAGTGAGAATATTT
>JAWLRI010000669.1:600922-613581 GCA_034781795.1 Crypturellus tataupa
CTCGGAGGCAGAGGGATTAAACCTCAGGAAACGGCAGAGGGGAGAATAGGGAGAGGCCAGGAAGCTGTTGTCAGCGACAGGGCAGATGTTGGTGCCGTTATCTCGGCACGGCCGTCGGGCAGAGCCCGGCCTTGCTCCCTGCTGCTCGCCGTGGTTCCTTGCGCCACAGCCCTGGCTCGGCCTCCCACGAGCACCAGCCGGCCCCAGGAGCGCGGGCGCCAGGGAGGGCCCCGTTCCTGAGGCTGGGCCTTGTCTTCCACCCCAAAACTAGTGAGGGGTTTAAGCATGGACAAAACCTTAATAAAGGTAGTGTCAGTCTTGGGGTCGCAGGATGGTTGAGGTGGGAAGGGGCCTGCAGGGATCATCTAGTCCAACCCGCTCTGCCTCCATGGACGGCCTCGAGCGGCTCTGCCGGCCCCCTGCCCTCCGCTTGGCAAAGGCTCAGCAGCTCCACGGATCTGTGCAAAATTCCCAGCGGCAGTGCAGGTGTTAAGCGTGCTGGGAGCAAAGTCCAGGTTACGGTAATAAGCAATCTTGGTTTTCCCTTTTTTTTTTTTTTTTTTTTTTTCTCCTCCCCACTCCTGGCTCAAAGGGAGCACTGAGATTAGGAGGTTGTTTTAAACTGAGCGTAGAAATGCAAGGCCCATTCAGGAACCCGTGCTCCAGTTTGCCCTGCTAGGCATGCATTAAATTGCTGATACCAAACACAAAAGCACCTGTCTTTAGAGGTAGTGCCTTAAGCTTCCATCCACTGCTGCTTGTGCAAACAGTCTTATTTTAAATACAGATTGCAAGCCGGGCTGGTGGGAGAGCGCGCTGCTTTTCGCCTCCTTCGCCAGCCACCTGCTGCAGCGCGCGCGGTGGCGCAAGCCGAGCCCTCCCTGTGCGGTGCCCTGCGCAGCGCCCGCCTGCCCCGCCACGCGCTGTGCGGAGCGCAAGCGGCATCGGGGACACAGCGCCTTCCACGGGGAGGAGGTCTCCTGGAAAGCCCAAAGCAAGCCGGGTGTTCTGCTCTGCTATTGCTGTAAACCTGCACCTTGCAGGATTAAGGCAGCAAAATTTGTCATTTATGGTGTCATGCTTGTACGCCAGGAGCATCAGTAAATCTCTTACAAACTACTCGAGGCTGGTTATAGTGGCTGGTTGCAATCCCAGTCACAGTTTTGTGGGCACAATGTTTTTATCGTGTTTTTAACCCTCCCTGCTACTCTGAGCTTTGGAGCAGGACAAGTTAAATGGAGGTGTGATGTTAGCACCTGCAGTATTTTTCTTGCCCCCTTTGTCTTCCTGTGGTTTTATTTGCTGCAAGTAATTGTCAAAACGCCTTGTTACCACACTTCCTCTTTGAAGCTACAGCAGAGAGCACATAGCAAAAGGATATTCAGGGTTGACCCTTAAAAGGAGCTTTACTTTCTTTAAAAAAAAAAAGAAAAAAAAGGGGGGGACTGTGTCAAGCTGTACAATTAGTAAGCGGTTTTATTCTATCCGTGCTCTGCGTTTGCAGTGTGGTCTGTTTGCATCAGCAAAGGTAAATTATGTCTTGCCCATCTTTCACCACTGAATGCAAAGGGCTTGAAGATTTTTTTTTTCTTCCCCTCCCATCCCCTTTCCTGCTCTGTTTGTTTCCTACCAAGACGTTAATGCTCTTTCAGTAGGAGAAGCTGCCGACCACATTGCACCAGGGCGCTCCTCGCCCCGCTCGCTGCTCACGCGAGCTCCCCACCTAGCACCTGCGTGACCGGTATGTAACAATAAGCAGTAGTTTCGGTTTTGCACTGTATCAGCTACCGCAGATTAAGTTTTTGTAGCAATAAAAATGACCTTGTTGCTTTCTGTCCAGAATAAAAAAAAACTATAAATATTCTTCCATTTATTTTTTTCATTGCTTTATAAAATATAAAATTTCTGCAACAGGGTAAGATCAAAGTGGTATGTCAAGTGTGAAAGCTGTAGAATAGAGCAAAGAAGTTCAGCATAGGAGTTTTAAGTGTTCTTTAAACATGGGTTGTATTACTGCTCTGAGTGGACTTCAGAGGTTCTAAATGGGACGGGTGTCTCTCTGCGTTTTTGCTTTTGTGAGTTTTTGCTTTGTTTTTGTCTGATGTCCTGCCACTTAAGGAGCACCATAAAGCATGTCAGGAGCAAAGATGAAGAGTGGCGGAGCTGTGGTCTTGATCTGTGTGCTGCAGTCTGGGGCCCCACTGGGTTTTCTCTTAATCTGGGGCTCTAAACAGGGCCACGCGGAGACCCTTGCAGCGTGGCTGGTTGTTCGCGATGCACCAGGGCTCCTATGAGGAGCGGGGGACTGGCCGTGAGGCGGCACGGACGCTTAAGGTCTCGCTAATGGCAGTTAGGACGGAGCCCGGCCCCAGGCCGGGTTTACAGGGCTGCTTTCCCACGAGGGGGCTGTGGGCTGGGGAGGTGCAGTTACCTGGTGGGTAGTGGTGAGGTGAGCTGTGCAGAGCTCCCTTAAAGCAACAATTAGGAAAAGTGGAACGGATTTCTTTCCTGTTCCAACTTGTTCTGTAAACAAGCTACTGACAGCGTAAGAGAGCTACCAGCACATTGCTGTTGACTCTGCAGTGTTGGTATCTCTTTTTGCCATCAACTTAACTGCCTTTTTTTTTTCCTCTCTCTCCCCATTCTGATGATCTGACTTTTTATATTAACTTGCATACTGTAAAGACCCTGTGTTTAGCAGTGGGCTGTATAAAATTCATCATTTTAACAATTCCCTCTCGTTTTTTATTTGACTCTTCTAAAAGATGGAAGCGCTGTAGTTTTTTTCCAAACTTACTAGAAATTATTTCACCCCCCCCAGCCTTTTCTTAGGAGAAAATACAGTGAAGAGCTTCTCTTGTAGAAGCATGAAACTAAAGCTGAATGCGGCATATATGTTCCATAGAAGCTAAGGTACGTTTTCGAGGAAGCGTGTTTTATTGGAGAGTGTTATTCTACATCTCGGTGCCCACAGCCCGCGCAGGCTGCGAGCGCCTCTGCCTCGGCTGCTCGCGGTGGCGCAGCAGGGGACGGGAGCCCAGCTTCTGTCAGAACAAGGGTTTGTTCTGCTACGTCTCTCTGGGCTCGGCCAGAAGCCAGCTGTGAGGGGCTGAGAGCGCAAGTGACGGGGGCAGGAATGCAGGAGCTGCAAATTAAAGTATCAGATCACTTCTCCAGCAAGAGAAAACCCGTGCAACCCGTCTGTTTATAGCGTCAACAGGCTGCCATCCCTCACACTTCAAAATATTGTCCCTCTGAGCATGTGCTTTCTCCTCTTAATTTCTCTTAGTCCAAGTGGCTGGTATTAGACAAATTAGTGCTTTTTTTCAACGTGGAGCATAACTTCTTAAAACGGCAAATAAGTCAAATTTTAAACAGGTCCAGCTGTGCAGTTACTGGACTAAAAACAACAATTGCTACAAGCTTAACAGGAATTATCCACATTCTAATTTCAGGTTTAGGTATTGAATATGATCCAGTCAGGAAGCAAAATATGGCTCATGCAGGTTTTGGGTCCGCAGAGCACATTGCAATGTCCTCCCTTTTCAAAGCTTTGCTATATTGGTCCAGTATGGGTTATTTTGAACTGATCGAGGCTTTAACGTCCGACTAGAAGAAGTGAGAATATGATGTGAAGCTACCTGATTGCTAAGCAAAACCTGCTTTAGCATAGGAACCTATATCCTTATATTTTACATGTTTTGATAATTCACGTTGTATGGGTTTCTGATTCTTATCTGTGAATCTAGCTGATCTCTTTTGGCTAGTGAAAATATGCATTATTAGCACTCCACAAACACTGCTTTTCGAAGTATAGCTGCCAAAAAAGCTCTGTAGAGGCCTTTTTTTTATTTTTTTTAAAGGGTCCTCCGGGTGTTCTGGTAAAATTGCTCACCACTGTACAGTATTAGTAATAAGAAAAGTAGCAAAATACCTCCCCCTTTGCCTCCTTGATCTTTATATAAGGAGCGGTAGAGACAAGGACACACACTTACTTTAAATGTGGCCTTTTCAAAATTGGACAGGACAGATGCTTTTGCTAGAGCTTTGCTGCTTAGGTGGTGTTTCTGCAGCACGTATTTATTTCTTAGTCTCTGGTCAGGTAACAGTGGGGAAGCTGTCCTGAGGCTTTGGGTTTAGCGTGGGGAGGCTGCCACTGTTCTGCTGTATGTGTGCACCGTGGCCACTGGTCCTGGGAAATACCTGGCTACTGCTGGTAACTGAGCGTGTAGCAAACCTGGGACCTCCTGGCTGTGAATATGGAGCTGGGGAGAACTGATAAAGACAGTAAATAGGAGTCATTGCCCTGGCACAGAATTAGCTCATCGAAGCCAATGACAAATTGCTGGCAAGACCGTACGTAGATACGGAGTTGATGCCTCCCATGGAGTCCCCAGATCATTTGATAAAGAATTACATTCGGTTAATCATACAGAGCTACGGATGTAAACTTTCTATGAATGAAGACACAGTCATATATAGAACTACTAAAAGTTTAAATGTAAAATTTTCTCAATACTCTCCTTCATTCCCATTTATTTTACAAAGTAAATGGGAGGTGGATGGCAAGATAAATGACCAGAATGAAAATCTCTTAGGCATTTTTATCGCACTCTTCCTATGGGGAGTTGGGTTGCAGTTTAACCAGTAAATGTCAGTTCAGTGGAAGAACGGTTGGAATTCAGAGCCTCAGTTGCTCCACACAAGGAATTTTAGAGGTTTACAGAAAACGTTCAACCTGAGCACGTAAATTATTTTGAAGTCAACTCTGCATGAAGTAGCAAGGTGAAGAGGGAAAGAGACTATCGTGTGCTAACCATATTCTACTCTTCATGCATGTTTTCAGAACATAGAGGGTTTTTTTTGTGTGTGTGTCTCCTCCCCATGTCCCCCACACCCCCAATTTAGAAAAAAAAAATGTCTTTGGCAGCTGTGCTGCAGGGCTGTGGTTAAATGGCATTTAAACTTTGCTCTGCAAATGGACTGGGTAATTTTTCCACTGGGAAATCAGAAGTGTCAATGGTTAGAATTCCTTAAGAAGCTCAAGGAGTGCATGGTCAGTTGCCCCTTCTTAAAAAGACATTTTCAAGTTTGGAATAGATGAAATGGATGACTGATAAAATATCAGACTCCAATTCTTCACACTGGTTCCTCTATGAAAAGTTAGATATAGGAGCTGAGCTTCGTGTGAACTTCTGGTATGTGCTATTTTCAGCACTTGTGTAGAAGTAGGCGTGTGACTTGCTTGCTGGTGTCTCTTTGCGCTGTATTTGGAGATACCATCAAGAAATCACGGGTGTGGGCAGCTGCCTGCAGGTGTGAGATGCTGCATCTTCTCTCTTTCTGATGTAATGCACTTCTCTGTTGAATTCAGGTTCACACAGGGAACGCAAGGGACCAGAGACACGTACGTAACACTTCTGTGGTGCTGGGACGAACCTTCCAAAGGAAGACTCTCAAATACTGCTTTTTATCTTCAGCCTGCTTGTCCTGGAACTGACCTGTCTTTGGAGAAAAGTTTAACAGAGGAAAAAGATTCTTCACGTTGGAGTCCATATAAGTGAATTTATTTAAAGAACCTGCTGCTTGGAGGGCCTTCTGCAGAGATTGAGTCCTGCTCTTCACCAGTGTTTGCACTTCAGACTGTAAACAATGAGCGAGTTCTGGTTGTGTTTCAACTGCTGTATTGCAGAACAGCCTCAGCCTGTAAGTATGAACATTGGCTCTTTTTTGTTTGTGCATAATTAACTGCATTGTTCACTTTTTCTGGTTGTGTTTTAGCTCTTCAAATGAGTGCAGCTGGACTAAGCTCACTGAGAATTAAGGAATTACCTACCATTTTGGCTTAGCTGGGACAGAAAATGTCTGTTCTAGAGTGATGTCATGCAGACATTTTCTTTTCCTTAATCTTAAATCTATCCAATGTTTTTGAAAAGAACTTTTATATTTTTGAGTTGTAGAGACGGAGAAAGGGGAGGGTGAGGAGGGACTGAAACTATCACTCTAAAATCTACCAAACAGTATGTGTAAATCTGGATTTCTGATGACTTTTGGTGGTGTTTTAAGGCCAGTCTTCAGGCATGATTGGGTAATGCTGACAAAAGGAAATATTTTTGCTGAGAAACATAGGGTGTAATGGCACCCACCTTTCTTGGCATTCACTTAAATAAAGTGAGGATTTCAGACCCAGTTATTTTGGTGATCTGGTGTGAAATTTTGAGAGGGTGAAGAGACACACAAATACAACAAATATTCCTTTTTTTCTCGGATTTGGAATGACTGTAGTGTGACTAGCACCTACTGGACAGCCCAATAAAATAATAGTATAAAGCACTAAATGAAAAAAGAGCACAAAAATACAAGAATGTTCTTGTGGTTCATACACCTGCAAAAGTAGTTTAGAGGATGTTTTTGAGCCCAGTGATGTGGAGAGAAAATCTTCAGGGGGAGTTAACTAGGAGCTTGATTAACACCTGGGAGAAATTGTTGTATTGAGTGCAAGCTGAATCAATGATCAAGCTCAATGAATGTATGGAAGGGCCATGCATGTCCCAAAAGTATGTGAGAAAAAGCTCAGTGCCTTCTAAAAGGTGCAAGAGAATCTCAAAGCGATATTAATATGTTCAGATGATAATATTTCTGTGTAGAAAAGGCATAGAATTGCAAAACCTAATGTCTGATGATTTCAAGAAGAAGATGGACGTTGTAGTTGCTCAAAGCCTGTTAGCAAGACTAATCCTTAACTGCTAATACAAATGTTAGAAGTGTGACCATTAACATTTATAACAAATAAATGCAACTTTATCTCACCTCTACTATGCACAAGGGGAAGGATTTATCTCAGCAACATGAGAAGTTGGAGACCTCTCTTTTGCAGGTCTTCAGAACGTTATTTACAGGGTTTTGGGAGCATTATATTTTTAACTAGAAATGAGATGTGCTTTTTTTATATATCTTAAGTAAAATGAAATACAGTCTCTTCTGTGTAATTCCACCCAAGAGCTGTCTTGCTCCCTATTATGATTCATATGGTTAAGCTATTCCCAAGAAATATGTGGTATGTTAATGCAGCATTTAGTGACCTGTGGGTCATGACTCCTGGAGATGGTGGAGAATGCACTCCAAAAGCAGGGAAAGGGGTAAATGATCTTTTTTTTATATATATTTCTGTTGCTGAGGTGGTGTGGGTTTGCTTAGAAAATTAAAACTGTCCCACTTTGTTGAGCACTGGCCTAGTTCCTGAAATCTGCCTTTCAAATGCTCTAGGAGACTGCTTGTTTTTGAAGTACAGAGCTCTTCAGGAGGCATCTCAAAAAGTCATTGTGGACATAGGTATTTCACTGTCCTCTCCCAGCAGCATTTTGCAGCTTGTTTTATTACGTGTGGTTTTGTGTGGCTCTTTGGCATGCACTCAATCAAATCTGTCTCTGTCTCATCAAATGGAGTATTTAATCAGATATAGTTGAATGAGCCCAGGAGCTCTATGGCATATGTAGCAATGCATACACCATTAGTGTAAGCAAAGAAATAAATCAGTGTAGTTGTAAGGAAACAGTTTTCCTTGTTTTTTAGGTGTCATGGGATCATGCTAATCCCATGCTAATAACAAACATGCTAATATTTAACACAAAGGTACAGGTACAGGTACTTACTGCCTTATTGAATCAAAAAGTAAAGGGAAACTTGTGCCCTTGCAAAAAAGCTGATTCCCTGGTGTCCCCTGAGTTTGTCAACTGGATTTGCTGATGAGGAGAAACTGTCTCTTGTCTTTTCCACGTGCCTTCTTGGACCCTGCCTAGTGCATCTTGGCTTTTTCCATGGCCTGACTGGCAGTTTGGCAGCTCTCACCTGGAAGCCTAGCCCCTGGATGAAACATGCTGCCTTTGTCAGAAACTAATTTGACCTTATAGGAACACTAGCAACTGGTCTTTCAAAATAAAGACCTTAAAAGCAGAAGGCTAGGCTACTTATTCTGTTCCATGCTGAAAATGTTTCTTTGGAGCTTAAACTTGGCTTTTCTGAAGTATCAATCTTTTTTCCTCATAACCCTTTCGGATGCTGCTATCTAAGGCACAATGAATGTCATGCATCAACTTCAATATGGGAGGATTAGAGATGGGGTTATTTTTTGCTTGCTGCTTTTCCTGTTCACTGGAGGAAAGAGACAAACCTTGAAGGAGCTGTTGTGTGAATCTCTGGTTATTTATAGCTTCCATTAAGTGATGGGTTTTCAATCTCTCTCCCAGTCCCAAAGGCAGGAACAGTCTGTTGCTTCCTTCTGGCAAAATCCAGTGGTATTGTGTTAGCAGTCTTCAGTATGCATCTGCAACTTATGGAACTATAGTGCACTTAAAATTGAAAAAAAAATACATGCACAGAGTCTTTTCAATGAATTTGGTAGAAATAATAGTTTTAAGACCCTTTTTAGTCATTTCCGATACTCTGCAGGCTTCCAGGATTGCATATTTATTCTTTCCAGTGGGTTTTCATGGTTTTGACCCCCAGATGCCCCTGCAGAAGACAAAAATGTACATTTAAAGCTTTTTAAGTAATGTATATTTATTGCCATCAAGTTTATCTGATCTCACCAGCACTATGTCTCTGATAGCATACCCCAGAGCGGTAAGTAGCAATGTTGTGGTTAGGTATTAGTGCACTTTAAAAGGTTTCTTAATTAAAAGGACAGACTTTAAGGTATCATGTTCCTTACTGAGATGTGTTACTTGTATCCGTAGTCTCTCTTTACCTTTTATTGGGGCTAAGTGGGTGGTGCACTGTGCTGCTGTGAAATAAAGCACAGGCTTCTTGGAAAACAGTTTCACTTATTGTTTCCAAGGCTGTAAAACTCATAGTAAGATCATGGAAGGGGCATGTCTGAACACAGAGCTTTCCTGTTCTATGAAGCAGGATGATAACTGAAAAATCTGAGTATGCAAGGAAACAATGCTGAAGAGCTATAAAGCTGAAGGAAATATGTTCCCAGTGGCTGGGTTAGGTCTCACTGCTTAGTGGCCTGGGAAATTTTACCACATTAGAACACTGGAAGGATGCAAACATTGGGCAAGCAAAGGTATTATCATATCAACTTGTATATTTTACCAAAATGAAGGCTTAAGACAACTGGTCGGTTTTGTCTTTGTTTTCATGACGCTTTGAGGATAATATTAATCTCTTAAGAAACACCCATGGGAAAGTTTTTCTTAGTTCTTTAAATAGCCTAGGCTTAATCTCCTGCCTGAACCAAACCATTTTTGTTTGTTTGTTTGCTCTGTTTCGAGAAGAGTAGCACTTTCCAGGATTGCACCACATTTCTTGCAGAAATTAGTGGGAAACTCGGCTCCCGTGAGCTGATTTTGCACTTCCAAGTGACTAGACAAAGATTTGCTGCCGTCCTCCGACGTGCTTCCTGTGTGCTGCAGCCTTCATCCGCTGCTGCGTTTCAGTTAGTTCTGCCAAATCCCTGCTACCAGATGCTTTGCCTCATAGCTTCAGCTTGTGAGACGTGTTTCTCTCTGAGCTCTGTGCAGAAGAACATGGCTCTGGTTGCCTACAGAGACAGAGCTTGGAGGAGTCTGTTATTTTACTTCTTTTTTTGTGTTTTTGTCCTGTACATTTTTAACTTACAGAGTTAATTCTTGGTCTGGGAAGTCTTTGGTCACAATCTGGTGCACTCCCACCTGTGTTTGAGTCGCTGCCCAGTGCAGTTGAACTCTGTTTTCCTTTGATCTTGTAGTAAAATGACTGGTCTGCGATAAAAGGGTAACCTAGAGTCTCCTTCTCCTGGCTCTGAGCTTCCTTCTCTGGTTACTTAAATTCTTCTTTGTCCCTTGTGTCCTTTTTGAAGCTTTTCATTTTGCATTTTGTCAAAAGAGTTTTATGGTTTTGCCGTGCCAGAGATTAGAATGTGAAGTTTTGTCCTTTTCAGCATATGAAATAGGTATGAAAGATCTGTATTTAAAGTGAGGAAGCCCATATTTAAGAAAAGAAAACTCAAACTATTAGAAGAGCAATTTGTTTACATTTCAAACCAATCTTGTGTCTCTACCTCTGGGCAAGTTGCAGTGTTATAGAGGCCAGAAGTTACAGTTGTGCAATGGCAAGAGTTGGGCTTCTACTCAGATACTTTCAAATTAGGCTGTAAAACATTTATCAAAACCTTTTGTTGCCCAATTTAAATTGGACCAGGCTGTTAACGCTGCACATCCCTGCCAGACCTTTTCTCAGAACTGGTGTTTTGAGGTGCTGTAGAGGCTTAGTGGGTGAAATGAAGGGAAGAGAGGAAAAAGCGAGCTTTGAGGAAGACTGCCCTTAATTTGGCCAGAAGACCAGGGTCCAGCAGAGCAACCCTGTAGGATACAGTATTAATGAAGAGGTGGGATAACCTTGGTGGGCCTCTTTATTAGTAGACCTGACCCCTGTAATAAGAGGACACTGCTGACAAGTATTGGCCACCTTCTCTGGTGGTAATGGAAAAAGTTCACATTGTATTTATTGACAGAGCAAGGCTACAGAACATGTAAGTCATGCTAAGACTAGTCACTTAAGGAAGCTAACAACTGATGTGCTCTCCTCCGGTTCTTTTCCTAGAGCAGGAGGTATATATGGCGAAGCATTATATCTGCCATTGCAGGCCCTTAGACATAATTTAGTTAGCAAAGCATTTAAGGAAATAATGAACGCAGAAGAAAAATCACCTTCAGTCAACATGCATAGAAAATGAGGTATTTGCTGTTGTGTAACTGCTGGACCAGGGTCAGTACCCAGTGAGTGGAGGTTCTCGCTAGCAGCAACAAAAATATTCAAGCTCTCTTATTCTGAATTTGATAGACCTACCACATACAATAAGACTATAAAAGGCTTTAAAGGTAGAAGGTGACAGTTCTACAGACCTCCCAGATGTTGTGGAATTGGATTACATTGTTGAGCTGAAAGTCTTGGATGTTTCAAATCCTCTCTTTTTGTCACTTTTGTCTTTTTTTTCATGTTATTCCGTGATATTTCTGTAGAACTACCCTTAGGGAACACCTTAGTAAAAGGGACAGAGTTATATAAACTCTGTTATATAAAGCATATATTTTTCAGCCCTGACCTGTGTGTTCTGCTTTCTAAGCCCAATAGCGCTATTAGAGATTTTTAATTTAGTCCTCAAATATTTTCAAGTATTTGATGCAATGTCAAAGGGTACTACAAAAAGGGTAGTATTCTGTGTTTATTCATTGAATATTTGTGAATACCTGAATTTATTTTTTTTTAATTAGGAATTCTTGAAGGTAGCTGTTTTGATGCTAATTATATATTTAATACATTACTAACTGATGGGAATACAACTTTTTTTGAGGAGGAAAATACAAGAATAATGGCAACTTTCTGTTGATGAAGATGTGTCCTGCTATTCTTGGCATATGGAAAACATGCTATACTATTTACAGGCTATATAGAGCACAAGTTTTCCTGCTTGATCATGGGAAGATTCCCTGAGTTAACTTTAGAGCTGTTGAATTGTTTATTCTATATCTTTCCTTGAAACTTTTTAGCAAGAGGGCATCTTCAAAAGCAAAACCCAGTCCAAGTCACTGATAAAAGAAGATGCCAGCAAAAACAGTTGATTTCTGCCTGGCAAAAGTTGATTGTTTTCAGTAGTGCTGAAGTATTTCCAAAACGAACTAACCCAAAGCAACTTTCCTGCACAGTTTTTCTTATGGACCGTGAGGTTTTGCTGGGGGATTTTTTGTTTGTGTGTTTGTTTGTTTGTTTGACTTGCCTTAATCTCAGCTTCATGTTGGTAGCTCAGTGATCTTTTTTCCCCCTCTCCCTTCCCACCCACCCTCTGCTTTCGGTGTCCGAGCAGGGCAGCTGGGTGCCTGGGAGGTGTCAGCTGGTCGCGTTACGGGCGCCGCTTGTCACACCTGGAGGCAGAAGGAGCTGGGCCCTGCAGCCCTGATTGATGCACCATTTCCACCATCTCTGAGGTAGCGCCCTTCATGCTGCTCCTCAAACCTGTGCATGTGTCAGGCACGTGTGATACTAGAGCTCCTGTTTAACTGTACAACCGCTCGTCTCCGTAGGTTTGCGGAGAGCTTGAATTTGTAAGTTTCTTCCTTACGAACGCTTGCAGTGATTTTTCTGTCTTTCATCTTCAGGGTGGCTTGGCTGCTCACTCGAAAGTGCCAACTTCTGTATTTCAGGATTTATATCCCGCCTCCAAGTGAGGAGAGCAGTAGGGTGTGGGTTGTGCAGAAGTGCTGCAGAACCACACTGCAGTGCAGAGCTTCTTCCAGCCCCACACCTTGTTTTTTTTCAGATAATTTTCAGATAATTTTTTAGCTTCGATAGAGCTGTGGTTCCCTGCAGCTGAAGAAAGGTGCTGTCTTCCCTTGTCTTTCCTCCTCCAAGCAGATGTGTGACACTGAGTGATTTGTTGCCCTGTCATGTTCAGAGTGGCCTGCTGTCTAAAGGGAGAGGCTTACACGGAATTCTTCAAATAGTTTTAAGCTGCTTCAGCTTTATTTTCCCCTCCTCTGTATTGTAAATTCAGCTCGTAATTCTCTGAAAATAGTGTGGTTTTATAACAAGCTGACTTTGGCAGGGACAGGATCTTCCTCATTATTTTTCTCTTGCTTCTGGTAGAGATGTTTTTTACAGTGTGATCTTAACCTTCC
>JAWLRI010000669.1:613591-627836 GCA_034781795.1 Crypturellus tataupa
CTTATGTTCTGCTTGACTGATGGCTTAAGGTGGCTGTTACTTGATGTTTAATGAAAAAGAGATGCCTCAGTTTTCTGAAAAAGAGTGTCATAAATGACTAGCTACTTCGCAGTTTGTGTGTTCCCATGTGAGAGTAGTTCAACTTTGCCTGCTGCCTTTGACAGGGCTCGATTAGTGTTTTGACTCCAGGTTGTTCTGAGTTGGCGCCTAATTACTGGGAGATGATTTTGGGGCTAGATAGGGATTTATCTCCTGACTTCGCTGAGCAAAGAAGTTGAGTATTTCTACTCTGCTGCTGACTTTGAATGTAGCTTTTTCCAGCTCAGTCCTGCTCCTTGCTTGAGATGTTCAATGTTACCCCTGCTTTACCGACAAGCTGGAGAGAGGCTGCCTGGAGAACCGCGTGTTTGTTGAATGTCCTGGGCTTCAGACCCTCCAGACTTCAGCAATCAGAGGTCAGAAAAATTGTTGGGGACATATAGCCTGATATGAGTAGAGAAAAAAGAATTAGATGAAAATTAGAATAAAATGGAGGAACAGAATTGTATAGGATTGGTGAACAGATGCCGATTAAGCATTACGCTGGGTGATAGGCTTTTAGATATGATTTCACTTCGGAGTTTCGAAAAGATGATTACATAAATGTAATTATTAATACTTCATCATGTATATTTGCATAAAACTTGAATTGTACGGTGCTTTAGCAGTATTGGGAAGTGAGCAACCGATGCTATCAGGAATTAAATTCTCTGAAGAAAGCACATTTGGCTGTGTTGAACAGGGAACTAAAGTTGTCTGTTAAGATAGTATATGATTTATGGAAGGAAATTACTTTTTATGATTCATAAAGTTCCTCTGAACACAGAGAGCTTCTAAGCCAAACCCATTCCAGGTAGAGTTCTTAAAAAGCCATAATAAAATTAATATAGGCCTTTATGTTGTCTAACTATTTACTTAGAATAAATTGTGCTTTAAGTATAGCTTGCTGTACCCCAACTATTTTAAGATGTGTAATTCCTGGACACTAGTCTCATGGTTACCTAGAGACCAGCGTGAAGATAAATCCCTGCAGGCACATATTCCAAGCAGATTTGCTAGGATATGCCTGTGCGCATCGCATCGGGACATGGCAGCGCCCAAAGGGCGGGCAGGCAGGCACACGGGGCTGCAGCGCGGGAGCCTGCGCAGCCTCTTGTTCAATGGGGCAAAATACATCAGGTGCAAGTGCAGGATTTCTCCCTGTAGCGTCAGAGCGGCGCTTTCAGAATGAGATGCCTCTTCAGTCTGTAATGCAAAGAAAGGGAATAAGGAAGTGGGACCTAGCATGGGAGAGCAGTAAGGGTGTTTTCATTATGGCTTTTAAAGCTGTATATTAAAACCTGAGAACATTCTTTTAAGCCCTTTAGGGGACATGCAAATAATTTATTTAAAAAAAAATGAAGATAGTGCAGGTCTGTGAAACACTGTGTCATCAATGCTAGGCTACTCCCAATAGTGATTATGAGAAAGAAAACGTGTTTAAAGTTGCGGTGATAAAAGTAATGTGGGTAAAGCTAACTGCTGGAGAACTGGAGCATCGGCAGTCCATAAAAATGGACTTCTCTGTGGCCATAGTCCTAAAGAAATGAAACCTATAGGCACATCTCTCTGGTCAGCGGGATTCAACTGCTTTGTGGAATTAGGATTGAAATGGCAACAATTCCATGGGAAACGGAGAGGTACAGGGTTCCTACATGGAAAAATATTTGAGGAAGCATCTGCTCATTTTAATGCATGCACACCCTCAGTAAAATAGGTAGCAGACTGACCGGTGTGTGAAGATAGCTACGATAACAGACCTAGTGGTCTGTAATCCTTAGTTTTTCTCACTTGTGAAGGATTTGCTTTGGGTGGTGGGTTGTTCTTTGCCGTTTTTCTATGTGGAAGGAAGGCTCTGCTGATTTTTTGCATTGAGTTGTTAAGTCTAATCAGCTTTTTTTTGTCTGAAAGAGTGTAACATGCAGAAGGAATTTCTAAGGTGAGTAATACTGGTGCAAGATGACTCTCTTGTAACATCTGCAGCAGTGTTTTCCGAACCTGAGGGTGTTCTGCTTTTCCTTTGAAGACACCAAGGTTGGTCTCATGGTTGGTTGCTGGGATCAGTGCTTCATTTTGCCAAAATGCTGCACTGCAGTCGGTGTTTTTGTCACTCTCTCCCTCTGAACTTGATACCAGTGTAAATATTTATTTCTATTTAGTCTGTTTGATGTAAGACCTTCTATTCACACTATTCAAACTATCTTAATTTTTTTGTAATAGGAGAAGTGATTGGGCACTTAAGATACCTTAAGTTTAATAACAACTTCTGCTCGAAATTCAGTCCGTTCATATTATATCTTGATGAGGAAGAAGTAAAAATTTATAAAGAGAATGAGAAAAATTTGTTTGGCTTAGGTGTCCTCTTGATCTTTTCCTGTAATAAGACCTTCTGTGGCTGTTTGAAACCTTCTCTGAAATACAGCCCTAAAACCTGTTTAACCCTATAGTCAGTTGTTGCTCAATAAAATGTACATCAAAGGCTTGCGCTTTACAAGGAACGACCTTTTAAAGTAAGGAAAACTAGCAGTTGCCCAGTCTACAAAGTCATCCCAGGTTCAGGGAGGCAAGCGGAGTCCTTTTCCCACACTGGCACTGCAGGCTTTCTGCAAGTAATCCCTTTGCTTCAGCTCATCGGAATTTAGTAAATAATTCCGTCATGCCCAAGAGGGAGCAGCATTCCACTTGGGCCCTGGGTTGCCTTGGCTCTGCAGGCGTCTCCACGCGGTGCCGGAGCCGGAGCGCTGCCAGGGCCCCAGCTGCACCAGCAGCCACGTCCATGCGTTCAGGTGCGTCCGTCCACGGTCCCTTGTTTCAGCTCGTCTAGAGCAGTGTCCTGTAATTTCTGCTTATCCGACAGTGCACACGGGAGCGTCTGAAAAGCAAGACTTTGGGAGCTGGAATTGGGAAAGGTACGAAGGTGGATAGGTTATTTGAGGATGGATTTCTCAAAACTCTTTTTCCTTGTAACTTCAAAGAAGGAGCATTTGGAGTCCCAACGAGTGCCCCTTTCTTCTTGTTGACTTTTTTTTTTTAGTTTTGTAGCTGGAAAACAAAACTCCTTTGTGCTGCCCTTAGAGGGTAAATGTAAGTGCTTGCCCATTTTTACACTCATTTGATTCACATTTTAAAACATATTTGATTTATAAAACATGCATATTGTCTTGAGCATTCAAATAAACTGTAAGCTACAGTTAACACTAAAAGCTTAAGGAATGGATGTTTAAAATAGTCTCAAATGATGTCATGGAGAGATCTAGGGTCACTTCTGAAGCTATAATGTTTCTATTTTTACATAAAAGCAGCTGGACCATGAACCAAGCATACATTGTTTGTATAAAAATAAGCTTTTTAAGCTTCTGAAAAGCTATATCAACTTCCTTCTTTTCAGGAGGGATTTTAACATGGCCCTTGCAAACGGTTTAGGACAAAGGAAGGTGAGGGAATTGCCAGAAGCTTAAAGTGGCAGGATCCTTTAATATCACTCTCTATTATCTTCTACTTATACAGCCTTTGGGGTCCTTTGTGGAGGGTAACTCATAAATCAGCAACTCTTTGCAGGAAGAGGACCTGCTGCCCTATGAGGGGCATTTGTGGATGGCTGTCAAATGGCAGAAACTGCAGATTCCTTTACGGGAATAGAGCAGAGCTGAAGAACTGAGAATAGAAAAGAATAAGAAGCAGAACTAAGGAGGGTTTCTGTGATGTATGCTGTGGATGACATATATAATAGTTACCCCAGAGGATTCTTTTTTTCCTTCTTTTGGGGTGGCGTTCAGGCAGGCAGTGAAGAGGGATATATGGGGTGAACACCTGAGAAATGCTGGGAAATTAGCATGGCACAGCCTTCAGATCCTCAAAACTGCCTCTAATGTACCATTTCCAAACATCTGAAGTAAATGCCGAGGAGACCCTCGGAGGCTGTCTGTATGGCAAAAGTAAAATGGCAGTCTGTCTTTTATTATTTTCGGGATACCCGGCTTGGATTATGCCTATTTAAAATGAGACATTTCACTTAAATTCATTCTGTTTGTCCTAAGCTGTTTTGATATGCTGTGCAGTTATACTTTGGCATGACATAATAAAGCTATCGCAGGAAGCATGTGCTCCTAATGGCTGTTTGGGCAACCTGCGCCAGGGCCCAGGGCCCTTTGCACGCCGAATCGCACAGCATCTCAGGGAAGATCTCGTGCGGGCAAAACGTGGAGATCACACGGGATAGCTGGGAAAGATGAGGCTCGTGGCAAGCGTGGTCATGGAAGTGCACCTTTTTTCAGAGCAGTTTAGCCTGGCACTGTGGAAGAGGGATCTCCTAAAAACTGGCGGTTGCAGAATTTGGCAAACGTCTGGTTGGTGAAGCTTCTGTTTAAATCCAGCTTGTTATGTTGGTATAGCCACAGGACGCCAATAGGGACTATGTGTTGGGAAAAAAAGGTAGCTGACATTTGGACTTTGGAACTCTTTTTTTTTTTTTATGGTGTTTTTAGGTGGGATGTGGGGTTATTTTGTTTTAGGCTTTTTTTTCCTTCCCAATTTTAAATACCATAGTTGTTTTTGTACCAGCAATTATGATTCAGTTCTGTGTCCGCAGCTCTAGTCGATGGAAAAATGAAGTCGTGTGTTTATCTTTTTAGGTGTCATATGTCTTCATTTTCTGTTGAGTACAAGGAAAAAGATTTACTATAAATAATCCTAATTTAGGATTAAACACCTAGTTTGCAAGTTCCCACAGCAGGTCCCTTTAGAAAACTGTTCTGTTTTGTGTATTGCTCTTCTCCTCCTTGTTCTGACCTCTGCAGTAGTGGTAAATTTGCAGCCAGTTGCAGCACTCCTCTTCTTCTCCTCTCCTCTCCTCTCCGCTCCTCTCCTCTCCACTCCTCTTCTTTCTCTTCTCTTCCCTTTAGAAGCTTATGAATGTAGTTTTCTTATGGCAAGACCACAAGATCTGAGATATTGGAAAAGCCATTAATAATCTTACAGATTTTTTAAATGGATCCAACTTCAGAAATGCCCGTATTAGTTGGAGAGAACACTGCCCAAAAGTGAGCAAACAGGAGACAATTACACAATACTAGAAATTCTGACATTACAGTAGTATGTTTAATATAGATTTACTGCAACCCTCACATTCGTAACTTGTTAAAACTTCTTACCAAACCAGGGAAAACATGAAGCCTGTGGAACATAGGATGAAGTCAGCTCACTTCCTGGACTTGCCTCATAGTCATGGTTTTCTTCCCAGTGATGCCAAAGTTTTGCAGAAGAGCTGAGGCTGTCGCTGTTGAAATTGGATCCATCTCTGCTTCCGGCAAAGGGAGGAATCCATTCCTACCCCACAGCCTCATTATTTGCGTCCCATGTTGGGAAAAAAGTTGCTCTGTAATAACCTGAAAACTGCTTACCTCATTGGTATGGAGTCGTGACCAAGTTATAGTTATTTCTTTGATTGGTCTGAATCTCCTTTAATTCCGAGTTACATTTTGAAGTTAGATGTAGAAAGAAAGACAAAAGAAGTACAGAAAGCAAGTCCATCTTGAGGATGTATCCTCCCAGACAGACTATGTTTGCTCTAAGGATGATGAAATATCGATACTCATGTAGACAGGTGCCACAGTACTCCATCATGAGTGCTTAGGACACTTCCCCTCGTAATCAGTGTACCTGCAGCATTTTTATGCTTTTGTTGGGTACAAGTGTTTTATTTTCTGTATTGTCTTTATATTTGCCCAGGGCTGTGGTCCAATTCAGTTTAACATTGGAGCAAACACTCTGTGCGGAGCTCTAGTGAGCACGTGCAGAGACTTGTCCCTCTTGCAGAGCGCGCAGCGGCGGCGCGCGCCCCTCGGGGTGCTGCCCCGTGCAGGCAGTGCGTGCTGCACTGCGCAGGAGACCTGCACCACAAGGAGCAACAGCCTCATCACAGGCACGAAACTAGAAGGACTTTCTGGACACCATAAGCAGCCAAGAGTGCCTCTGAAAACTACTTTTTTTCCTGGATGGCAAATTCTGCATAATGGATGTACCAGAGATTATGTGTCTTTTCTTACTGCAGATTCTAGAGGAGCAAGCAGCTTTTTTCAGCAAGGCTGTATTCAAAGATGTGAATTTTTACCAAATAAGTTAGGAATATGGGACAGTCTATCTTGAGAATGTTTAAATGTTTAATGTTTGTTTACTGTCAAGGCCTGCAGAACTGTGGCAGGTCTTAGCTAGATTGTGCAAAAGTACCTGCACGTGCTTCTAGACTTACAAATTTGCAGCATTGCACTGTTCTGTATCCCTTTGCTCCTTGCTTTTGCTGTGGTTTTGGTAATTCACTCCCTGAACAAATTCCCTCATTTTTTTTTCACCTTTTTTTGGAGATCTGCTGTGCTTCAGATGAGGTGGCACCTGTGGGCACAGACCTTTGTGTGGCAGCTCACACTGAGGGGAAATTGGAACAAGCACCAGTGATTTCTGTGGTTGTGACCTTTTTTTGGAGAAATAAACTCTTTATGCTAGTGTCACAGGATATTCTGAGCACGTCAGAATGTGAATAAATCAATCTTTTAAATCTGAGTCGTGCTATAGTATAAACGCCTCTTAAGAGTTGCTGTTATCCTCCAGTTGCTGTTATCCTCCAGGATCCTACAGCTGCTGGCATCCTCCAGAAGGACTTCTGGGCACACTGCATGGACTGTGCAGAGGTAATGATGAGTTGGTGCTGGTGAAGAAGAACTAGAAAGAAATACCAGTGGGAATATTTCCAGGAAGGTCAACAGTCACGCATGTGTCTCATGGTGCTGACACACGTGAATTATTTCCCTTTCCAAGAGGATTTCTATGGAAAAAAAAATTCTCTTCACTTAGGACAAGTTTGTTTTGATGTGAAATTTCTGTGTGAAAGCCCTGAGAAGCTCAAAGTCTAATACACTACTGGAAAACCAGGTGAATATTTAGTTTTTTAGTTGGCATGAGCAAATAAGAAGCTGCTGTTACTTCAGTAAAATGATTGTGAGCTTGGAAGATGACAGGCCCAAAGGGTGTCTGTGGATGTTGACTCCTCAGGATGTTGTTATTAAGTATTGTGGCTTTGTTTTTGCCTGCAGCACAAGCACGAGAACTTCCACCCCAGGATTCCACCACAGACAAATAGCAGCACCGTAGCTCCAGAGGATGCATCTCCTCCCGGCTAGGGAATTCATGTGTGCCCTTACTTGTTGGCAGAGTCAAGGGTGAATCACAATGTGCAGGACTAAACAGCTTATCTGAACGGTTTAGAGCTGTTACCCACAGAGGCAGATGTTTTAACGAGCTGTTCCAGAGGAGGTTACTCATTGATTATTTTTGAGGTTACTAATTGATTACTTTTGTGTTAGGATTGTGGCTGTGTCAGGCAGTGGCTATTAAATTATATCCTGTTTGGAAGCAATTTTTCACTTTATTTTTGCTTGTGCCTCACTTGTCTGTGATGGAGTTTGGTGTGTGGACATATTTCTGGTTTAGATTGTATTATACAGAGAAGGGTGTGCATACATTCACATAGGTAATTACAGAAGGCTAATCTACATCTAATGGAAGCAAACATCCTGTGTACACACGTCCGCATATATAGCAAACCTGTTTTGGCTATCCAGTTAGCTCTAGGAAGCCCTATTACAGGATTTGCAAGCATAATATATAACTTCTTAACAAAAGAACTTCAATTCACCACGTATTTAAGGACCTAAAGGTTTTGTTTGTGTTGTAATTGGGGGGCGGGGGGTGGCATTCATTTGGTTGGATATGAGGAGTTCCATGTTGTAAATCCTGACACGTTTCCTCCGGAGAGCTGTGACTCTCATCGTGCCAGCTGACCTCTGAAATATTTCCTGTGTTCCTCTCAGAAAAGGTCAGCGAGTAAAAAGAGAGCGAACCGAACATGATACAGTTCCCAGCATGTCACTGTCAGGACTTTTGGAATTAATTGTTTTGGAGGGAGTGCTAAATACTTGCAGAAAGTTTTTATTGGGATATCTCTACATTATTTGTTTATTCTCCCTTTTTTTTTCTTTTATTATTTTGACTTTGAACACCACATCCATGTCCTTGCAGTGTCAGTGCTAACCCTCTCCATATTCTTCCTCTTCACCACCATCCTAAATTAAAAGGTAGAAGAGACCTGGATGCCATCTGGTGAAACACCCCTACCAAGGTAGGGCCAGCGATAGCAGGTTGTTCAAGATGGCATTCAGCAGGTGTTTATCTCCATCCAGTAGGTTATTTCCAAGGCTAGAGGCTCGACAGTTTCTTTGAGCTGTTGTGTCAGTGTCTGATAACCTTCGTTATGATTTTTTTAGGTTAATCTGAATTTTCAGTATTGCAACCCGAGGCTGTTGCTTCTAACCCTATCCTGTGCTGATCCTCACCTCTCCACAAAGACAGAAGTTTTGTTTCTCTCCAGGAAGTCAAACACCCCTCTGAGACCACATGCAGATGTGTCCTTTTTCTCCAAGCAGCACAAACCCACCTCTTCCACCCTCCCTTTATATTTCAGGTGCTCCAGAGTTGTGGTCCCTCACTGGTGTCCAAGATGTTAAAAGCTACTCTGAAAGCTGCAACAATAAGGGCTGTCCAAGCTGATGCAATGCATTTCTTTCAAGTAATAGTTTCGACATTAGGCGCCATTCAGCAGCTATATAGAAAGATGATATCTTGAATGCAAACGATGACTGCTGCTGAGTCATCACAAGCTGGTCTCACAGAACGGCTTGTATCAGGACCTGATGCAGCTGAACTACCTGTGCAGTCAGGACTGCACAGTTTGCCTAAACACATGGAGCAGTATGGTTGCAATAGCAAAAAAAAAAAGTATTATTATTTTAGGTGACTATGTGGTGTTCTTTTTAGCTGTGTTAAATAGGCTGAAAAAAAATTAATGAGCCATTGCAATTGGAAAGAAAATCAAGTTAGTGCCAGAAATGTGTGTTTGCCAAATCAAGTTATACATCTTAAATTGTACTAATGCACATCTTGAAAAAGGTGATAGTTATCAGCTATACCAAGAGATTAAGTCTCATTTATTACATGTCTTAAAGCTGGTTTAAGCCTCAAGAAATGAACGAATTCATTTAATGTGTGAGCTAAACTCATTTCTTAAAAGACCTATTGTCTCTTAGTCATTTGACCTCATCTGGCAAGCCTTCCTGTTTATTTAGAAAACATAGGCTACAATTGCCAGTTTTGTCATGTGATGACTAACACCATCGTAATATAATGGAATATTGTGTAAACAGATCAAAAAGCACACACTCGAGAAGGTGGGGATGTGCTGACTTGCAAAAAACAAAGGGGCTGTTGGACATAACAGCCATGTACAATGCAACACAAGTTCTTTGTTTACAAAATAGATTAATTTGCTGAAAAGTTGTACTTACAATTTGTCCAAAAGATCCAATGAAATAGGCTCTTTCGTCTTTTTTTAATTCTTATTTCTCTGGCTTTGTCTCTGTAAAGATACAAACAGAGCTGCTGATTCCTTTTCCTGTGACTTCAACAGCCTGTCAGATGTGCTTGTTCCTTTTTTCCCGTCACTTGTCAGTCAGTAAATGCAAAATGGTGTTGCCTAAAGGCTAAATCCAGTATGTGTTTGATACTCGATTTGTTGTATTCTGGGAGTATTTGTAACTGCTTAAATTATTTTAAACTCTTTTCACTCCTTTGTCTTCATTTCCTTACTTTTCTCAAGGTAGACCAGTCTGCATCTTGGATCTGCATAAAACTCAAATATAGCTAAATGTGCTGCTGGCCTACTAATTTCTGATGAAAAAGAATGAAAACTTGTCCTGATTTCCTCTTGCTTCTATTCTTATGAAACTGTATTTAGTAGGATCTGCAGCAAAAGACTCCTTTCTGTCAAGACTTTAAGGCAGTCTGCTAGAGAATGCCATTGTAAGTGACTTGGAAAAGTCACTTTTAGGAAAGGTAGTGGCTTTTTGGGGTTTTGCAGTCAGTGGGCATCATGGAGCCGGCCTGAACATCGCTGTGCTGCACTTTAGCTCCCACTCCTTGCTGCTTTGGAGTAAGCTTATCACAGAAATACGGTGATTTGGAAGAATGGATAGCATTTTATCTTCTGTATTATCTTAATTGTGCTTCTTTATATGCTGCTTGTGTATGGTAGGGGGCTCTTGAGATATCCTGAGCATTTCAAAATGAAAATGCTAGTTCTTCATCATTGCTGCACTGGGGAGAAAGTAATCACTGGCAATTCAGTATAGTTAACATCACCCTTCCTTTGTGGTTGAAAAGTTACACAAGTTACACTAAAATTCTGAATGTATGCTACTGCCTGGTTGTTGGAAATGTAACACTACAGTGGGTAGTGTCTCTTTAGTATTTATTGATATTTTAAAGTGTGTGTGTGTGTATGTTTAACATCTTGTATGTGTGTATGAATAAAAGCACACGTTTCAGGCATCCCTCTTTAGGGAGAAAATATGGAGAGATGCATCCCAAAGGCGCAGAGCCTGAAAGACGGACACAGGGAGCCCATGGCCACGCGGATTCCTCCCTGTGGATTGGGTGGGAGGTGCCGCGGGATGTGTGGCAGGAGCCGGTGCTGCGCACGTCCTTGGGCCCATGGCTCTCCACAGAGGTAGGTGCAGGACACCGGGGGCCGTGCTGGTGGAAACGGCCTCCCCGGCCGTCAGACGCTTTTCTGGGAGCAGAGCAGCCGTATGTGGGAGGACACGGGGCGGTCTGATGCTCCCTGTTGCAGGCAGGTACCTAACCCTTCCCGACAAGTAACGCATGTAGGATCATGCGCGTGGCCCGCACAGGGTCTCCTTTGCTTTGGCTGCTGGAGTTTTCTCCCAAGAGCAGGTAACAAGGGCAGGAAAGATCAAAGAGGAGGAAAATCAAGAGTGGGCGTTTATTTTCCGCTTCTGGTTTCTCTTCTAACCGTATAAATTCTCCCTTTTCAAATGCCTGACTCTCTTGTCTTTTCTTGCTTTGACATCTTACTCAGATTTATCTTTGGTTATCGCTGCTTTTGAAGGTTCACCTGAGGTCTGAATACAAAGCTAGCAAACAGCTCTGATTCAGTAGGGATTGTGCATCATTGAAAACTTTAATAGCTGGCTTTATCTTTGGGGAGAAGCCGTGAAATACATATCTTGATTGGTGTGGAAGATTCCAGAGAGTAAATAACAGATTAGCACAGCTTGTTTTTTGCCTTGGGTTGATGTAACCTAATACTGGAAGGGATCACCACAGAAATCCTCAGCACCAGCAAGTGTTACTTTTAAGAGCTAATTGTGAGGGAGGGTCAAATTAAAACACAGTAGCTCGAAGCCTCCCCCTAAATCTGGTAGTTCTATTTCAAAAAAAAAAAAGAGCTTAGCACACTGCGTGCAGTTACCTATCGCTGCTCTGATAGCCCAGGCTACTGGGTCCGTGAGCAGAGCAGCTCCTCACCCTGAAAGCAAACGCACTAGCCAGCTGCAGGTGCAAAAAGGAGTGTATCTGTTGTTTGCATTTCTCCTGCCTCCCTGAGGGCAGCAGCTGTAGCGGCTGTAAAGGGATGTTTTTTAAGGAGCATTGGTAATTTTTTGTTTTATATGGAAGACGTGTTATATCTCTAAAATGCAGTGTGTCGAAGGATTAGAATGTGTGGTTAAAGATCCAATTTATTAAGATTCATTATGTTCACATTACTGTACTCTTCCTTAAAAGCCAGACTTGCCAGTGCTGCAAAGTAAGTGACTGCTCGCAGTATTGAAGGAAGCCCTTACACTGACTGAGACAGCAGCAGCTGAGCAGTCTGGAGGAGCAACCCTCCTCCTTGGAGGCAGTTTCAGAAGCTGTGCTGCTTCCTCGTGCCTCTGGTTCCATGGGCGCCTCCTGGTTGGTTTGTGCAGGGGGGCTTTCCTGGTGGTGATGAGTGTGCATGGCCGTCCTGGGAAGCCGCCCCGTGCAGCATCCCCCTCATTCATCTCTCCCAGCAGGGAGAGAGCCAATACCTTTATAAGCCTTGGACCAGGCTTCAAAGAGGAATTACATGTTCTTGAGCGGCTCTTGCCGAAAGTGATAATAAACCTGTTCTATGGCAATAGTCATTTAAGAATATAGAAAATCTGGGGTTTTTTTACTCTTCTTTTTGTGTGTTTTGGCTAAGCTGCTGAAGGCTGGCGAGCACAACTGGCTCGAAGCAGCCAGTCCTGCCAGGTAAAGGTGACCTGCATAAGCCTCACACCGTTGGGACGCCCAAATGTAAGACATAGTAGTGTGGATACCTGGATTTCCGTGGTCTGCATTCCCTTCAAGGGCTGATTAACTTTTTAAAAATAGGCTTACCAGGGATTAAAGGAGAGACAGATACACTGGAAAATGAATTTCGGGAAGCTGACTTTTTACTGTTCTTCGGATTAGGTACCAAAGCATGAGCATTTTTTACCTGATTCTATATAGAAGCTGCTTGATATTAAAATACAATAGATGTTTTTCATCCTTTTATTCAAAAAGGAAGATTGTAAAGCACAGGGATTATGCCTCAATAAATGTCTTTTTTTTTTTTCTTTTTTTACTCTACTTTTCTGCATGCCTGCCTTTGTGGAAAGCTTTTAAGTTTTGTATTGAAATATCTTAACAGTGAAGCCAAAATAACAGATTGTCATAAAGAATAATAGGGATAATCTTGAAGAGTAAGCAGAAATTATGACAAGGATGGGCCAGAGTTCCTCTTCTCTGGGTAATTAGATAGGAAGACAAAGAAAGAACTGTCAGAAGAATGAAGATGTATCATCATTGTACATAATGTATGTATTTACGATTTTATTTATGGATCACTTCATCCTGATTTGGTTCAGGCTAGAAACCTGGTGTACTGGAGCAGACTAGATCAGATCAGCATGCAGTTTGCTTTCCAACTTAGTTTACTATACCCTACTCTTCTTCCAAACAGAGGTGAATATTAAATTAAGGAAGAATGTCTGGCTCCGCAATACATATGTGTGCCAAAACCACATGTATACGAAAGCACAATCAAGGAAAAATCCCACAATTGTAAGGTTTTGGTAAATGTTACAAATGTAGCAGGTGGCAAGTAAGTTTTAACCTTGTTTGTGTGAATCAAAATGTTCTCCCAAATAAAAAAAAAAAAGCAGCAAAACCACTTTATTTGCATTAGTTTGGGTCTTTACTTTTTAAAATTAACCTTCATTATTTGCAACTTAAGTACAAAGCTTGTTGCTTCTTGCGCAAGGTGCAGCGCCAGTCTGTCCCTGACACTAATTTGTTGTTAGTACAGATATGGCTGAGTCTTCCCTTCAGGAGACTTGTGTGTCTCTTCTGCTTCTTTTCGTGCAGTTTGCTTGAAGTTACTGCAGTCAGATACAAAAATCTGAGACAACCTCTGAGGCTGAAACCTCAGAGCACTGCAGTGAGAGTTGACAGCTTGTTCTTGTGTCTGAAGTGGAGATATGATGAAATGGTAGGTGGCAGGGAAGAAGTGTCATATGGAGGAATTTTAATAGCGAAGCCATGCTCGCTTGCAGTATGGGAATAACTTATGCTCTTTGAATCTCTTCTGTTTCTACTGTGTGTCACTTTATGCTTAGAGATCCATCCCTGATCCGTACCCGTGCTGCTGCCTTCCCCTGAGACCTGGCAGGGCTCACGCAGAGGCTCCTGCCCTTGAAGCTGCCTTCGGCTCACGGAGCGAGCGAGCGTCTGTGGGTTGTGTTGCAGTCAGGCTGGGATTCGGGGTGCCTGTCTGGCTGGTACCGTCCCAAACTCAAAAACTCTACTTTTCTTGCAGATAAATGCAGGTAGATGAAGGTGAACAGCTGAGCATTGTGGCCACCAGTGTGCACAAGTTTAAACTTAGAGAAGTGCAGCCCAATCTCTGTACAAAATTTGGAGATGATCAGGAAGATCATTGGCAAACGGAAAATTTAAAGTTTTGGGGGTTTGTTTGTTTGTTTGTTTTTAGGAAGCTTTGGTTTGGAACTATTTAGTTGTTTAAAGAAACAGATTTCCATTTTGAGTTTTTAAGGGTAAGTAACATTTTAAATTATGAAAGATACTTTTTGGTAAAATACTTGTAATTCTAGTAACTGGTAGGCTGAGTAAATGGTATAACTAAGTTTTTCCCTTTTTTATCCTTATCAAAAGTTTCAAAACTTTACAGGGTTAAAAATCATTTCTAGGC
>JAWLRI010000669.1:628061-682225 GCA_034781795.1 Crypturellus tataupa
GACAGGCTTTCCTCCCCTGTGCTGCTGACTGCAGGCGGCTTATTCTTTTTGTGGGATAAAGATGAGCTGGTGTGTCCCTCGGAATCCCAGTTCTTTAGAATTTGTGAAGAGAACAAACTGAGTGAGGTAATTAAATGTTTTTTTTATGTTCATCCTCCATGATCCCCCAGCAGGAAAGATAACAGACATTCAACAAGGTAGTTAGTCATAAGGCAATTATTATTTTTCCTCCCTCCCAAGTGAAGATTCACATGAAACACAGATAAAGGATATGAGGATTTTGTCATGGTTAAGTTATCAGTGTTAGGACTCAACAGAGTTCTTGCCAGAAGCACATCCCTTGCTTTAAAACAAGCCTTCAGATGATATACTCGGTTGTATGCATGTTAAGTCCTTTTTGCCAGCATCATATATAAGCATGGGAAGTTGTGTATCTCACAACTTTATAGACCTTGTTATTATACTGATTAATGGCATTTATATTCTAAGGTTAATTATTTATGAATATGCTTCTAAATGGAGGTTGGGAACAGATGAAAGCTGTCTGGAGTTGATTTTGGTTTCTGGAAGAGTTTGGGTACTCTGGGAGCTTAAAGACTTTATCAGCTCGGGCATATGGCTTGTATTAGGAGCAAGCACAGAATAGCAAAAATGAAATATTGAGAGGAAAAGAGCATAACTGGACTATTAGTTTCTTCTAAAGTGGAAGATGAATATGCTGCTTCTGTGGTCCTGTTTGGTTAGATAAATGAAATTTATGAAGGAGTCAATCCATGTGTCAGTTCTTACTGTTTATAAAATAATGGTAGCACAGATATTCTTACAGGTGCAGGACCTCTGAAAATAATGAGAGAAGTCTGGAGTTAAGTCCTAGCCCAAATGATGTTTGCAATGTCTTCTAAACGTTTTATAGCCTTTGTCAGCATCATTCTTGACCCCTCTCTCCTGTGTTACATTCTCCTGAAATAGGTGGCTTTTTACTGTGCTTGCTACATCAATTCACCCAACCTAGTGAATCTTAACAGCTCTCTGAATGAGGCTGTCTTCATTTAAAAAAAAAAAGGCGGGGGGGGGCAGCCCATCCTAAGCGGAGCAACCGATATCAAGGAGCCAAGATGCGTTGGATGCATTTTGGGTTTCGGTTCAGACTGGTCTCTGCTCCTGTGGCCTCCATGTGTGCTGGCACAGGGAGCGCAACCGCCTCGGGAGAGCATCTGCTTCAGCTTCACCTGTAAAAAGCCCAGTCCAGGCACGCCGAGGTTACGCTGCAGTTCAAATCGAAGCATGGAAACGGGGCCAGGCACAGTCGTTCAAGAGTGTGCTCCTGAGCCAAGCTAGCAATGTCACGTAAATACAAACTGAGGGCCCTTGCAGCACACACACACACACACACACACACACACACAAAAAAAAAAGGCAACACTATTTGCTTTTAGCGTGAACTGTTGGGGGTCTTGACTCAGCAGAGCATTAAATTTAACGCTGTTGCTCCAGGGCACCAGTAGGCACGTGCCAAGGCACAGCTGGATAATGGCTTTGGTATAGAAACTGGCTAACGATAAGGGAAGGGGTTCATTTTAGCTAGTGGTTATGGGTTCACCAGCTGGTGGTTAGAGGAGAATCATTTCCAGGCTTTCATGAAAACCAGCACTTCAGTGCTGTTAACCGTATGCCACTGTTCTTGGCAACAAGCTCAGAAGGAAAAGAGGTTGTGTTGCCCAAAGGAAGGTTTAAGAGAGACAGATTTTGAGATATTACATGGTTTTTGACTGAATCACAAGCCAAAAATTATTTCAAAACTATTAAAAGCAGCAATTCAAGGGCTTTATTATTGGGATTGTACAAATAACTCTGGCTTTCTGTTATTCTCAAAAATACAATATAAACAAAATTTCAACAAAATCAACACAGTTACGAAAGCATTTTGATGGAATTGTGTGCTCCCATGACACGGGGCTCTAGAGATTCTTGTCCCTGTTTTAGGACAAGGACTCTGATGCAGACAGTTTCACAGCGTTGTGTCGTGTAGATACAGAAACTACATTTAAAGCAGACGCTGCAAATGGGCGCACTGTGTATCCCAAACACTTCAGATGGGCAGTTCTCAAACCAGTGCAGGCATAAAGATCTCGCTCCTCAGTTTAGTCTTGTGCTGTTTACTAGCTTAGTATCATGCATAACTTAAGAAAGATTGATATATATATATATATATATAAATGTATATATATATATAAATGAGCTTGACTTCCATGTTGAAATGTTAATGTGTTGGAACACAGTAATAGATTCTGTTTTAGCTGTTTGTATCTTTCCATGAAGTATATATTAATGCTTTCTGGTTGAGACAGATCTAGGTTTGTTTCCATAAACACTTCCTCCTTGAAAGCCTTCCCACCACATGAAAATGGCCTTTGGACGGTTATTTGATTTAGTTTATCTTGTCAAAGCGGTGGAAAATTTACCAGTATTTTTCGTGGAGTCAGATCGTTTGGTTTGGCTGTCTCTATAGGTGACCAGTTTTGCCTCCCTTTCCCCACCCTTGGCTGTGAAACCCCCATGCAGTAACGTACTGAAGGCTCCTGAAATAGACTTTAGCAGTAAGGAAAAGGTCTAAAGGAAAGGGCTGAAAGTCTTCTATTTTTTCTTGCTTGCTGACTGGGACCTGCAATACATTCCCATAGCCGTGGGCTCTGATTCATAAATATTGATCTGTGGCTGTGTTTTAAGATGCCAAGATCTTAGAAAGGGGGAGATGTCTGAAAATGAACCCTAACAGCATCAGCGTGATAGGAAGCTCCCGGCGGAGCCTGAGCTTAGCCATTGCGCCGTGTCTGCTTTCTCCCTGCCTTGCTGCGCTCTGTGGCTCCTCTCCCCATAGGCACAAGGTGCTGGCCTAGGGGTTGAGGACAGAGGGTCTTCCCTCTTGCTGCTGGAGACATGCCATTCAACTGGAGGCAGCTTTTATTACAGGAATACTATTATATATTTATAGTACATATAGTAGTATAAATGCCGTACTTATTAGGGGAATGTTACACTTCATTTCTCGTTTGCATTTATACAATGGAAGCTGTGCCTCTGGGAAGTGGGGGGCTGAGGTTAAGTTATTCTTGCCGAAAAACATAATGCGCAGGAATCAGAGTGTCTTTGGGACATGCTGCCCTAATATCACACTGCAGTCCGCACGCCGACAGCCACACAGAACGCAAGGTTTTTGCAGGTACAAACTCCAGGAGGAATATTGCTGGGACTAAATCTGCCAAAATGCAGGGGAATGTTCTACAGATCCATAAAGAGCATCTCCAGAAATAAGGACATAAGGTCCCTTGATGTCACAGCAAGGTGACAAATTCTCAAAGTTAGTGGTTTTGTATGCTCAGCTAGCACTCTCTGATTTTTGTTTCAAATAAGTACCTCAAATTTGATTTATCGTGTGATGTTCAAATACTGAATTTGTTGTATGGAATTGCAGATATCACTTAATATCTGTTGGGATATGCTAAGACTATTTATGGATATTTGGTTGGCCTAAACATTAGAAATAATCTCAGTGCTAGTTTAAAGGTCTGCTGCTGAATCTGTGAGTAAAAACTAAGTACATTACAATTAATGTCGCAATTTGCCTGAAAAATTGGACTCTGGCTTTCACTTCAAAGTACTGTATGATGTACAAAATATCATAGTGTTTATTAGTTACATTTTATTTTTAGGATGCATATTTATTTTTATTTTCAAATGTACAATGGGACGGTTTCTTCACCTTGCAGAAAAGACGACGGCGGATTGACCGAAGCATGATCGGAGAGCCAACAAACTTTGTCCACACAGCTCATGTAGGATCAGGAGACCTTTTCAGTGGGATGAATTCGGTAAGTGTGAGTGGATCAAGAATATTCCAGCATAGACAGGATCCGGGAATGTTTCATATGAAGGCTGTGCCTAGAATTACTAGTTAAGAGTGATTCTCCACTGGGTTTATAAACATTTCTTATATGCTTAACAACAACCTGTCAGTGTCTTAAGTAAGTTCTTAAGTCCAAACGTTAACCACTTGCATTCAAGATTGTGGAATATCATTAAAAGAAAGTCTTGTATTTATTGACAATTTGTAGTATTTGCTCTATAAAGTAGGCTGTTAGTAGACTGCTGTAAAAAAAACACAGCTTTTGTGAATGAAAGCAATATATTTAAAAATATATTAGAATATTTTAAAATGACACATCTCTGTAAAGTATCTAATTATTTTTAATGTAGTTAATTTAGAAGTTTCTACCTTTTCCTACTTCATGGTTCTTACAAATATTTTTTTTGTCTCTGTTGAGGTTTTCTATGCTCTGTTAACCCTACTTGAGATGTAAACTATTTCCAGAGCAAGCCATGGGCAGGGCTTTGTGGCTTCCTGTAGGTGATATGAGCTATGAATGTTTTTATATCTTTGCAAGTGAAAAACATCAGCTAATACAGGCAGGAAAGGGAGCTTGTGAGCACACACTGCTTTTCTACTGCTTAGCGTTTTCTGTTCACTGTCAAACTGCTTTCAAGGTCAGATTTGTTTTATGAATATGTGACCTAAGAAAAGGGTGGTGTATAGATGAGGAAAAATGCCACTTGATCTTAATGATCCCCTTTAATGGAAAAGCAATGGTTTGGAGATGATAAATTTTGGTAAAGGGAGAGATGGACTTCTGTCAGAGGCAGCTGAACACCAAGTAGAACTGTAAAGAAAAAGTCAGCCCCTCATACTGTAATCCATCACAAGTGAAGTCACTTACAGATGCCTAGAAGCTAATTCAATTTTACGGCTTACTGAGATTAGGAAAAACTTTTATATAATAATAACTCAATAGCTCCTAGGAAAGGGCAAGGCCTTGGAAACTTAACATCACACCCAGAAAACTCTTTTTTCTTTGTCCTCTAAAGCGACATAATGGAAGTTATCTGTACTAAAGCATCTGTAAACAAGTTACAATAGACAAACACAGATTCAACTGGTTAAAATTCAATTAAAGCTCTTTATCTATTAATACCACGTTGTATCAGTATTTAAAACAAAGTATAAAATGATGCGAGCCAGCGGTGATCTTGGAATTAGAGCTAGAGAATCTTAGAGAATAGAGTTAGAAAATACATGTTATTCAATAGAGTTAGAAAATACGTGTTATTCTTGGTTTGGAGATGGTTTTTTTTTAGCTGTTTCCTCCCCTCTTGGGGACCTTTCCCACCGTCACTGCCTTGCTGCCTCTCAGGAGGACTGGAGCACGGGGGGCGCAGGCAGACACCCGACCTTGGAGCCCCTTGCAGTGCACAAGGTCCTGCTCACTGCATCCTGCCCAAGTGGACTTTATTCTTTCATTTTAAATACTCACATCTGGCTACATCTCTTTTCCCCTTTCCCCTCTTCCCTTTCCATGGTAATGTGCTGGATCAAGAATAATTTTTATGGAAAATGCCTCTCTTTTCAGAAGCATAAATCCTTTTCCTGGTGTTTATTTTCCTGCCTCTTCTTTGGTAACTCACTGTGGGGATACTTCATCCTGACTCCTTGTTCATCCTTTACAGTGTAACATCCAAGACCAGTGTAATCTCTATGTGTTCTTCTTCTGCGTAACTTTCTTCATAGTATGGACATCCACCAGTTTGTACCCTCTGCCTTCTAAAAACCCTGGGCGAACCACCTGGAATTTTGTTAGCTTTTTTTTTTCTCTACAAATGGAGTTCTTTTTCAGTGTCTGCTCTGTGCCTTTTCATCAACGTTATTCTTTATGCATCCTCATACTTTCAATTGTGGTACTTTTCAGACTACTGAAATATTGTGCTTTTTGTTTGCATTCATTCTCCACAGAGACCCTCGCTTCTTTGTCAAAGGTAAAATTAAACAGTAGGAGCCCTTGTGCGCGGTTCCCTCCTGCTTACCAGCACCTACCTCCTTTTTTACCTTTGTGTTCCCTGCTGAAGTTTCTTGCTTTGTATTTCTGCTTCGTACGCCACAGTCTCTCCTTCAGTTTCACGTATTGCAGCTTTTAGCTTTCTTTTGTTTTCTTTCTCAAGGACCATCTGTGCCATTTTCTAATCCTAACAGGGAGGGGAAAAACGGTAAAGAAGGGAATTAATGAGACGGCTCCCCCGCACAACAGATTGTGTGATCTTTAATTGGTGCAACGCTTCTCCCTGTCCAAGATTATGGCATCCATAGAGTGTCTAAATTAGATGCCAGGCAGGGAAGAGCACAGACGTTGTGTATCATTATGTATCGTCAGAAGGCATTGCTGTCATGGAAGGAGAAGAAATGGTACTTCTTTGTGCTTCCAGCTGAGATTGCCTCAGGAGGAGGATGCTCTGGGGGTGCCACCCGCTCAGCGTGAGAACTGGACTTGCTCTGTGTCTGCTCTCCAGCCTCTGTCCTCTGCACTAACATTTCATTTATGAGATGGACACAGGATTGCTACTGAAAAAATGCTTAATTTTGTGAGTGGGTTCGTTTCGCTTTGGGAGCCACTTTATTTTACCAAAGCACTGAGCTAGAAGGTGGCTTTTCCATGTGCCGTGCACAGACACAGAGAGGTCCCCGTCTTTTGCATGGCACCACTTTGTGCTCTCAAAGGCAAAGGCCCTTAAACAGGGCTTTTTCACACCAGATTGAGGCTGGGCATGCAGGAAGGAGCAGTGCTGGCTTATCTGAGGCAGAGAGGGAGGCTGCTTTCCTGTGGAGGGCTGCTTAGAAGAGTGTCATGGGTTTTGTCTTTGCACAGAGGGGAAAATACCGTGCGAGACACTCGGAGACAAAACTCCACCGCTGTTTTAATGTAGCTCTTTGCGGGGAGCATTTTGAGGCGGTCTATGAGGTCTGTGAAAGAGCACGCCTATTTTGAGCAGGGCCTTGCAGACACTGGTTTCTTGCCACAGGCGCCGTTTCGGCAGCTGTACCTCTACATGCATTGGATACTTCATGCTCATTGCGTGTGTTGTGTGCGCTCTTGGGTGTGAGGAGAAAAAGAAAACCCAAACCTTTCACATCGGAGTTGTCTTCCCGCAGGCGCTGGATGATGATTATTTTGGTTCATGCAGCACAAGCACAAAAGAAAACCGTGTGCTCTCTTCCTTTCCACTGAAAAAAAAAAGCAGTGAAAGCCAGAGTGGTGTGGGTGGTGGCAGGGGGCTGCTCTTTGTGTGTTTGTTTGCATCAACCTAAAAATAACTTCAAATAAATAATTTCCAGAGAAGATGATAGGTTGAGTATGACTTAAAAAATAAATCTGCTGCTGATAAAAGGACTAGTATCAATTAAGGGAAAAAGTTTATTTTATGGAAAGGTAGACAAACAAACAGCCCCCAAGCAAACTTCCCCATCCCAGAGGCAGCTTTCTGGTGTGGGAAGCCCTTTGTTTCGTGTGTTCCAGAATTAGCTGCGCAGTGCAGATTCTATCCAGACGCATCCAACATTGTTTGCTGTGTTTTTAACTTGGTGGTGCTGTTAACTTCACTGTTTGATGGCACTTAGCAAAGAACAGTTCCCGCACAGCCAAGTAAATTACAGCTTGTCGGATGGAGCAGAGCTGGAAGCTGACGAGAGACCTGATTAATTTCCTTGAGCAATCCAGCAGCGCAGCGGCAGCCTGAATCAGCCGATTTCCTTTGGGAGAGAGGGAAGCCCTGGGCATCAGCACTGGTCCGTGCTGCTCCTGTGCCCGCGCTGGTGCCGGTGCTCTCAGGCCAAAGCGGCGCTGGGGAGCCGGGGCAGGACCCTGCGCGCGCCGGGGCGCGTGTCCGTGTCGCCTGAGCCGCCTCTCGTGTGCCCCGCAGGTGAGCTCCATCCAGAATCAGATGCAGTCCAAGGGCGGCTACGGCGGGGGCATGTCTGCGGGCGTCCAGATGCAGCTGGTGGATACGAAGGCGGGATAACCCTGGGGAGACCTTCCCGGTAAGTGTCGCCGTGCGGGCGCCGGCCGCGCCGTGAGGAAGGCTGTCCTGCCGCGTGCCGGGATGAGATCCCTGTGGAGAGCAGCGTTGCTGCAGCACCCCGTTGGGAGGCACGTTCCCGGGGAGAGGCGCTGGCGCCGAGGCGCTTGGAGCGCGGCTGACACGTGTCTTTGTGTTACAGGTTTATGTGAGCTCCTGTATCTTCTTCCCTGTGTCCCCTCTTTGCCTTGGTGACTGCTTTCTGTGCTCATGACAAGAGAGAAGCGATGGCTCGTCGTTCGCCCATTGTGATTACTCCAGTGAAAAGTTGCTGTCCTGCTCTGGTGATGCCATTTCTCAGATTGGTCCTTCCGTGCCTTTCAGTGGCATGCACCCATTGGCCTCTACCAGCACTATGGACATAGAGCTGTTTAGGGTTGGTTTTAGCTTTTTCTCTCTCTCTCTTTTTTTTTTTTTTTTTTTTTACTTTTTGATTTAAAGCAAATTAAAGCATCAACTGTAGCTTCCCTCACTCCCCTCACAAATACTAATGCACAGCATTCAGTTGCTCATTACTCTTTAAATCCCTTTCTCTACCCAAGTAACTTAGAATTGAGTGAGTTTCCATTAATATTTTTAATCTCGCATCATTGATATGCATTTTTGAAAGGTCTGGGACCTGCAAGCACAAGTGATGTTTCCTACAAAATCAGCAGAGTAGATGACCGCATGCTTTGTGAAGTTGCTTTGTATGGTGGCCCCTTCGGTGCCAGAAAAATAATTGCTTGCTGCGGACTGATGATACTGTTGCTGGTGAAAAATTTAGCTGTGGCACCAAGTCATGCCTGTCTCTGAAAGAGGACTTGTAACTTAGCTGCTTCAGAGTTATGTCTTTATTTTAGTTTTTATCCAATTGGTCTTGAAATAATAAAGAGAGAGCTTGCATTCATTCATCAGGCAATTGTTGTAAATGTTCAATATATTTATTTTGAAAGAGCTGACCTCAAGACTGTAAACCAGTATAGTACCGTATCTAAGTGTTGTGGAAGCGCTTTAGTCTATTTAAAAAAAAAAAAAAAAAGAAAAGCATCATGTTTGGCTGCTTCTTTTTCCTTTTACAGTTTTTGTTTTTAAATTTTGGGCTGTACGGTCATTCCCAGTTAGCAGCATGTCAGACTGCCTGCAATATTAGCTAAAGTTTAGTAGACTTCTCTAAGTAGTTGGCAGTTTCTGTGTACTAAATATTTCGGGGCCATGGAAGTTGCTAAGAGCAACAAACTAATCTGGCAGAGCAGATGCCAGCGAAAACAACATACAGGGTGACTTTTTACCAAGTCGGTAAAAAGCCTTTTGCTCAGGTTCCAAAGCATGTCTCTCTTTCACATGTTGTGAAAATTGTATTTTAATATTGCACTGTTTTCAGATGATCTCTGTAAGTGGTCCTTTTATTTTCCTTTTTTTCTTTCCCTCTTCCTCCTTCCTGGTGGTTTGAAACAAGCCAATGGTTTGAAACCTGATGGAGTTCTAATGTTGGGGATTAAAAAGGTCATCCTAGCAGATACCTAGGATGATCTTAACTGATCTTAATCAGTTTCACTTCTGTACATGCACATGTGTTCATAAATATAGACTGATGTCATACACGGCTCGCTCTTCTGATTTCCTGATTTCGCGTTGCAACAGTTAGCCAGTTTATTTTTTTTCCTTTTTCAATAAAACATGCACGAACCCCCCTTCTCCGGTCTCGCTGTTCCCAGCCGGTGGGCAGAAGGCAGCGGCCGGGGAGGTGGTTGTCCTCCCCGCTGCAGTGGCGGGTGGCAGTTCCCGGGGTGACCTGTTGTGGTGGGGCTGGGTGGTCCCCGCCGGTAACGTGAGGTCAGGATGCCGCCCTGCACGGGCTGCGCAAGCGCGTGGCAACCCGGTGGTTTGCTCTGATTTGTGTGAGGGGTCAGCATTCCCCGCGCCACTTTATCAATGAGTCTTAAATCTGCTATGATTACGAAATGATTTTAACTGTCATCGGTAACTGCAGCTGAAATTCGCTTGCTGAAACTATCTTGCCTTTGTCAAAATGTCTTCAGCTCACTAGCCAGAAAAAGAAAATTTGACATATTTTTATAACAGACATACTTTTTTTGTACATTGTGTTCATTCTTGAATAAAGTCAGTTCAGTGTTGGCTTGTAGATATTAAAAGGAAAGTATTGACTTTGATTCAATAAATGTTTTCTTTCAGTTGGTGGCTTACCCTTTTTCTTCTTCATAAATTACTTTTGCAGTGGAAAGACATTTGCATCCCACAAACAAACTGGCAGGGAAAATTGGAAGAGTAACCTGTTAGCATGAGAAGAAGAAGGAATTTGCAGCCTTGAGTTTTTTTCATACCACTTGTCTGTTCTGTTGCTAAGTGGATTACACCTTAATTTTATAAGCAATTTTGTTTCTTTGATTTAGTGTTTTTACCAGGGGCCTCTGCAGCTCACCTCGGAGAGATGGTTTCTTAATGTGAAACGAATCCAAAACCTCTCATGCAGGTTTTCTACCTTATGGGGTTTCTTCTGGTTTGCTCTTGTGGTGATGCAGATTTTATTGTGGTGGTCTAGAGAAGACAGTAATTAAATTACTGTATTAAATTACCGTATCGTCGTAAAATTAAATACCACATCACAGTATATCTGCATTAAATCTAACTTGTTATAAGGTGCAGTGTCATCTACTCTGCGCTTTGCTTAATTCATTACTTTCTATGTTTGACTCCGTCAAAGTTAATTCTTTGAGAACAAATTTAAAACTCAGGCTCCATTTTTTAAAGAATGGTACCGAAATATCTGCTGTGCGACAAGGTGTTGAATTTGCTAGTCGCAGAAACTAAAAGCTACTTTTAAAAGAAAGTTCAAGAGGAAAACCATGAGATAGGATCAACTGCAAAAGCTTTTTTAATAGTTAAGGTTATCAAACTGTGCACCCTAGTGAAAAAGTAAATTGAGTGACAGTGAACGGGAGTGTTCACTACTGAAGTAAAGGCAGCTCTCGTTTCTGGATGTTCTCGCAAGTCCAAGAAAGCAAAGTCAAAACGGGATTACTGCACCCACAAAGCAGTAGGCTCACTAAAGCGTTTAGGATGCCTAGAAAAGGGGATGCTTTAGCCCTTTATTAAAATAATGCTTGGCCTCTTCAAGGGAGCCAGCCTGCACGCTCTTGGTCTTCAGCTTTTCAGGTGTCTGAGCAGTAGCCCCAGTCAGCTCATTCCTGTGGCATCCCTCTGAAACAGGAGCGTGTGGAATGGCTCATGGATCCCTGAAAAGTTGTGGTCCCAAGCAGCCCACATCCCAACACAGTGGCCCTATTTTCTTTAAGGGGTGTGGGGTCTAACTCTTAACTTTTAATATTTTATGTGTATGAATTGAGTAATCTCCCTCCTATTTAATGAAAGTAGTGGGGTTCTAGTGTTTGGTTGTGGTGTTTTTTCAACCTCAGGAACATTCTGGGTCCGTTGGTGTCTTAGTGTGATTCCAGATCCTCATGTTCCTTGAAGAGGAGCGCTGCTACACAAGCTGTTCCCAGGTTTTCCTAAACCTTATTTTCCAGCACAAATACCCACAGAAGAACCAAGTATGGCCCTGGGTTTGGGAGTGCCAGCGCATAGCTGGGATATTGCATCTGTGTGATTCTCAACAATAAAAATTCCCACTTCTCATTCCGTGTCCCTTTTTCTGTCATCGTGGCTCACCACAGAAAACCATGCACATTTATTATTTAGCATTTTTTTATTCCTCAGAAACTGCTTTTAACATGAGAGAATGATGATATCTGGTCTAGATTGCTGATTTTGTGGTATAATGCAATATCCCTGAGCACAGACAGTTATATCAGGACAGGAAACACTTCCAAGAATAAAGACTTCAAAGGCTCAACATTTGGGATAAGAGTTTATGAGTCTTTTTATTAACTCTGTGAAAACATACTGGTTGCTACTATATATATATCTATTATATAAGTGTATTACTGAAGGTAAGAAGTGCTCTCATGCAGTTATAAGGCCTAAAACTGAGGCTCAGCACAGCAGTACCTTCTCTGTGAAGAAGCTGTAGAGTTCAGCGACCTGTCTGGGCCTGAGACCACCTGCAACATGGTTTATTTGGAAGTTAGGGATCCCGAGTGTGGTTGAGTGATGGCTGAATCGGGGGGTAAGACTGCCCAGAATAAGGCTTCCTGGAAATTTATGGGTCTATGCGCTGAAGTAGCAATAGCTGAATTTTGGAGAGTTCTTTAAGCAATTTGTGTTAGGCACCAAGGTGGAACCTCTGTGCAGAGTCAAAGAAAACAACCCAAGTTTGAAAGAACCGCACTCTCAGTGGAAGCCATGTTTCTGAAACATTGCTGTGAACGTACAGCTGTGGCTGCATTCATTGGAAACCCAGCAAAGATGTCACCCGAGAAAACATGATGCAATGTCCCTGTTCTTGGTGGATCTCCTACGTTTTATGGAACGTATTAGAGCAGTGTATTGCCGAGCATATTAAAAAAATGATGAATTGCACGTGGTCCCCTACTGTCTCAGAAGAAGAAAACCTGTTCACTTTCACAGTATTCACCCTTTCATCATCTGCACGATGCAAAGTGTTCAGTAGCTACACACGCACACGGTCACCTAACACTACTGTACAGATGCTTGGATGCATTATTTAAAGACGTGCCCTATTCAGTAAATAGTTTGGTGAATGGCTAACTGTGTTTAGCCTCCCTTGATACCATGTGCAAGCGTAATGCAGTCCTGGCTGCAGAGCTGCATACAGTGACGAGGATAGCACGTGTTGGATACGATGCCTTCGCTCTGCCGGTGAACATAGGAAGCACTTCAGAAGATTGCCAACGGCGCTGGCTGAGGTTGCTCGCACCTCCTTATTCCCAATTTTTGTGCCAACCCTATTCCCGATTTGGCTGCACAGCCCACTGGATTGGGAATGAATCTATGTTAAAGGGGATTTTTTTTTTTGGCCAAATTGTTTCAATTTGGATCAGAATCTGTCACAGCCTTGTGGTCCTCTCACAGATGCTGTTAGTTGCACCCAACACTGCTAAGCGAGACTTCCACCTTCAGGCATGTTGAGAGAAATGGCGAATCTGGGCTTCAGACAGGTTCCCAAAGGAGCCCAGAGGGCCAGAGTGCAGCCAGAGCTGGCATTAAGTGGCTGAACACCAAACCCACTTACTTCAGTGTGGTGCAAAAACCCATAACCACGTCACGAACAACCAAGCTGGCATGCGAAGGGCAAAGTCTAGCTGTTGTAACACAGTTATTCGAGCATTTTGTGGGGGCTTTGTGAGGCAATGTTGAGTAGTCTGCGCCCAGTTATTTTTTTCCCTGTATCTGCTGCTCTGTTTTTTGGTAGTAAGATATTGAGAGAGCCTACAGCAGAAAATTAGGCTGTTATGCTTGGTGTGCTGGTCCTTTTAAGTGCAGGGGATGCTCTACGTTGGGACTTGGCATGAGCAGAAGACACTCACAGCACACACTGCAGTACTGGGGATCTGGTGGGTCCCACCACATCAGCTGGCTCAGGCTTTTCCATCTTTTCAAACAGATAGAAGTAACAACATACACAGCTTTTATCAGAATAAAAGTCACTAAAAGGGGAGAAGGTATTTCAGTGTGAAACAGATTGCTACCCACTATATAGATACATTTTATTTTTCCTGAAAGCCCTAAAGTTTAGAGTACAGACATCGGCATTCAGTGTGTGTGGTTTTCCACCAGCGTTGTGCATGTCAGAGCACAAGGGAAATGCTTCTTAAGAACATGTTTGGTGTTTCCCATGCTGCACCTTCAGTGCCATGAAGGATTTGCTGGCTTTTCCTTTGTTTTTTACATCTCTCACCATTACAACAGCCTATTGAGGTTGCAAATAATTTGAAATACGTGCCGGGCAATATAAGCAGCCTTTGCATTTTTGCAGTTTCTGGCAGGGCACTACTGAGTGAGAGAGTGCCTTGCTGACATGAAGACACAGCTGTGATGTGAGCAGTCCTGTGCTCCCTATTGGATCTGGGCTCTGTTCCCTTACCTGCTGCCATGTCCTCACCAGACACCTGGAACAGACCACAAGACAATTACGATGTTTCTTGAGATGTCACATCTGGAAGGAAAAGCCCATATTACACGGAGCGGATTTTGAAATGCACAACTCAGATTTCAGAAACTGCCGCAGCGCTTGGGAAATGTCTGAATTAGCCACGTGGAAAAACATGATGGAAGTAAAAGCTAATGCAACATTCTGTAAAATCTAGAAGATGTCCTGAAACGGTTTATCTCAGCCAACGCCTTTACAGCCGCAGTAAAACATGCAGATAGATACCCATTCCCTCAGAGCAGCGTGCGCTTCCCAGGTGGTGAACGCTAACGCACCTCCCGGCAGCTGCGGCGGCAGCCTCTCTCTGCGCTCGTCGCGGCTGGGCCTGGCGCAGCAGCGAGGGTCCGTCCCCGCGAGCGGGAGCGCTGGGCAGCAGACGGCGCGTGGACGGGGCCGTACGCAGGCCGCCTCCCGTCACCCTAATGGGGACACACAGCCCAGAAAGTGGAGCCAGGGCATCCACACACACATCCACGCAGGGACGGGATGGGATTGGGAGGAGGGGACATAGGGAGGAGGGACAGCCCGGACGGGTGGCCAACCCTGCTGAGCATGCTCATCCCCCGGAGGGGAGGAGGAGCTGTTGGCCCAGTGCAGCTTGTTCATTTTTCACTGTTGTAGGTGGTAGGTGCCAAGCTGTTTGCTCTCCCTTTGGAACTGCAGCCAGTGTTTGGTTTCCGCACGGTGAGGGTGCCAGAGCCCTGGCACAGGCTGCCCAGAGAGGCTGTGCAGTCTCCTTCTCTGGAGATCTTCCAAACCCGCCTGGATGCTGCCCTGTGCCCCGTGCTCTGGGTGTCCCTGCTGGAGCAGGGGGTTGGACTGGGTGAGCTCTAGAGGCCCCTTCCAACCTCAACCCGTCTGTGACTCTGTGGGTTCTGTGTGGCACACACGGGCTCTGCAGCAGCGGCGCACCCAGGGGAGCGGGGCTCTGCGCTGAGCAGCGCTGGGAAGTGAAGCCCTCCTCGACAGCTTTGGACACGGTCCATGAGATAGGAACAAATGTTTCTTACCGTGAAGCTGGGTAGGGTGGTGTCCACATGCAAGGAGCTGCATGCTTCCTTCCAGGGTGGGTGTAAAAATAATTTTAAAAAGCAACAGAAATTACAGCTGCTTCACACCTTTTAAAAAATTACCCAGTGGTCCATTTCCACACCTACTCGCCGGGTCTGTGTGACACGAGGAGGATATTGCCAGCCCGGGACAAAGTCCCTGTGTTCGGTTTCCCAGCCAGAGCCGCCCTTGTTTATGTACGGGCGCCGCTCGGAGCCGACCCAAGCACCCGGTGCCATCCCCGCGTCAGGGTTAGATAATCAGCTCTGGTGCCCTGGGAGCTCTCTCGGTCCTCCCAATTGCAACCAGAGCAGTGGAAAAAGGTGACAGAAGAAAATGCCATGGACAATGGACAATGCCATGGTTTTGTGAAACCTAGAATTTCAGAGCTCCACCAAGAGGACAGGTTCTGCAAAATTTAAGCAGCTTTTCCAGTCTTTAAAGCACACGAGCATGCCCTAACTCGTGGAATGAGCTGGAGCTGTGCTGACCTACATAGCTGTTACCCTGCTTTGCCAGCAGATCCTGCTCCCGGCCGCCGCGGCCCTGGCTCTCCCCGTGGCCTGAGCTGTGGGGATGCAGCCGTGTCCTCTGAGAATGGGCTCTCGCGCTATCTGGGCCACGAGGCACTTCACAATCCCCGTGCGCCTCCAAATCTTCATCCGCAACAAGGCAGAGCCTGGCCTGGAGCGGGTAGTTGCTGCCTCCCAGTCTCAAATACTGAAGGTACCTGACACCAGACACCTGCGGTCACCACAGAAAGCTCCTCTGCAGCCAGATTCCTTAAGAGCTGCTTTTCCAAGTAAAAGCAGGTTTCTGCATGAAGGAAAGGCAGGTCAAGAATTGACCATGAGGAAGACTGTCCTGATGGAGCAGCTTTTGAGGAGGTCGCTGCAGCCCCTTGAGTATCAGTGGGGCGACCGGGACCTTTTTTTCCTCTGTACAATAGTCAGGGCTGCCCTGTCACTGCTCTTGAAAAAAACGCCATCAAATATGTGCAGTTGCTGACGTGGAGAGTGCTGCATGAGGGAAAGCTACCCACAGCCGCGAGCAGAAATCCTCCTCCATGGGCCCGACGTGCCTGCTAAATTTATGCTTCTCTGTAAGTAGGAAATTTCCACGGTGCAGTCCAGCAAGCCGTGCCATATGGTCTATAAAAGCCCCACAGTGTGAGCAGTCTTGATGTGTGCATCACAAGATGTTTTGAAAGTTGTGATAAATATTTGGATAATTGGTCAGCGGGCACGCGAGACAGGCAGTTGCATTAGATTGCTCCCTGTGCCAAGGTAAAGCCACTTTCACAACAGACCAGACTGATTATAGGCTATTTTCCAAGCCCAGATCTTACAGTTAAGTTTTTTGACCATAAATGAACGTGTGAATGAGTGGGGTCTTTCCTCATAAGGCCCAGTGATCCTGAATGAGAGAGCTGCAAGCAGGTTTTGAGGGACTTTGCAAAGCTAAGGCAACATTTGCACAGCCTGTGATTTCAGTGCCTTGCTTTTTCCCATGAGTGGCTTTGTCCTGATTTCTGCTATACCACATGGTCCACATTTCTGTTCCTATGCTGCCTATAGTTTAGACAGCTTCTCAAAACTATTTCTTCAGACTTTATTTGCAATCGATGTCACTTCTTTCCCACCTGAAGTCAGTCTTAATGCCTTCATTGCAAAAAGCATCACAGATGCATTCATGTAGGCTATTGGGAACACACAGCAGGAACTCAAGTGAGGTTTACAAGAAAGACGGCAGGTAAATTACCCTTAAAGGTCTCCTGGAATGCTCTCCAGGTAGCATTAGCAACATTTTGGTGTTCATACAGGGGGGAGCATCCTCCGCAGAGCAGCAGCAGCTTTTGCAGCTCTGCAGCAAACAGTGGCACCCGGGGCTAGTTACTTCCTAGCACAGCAGCCCCTATTGCAAGGTCGTTTCAGTGAGGGGCCCAAGCGCACATGTATGGCAGACCCTTTGGAGAAGTAAAACTCATTTATTTTGTATCAATAATGATATCAAATGATTATTTTTTTCATAGTTTCTTCTTCCTTAACCTAATTGCTCTGTCCCTTGCCAACGTGAGGGACTGCAAGACCCAGAAGGATAAGCTCTCTTTAGATGCAGCAGGGGAACAAGAGCGTGCTCTATCATGTCAGGCAATTACCACAAGATATGAAAAAGCAGATCTTCTGAGAAAAGGAAAAAGGGTCACAGCACTCAGTGCGGCTCAAAGAGCCTCAGTTCTTTTAATGAAATAATTAATTTGTACAAAGGCTGCAGGAACTAATCCAGGAGAGGACACAGTTTGTCTCATTAAGGGTCACTTTCCTTCTCAGCTAGCTTCTACTTTGCTGATTTATGTTGGTGAGGGCACTCAGGCCCGCCTGTGTGAAGAGCAGGAGAGAACCTCTCGCTTTCACCTCTCTGCTTCAAATCCAGCTTTTGGCTGCTCGTACCAGCACAGCGGTGATGTGCAGCACACAGGAGCAAGCTCTGCCTGCCGCCAGGCTGTGCTCCCGTAGCTGCAACTCTGACAGCAGAAACACCCACGGAGGAATGGCATTTCTGCATGCAGTTCCAAGCTCACATTTGGGATTTGTACTTCAGGCCATGACATTTTGCTCCTGTGACTGACTGCAAAGTGAATATTGAGTTCGGTTGTTCAAGGCTCTTTGGTCAGCAACTAGGTTGGATTTGGCATTCATGGATTATGGGAAGCAGTGGAAAAACCCCAGCCTGTCCAGAGCAGAAAGGGCACAGAAAACTGTGTGGTGGGGGACTCTTTTCTCTAAGAAGTCCAGCACACAGTGGGGCTGCCTCAAGTTGCAGCAAATGGATGAGTTTAAAAAAAAAAAGAAACAGCAAAAGCCGGCAGGTTCTTGTAGGAGTTTCCTGGAGCCAACAAAGGAAAGTTTGGCAGGCTCTGTTTCCAGACTCTCTTTCCAGGCTCTCTTTGGTCAGATAAGCCTGCCTGGACAGGGAATGTCTTTGCAGCAGTGCCATGGTCATTCCTGAAGAGAAGAATGCTTTTGGGACGGCTGGTTGAGCCTCCCAGGCTGGTGGGAATGTGGCAGGGAGGGCGTGTGGAGGCAGGTCACTCCTGATGATTCAAGGAGCGTGGCCAGCTAAATGGTATGAGCTTGTTGAAGCTGACCGAAAACTGAGCCTGGCTTTGAACCTCCTTCAGAAAGGGCAGCAGGGATGGGTGGTGCAGGACTGACTAAGATGGGTGATGCACTGTGCTCGCTCATGGCCTCAGACGTGATCTAGCTCCCTACAGGAGCCTTTGTGTAAAATCTGTGCTTGCTGGTATACATTTTTCACAAGATACGCCAACCAGAATTGTTTTAACTGCCTTAAGTTAAATACATTGTGCTTGAGGATTAGCAATACCTTGAACCTGTTTTCTTATCCTGCCCCAATCCCACTGTATTAGACCCCATGCTAGTTTGCCATTCCTCTCCTCACAAAAGGAGACCGGTGAGCACTGAGCTTTATTCAAAGCTACACTGAGATATCAGCAACCCCCATTCCCACTAACACCCCTGACTTTCCTCACATGATTTTACCTACCCAAGTAGTGTGTCAAGAATTGAAAGTCTCTTGGAGATAATGAAATGTTTGACATCCTGCTGTGCTCTTCTGCTGCTCTTGCGCCTCTTCATGTGTCCCTTGAGCGTAGGTGATGCCAGCTAGTTAGGAGCATCCTGGTGGGATTTCTTGGGCTCCATGAAAGGAAAAATGAAACACACTGATCTAGACAAAAATAATGTAACTTTGTATGGTTTTTCTATGGGTGTTTGTTTGTTTGTTTGTTTGTTTTTGAGGGGGTCTTTGCTTTGTAGCTCCGTACGATAACCTTAGATGTCAAACTTCTCAGAGCAACCTCGTTCCTCACTAAGCACTTGACTGTCAGTCTTGGAAAGGCCTAAGTACAGAAAAAGCAAATAAGTGAAGAAAAACCCAGTGTAACATTGATTATTCCATTCATGATGAACACTTTTCTCTTAACTACTCTACTACTAACTAATTTTAAATACATGACCTTTGCTTGAGTAGGGCTGGGATGTCCGCTGTGTTCCCAACAAGTATCTCTTTATCTTGGTTGCCTCTTTCTGAATAGCTAGATTTTAACAACGGGTCATTTCTAGCTCAGTGACTGTGTTCTTGGCACTTTCAGTTCCTAGAGGAGGCAAAAAAGGCAGCAGAAAACAACATACTCTAAAAGCTAAAATGGAGTTACTGTTTGATACTGTGATGTATATGCCCTATTACTGTTTTCTACATTCTTTTGCTAGAATTTAACAGAAAATCCCAGCTGGCAGCTACCATGCTTTGCTGCTGGCAACACCATCTCCAGTTGGTCTGTGTGTCCTCACCTCTACCTAAGCATCTTGCTTAGGAAGCCCTGCTAGCCTGGTCATGCATCCATCCTGCCAGATGCATTGAGGAGAAGTATTTTAGCTACCATAAGTTAATCACATCATCAGAAATACAAAGGTTCTGCTGTGTGTCCCTTAAGGCTGACCCATGTCTCTGAAGACCACACCAAAGAAAATTACAGCCTGTATGTCTGCCTCCCCCAGCCTAAGACAGTAACAAGTTCCAACAAATGTGTAATACAAGAGAAAAGCTACATATTTTCTGCTGAATTTGGCACTCAAAAATAAGCACTACCTAGCAGAAATATAAGGGGGAGGGAGAATCAAATGAGTAACTTGAACTATTATGCTATCTTTCATCAGCAAGTCTGGTTAAGTTCTGGATTACTTTTTCTTGCTTCCTCTTGGAGCTGGTAAACTGTTGGCTCCTCACTGACAAAAATCATCCTTTTTTCTTGAATATCTTCCACCTCCGCTACTTCCCTGTAAATAAGTTTAAAGAGCTGTCAGTATAGAACAACGTTTATTCTGGCAATGTGGAAAAAAATAGTCCCTTCTGAACTGGAAGGGAATATGTTGTTTTCAAAATAAGCTGTTCAAGAACTCTAAGCATGGGACAAAACTGTACGTGCACTAGCAGGCTCAAGTCTTGACTCATGCTCCAACCTTGTGTTGGCTCTGCTTGGGTGAGAGGTTACACAAAATAAAATTATGGAGTCAGACAGCATGATCAGCCTCAAGCCTTAACTCAGGTGTTGCTACTTTAAGCGTTTGGCTGCGTACCTTGAACGTCAGGAGACACTAGGCACATTTGCCAAGCAGAGGAGAGCTCTGCTCTCTGCAGTGAAAAGCAAACAACAGTGCTTCATAAAATAAGAAGGATGATGTACACTCCAGAGGATATAGTTTGAAAAATGTCCTATGTTTAATCCACCTATAAAAGCTGTTGTCTTGTGCCAGTTTGTAGCAAAGAAAGCTCCAAGACAACTGCGCAACATTGGTTTCTCCCACCAGCCTCCCACTTGCTGCCACACTCTTCCTACAGTGGTAAAATTAGCCTAGTCTCTTCCTCAGGCTGCACCTCACAAAATGTGACTGTAGAGATGCTTGAACGAGGGCATCAAAGCAAGAGGCTTGTTACAGCTCTGCTGAGAGCTGAGCACACACTGCTGAGCTGGCACCACCACGCTGGGAGTGCATGGCCTGTCTTGGCCTCGTCTCGGAGGACTTGAGTGGGAAGGAGAGCATCGACCTGAGTACTACTCTCGCCCAAGGTCCTGCCTGTGCTCACAGTGCTGCTGCCTTGTCCCTTCCTCCTTGCCTTTCTGCTCTGATAGCCCCATGACTTCGTGTGCTGCTCATTATGGCCTTACTCTCCCCTGCTCTGGCCCTGTTGTAGCTGAAGTTATTTAAGGTTCCAGTAACTGTCAGACTGGAGATTGCAGTGACTAACTGTCAAGCTCTACAGAAGTTTTTATCACAAGCAGATTTGTCTTTGCAGCACCCTGGTGTCTATGTGTGTGTGTGCCCATGATCATAAAAGAGTAGTGCAAGGCATAAACTCTTATGTTTTTGATTTTTTTACATAGCACAGAAGAAGCAGAAGGAGGGATAAGTGAATGAGCATATAGACTGAAAGAGCATCCCAGAGGGCTCACAGGAAGGTCGAGGTTGGGAGGGTCCTCTACAGATTGTGCAGTCCAACCCCCTGCTCAAGCACGGACACCTAGAGCATGTGGCACAGGGTGCCCAGTACAGGGTGTATTTACAGGCATATCTGTAAGTACAAAGCTTGTAAGCTTTGTATACTTGTAAGCAAGTATACTTGTCACATGTATAATGTATATTTTTTTCATGATAAAAATACTTGTAGGATCTCCCTAAAAAAAAAGATCTATAAATACTTGTTAGCAGTCCTACAGAATTGAGAAAATCACTGCCATGTGCAAGCCTAAATGTTATAATGTTGTCTCCAAAGACAGCAGTCTGAAAAGGACAATTGTTTTTTTGGAGTAAAACTTGGACCCTGTTTTCTGTTGACAGCATTGGGGATAGCAGAGGAAGAAGAGAAAGGCAAAGCCAGTGTGGAGCAGAAGTTGTATTTAGCCATTTAAGCATAGCTCAAAGCTAGGCCAGGTCATTCTGACCTCTTCTCGTTTTTTCCGCTGTTCCTTTCCATTTAATGGCAGTCCAAAACATGAGAGCTTAGTGTCAAAAGTTAATAATGGGTTTGGTAACGCTTCTGAAGTCTCTTCTCCCATATAAATCTTCCTTAACTGCTAAAGCCAATGAAACTTTCTGACATTGCCAGAAGTAGTTTAAGTGTGGGCCACATTCCTGATTTAGGAGCATGCATAGCCTGCATAGCCAGGGCATTCCCTGCAGGGCAGACCATGCCTGCAGCAGAAATGGATTAACAGTCTTCAGACTATACCTATAATGTCATGTTTTTTTAAATAATATAATTAAATATTTCTAAAGAAAGCACAAGGATTTTACGATGTTTAAAAAAAAAATCACAATGTAGCTTTTCTGGTATTACAATACTGCCTTGAGGTTCCAACTGAGACTAAGGGACCTATTAAATTTGTAGGATTTGCACAGTTGGAGACAGTCTCTGTAAGCTCTCCAGTGAAAGCAGAATCAACAAACCAAGGGAAAAAATATTACTTCTAGGTAACTTCTAGAAAACCAAAAATACCAAAGTGTATCTTAAAGAAGCTGAGTACCTTCAAAACTGTAGTAGAATCTCCTCTGAAGGAGGCAACAGAACAAACAGGAGGATTTCCACGGTTAGAGTATGTAATCTCTGCTCACCAGTCCTTAAAACATATTATATTCTATATCCTCACAGAACATGAGGCTCACACTGAAAAGGAGATGTCTAAATTGCAACTCTTGCAGTATTAGTTAAATAAACCTTATATTATTGCAGGTTTTTCTCTAGAAATGTGCAAGTCTGAACTTTAGACTGGCATTAATCTAGTTCTTTTTTTCCATGATCCAACTTACAGCATGTAGTAAATATAGACAACAATACAAGGGTCAATGTAGATGGCATCTGGTATAATTAAAAGGCTAATTTAATGGAAAACCACATTATTTCTGTGTTACTTTTCATACAAATAACTCTTAGGGAAGTTTTCTAATGGAAGAAGGTTCCTCAGAGAAGAGATATGAAAGGTAGGAATTAGATGAGAGAGTTTCTATTTCAAGATGGTTGCTGATACTAAAATAGCTTTGCTTTTTCCTAAGCTTATCTGCTCGTATGTGGTAGAACGGGAGTATAAAAGAGGTTTCATGCTCTCTTTCTATGCAGCGTTTCCTCATGTTGTCTTTCTGACACCATCTCGTCGGAATGATTATCCTCAAAGCAAGTAAACCAAAACAGCATAGTTTTCCCTTGCCCTATTCCCTCACTATAGGAAGAAATCCAGTGTGTTACCTTCATCTTGGTGGAAACCATGACTGAAACAGTCATGTCCCTTCTGACATCCCTCTGCTGAGAGGAAAAGTGCTCAGTTTTCAGTCAGCTCAGATGATACCTCTCACTGGCACCACTCCAACATAGATGGCTGTATTGGTGGCATGTCATGGGTCAGGCTCTGCTATATAAAAGGCTCAGCACTCATGTGTAGCTTTTACCCAAATAATAGAGAATATGCACATGAAGACAGGAAAAAGTCCTTCATAGTAGTTGTTTTTCTTTGCACCCTAGGTCAACTGTCAGGACTAGTTTGTTGCTGACTGGAGCAAGCTTGTCTCATATTGAATATTTTAGCAAATATAAAACTACTGCAAACAGACTGAACTTCTTCGGTGTATGTAGATGGACAGTTTTCAAGCCCATAAAAAGGCTTGATGCAAGTTTATTGAGCAGGCTGCTCAAACGTAAGCTCTTTGATACATTCAAGTTGTATGCCTATCTACTTGGCTATACATGAATGCACGCACATAAATACATTTCAGGGTTTGAAGGGAATTTTTTAGATACCTTCCAGTGCAGAAGGAAGGTGGGAGGAGAGAGGGGAAAAAAGGGTCCTGAGGTTTCTTCTAAAGATTTAGCTCAAGTCATTCGGTGTTGCATGTTTAACATGCCAGTCTATCAATTGTCTAAGGTTAAAGAAAAATAATAGCTTTGATTTATTTCTAATAAAATTATGGAGAGAAAGTAGATTTTTAAATTATTGCAAAATTTGCATTTTACAGAAATCTAGAAAACTGACATAAGTGTTATGCTATGTGATATGTATTACGTTATATGCTTTATTGCAAAGAAGTGACCATGGGACATGTGAAGACAGAATTCCTCAGAAATTGGGTATGTGGGTTCCTGGCTTCCCCTCCCTGGCAGAGTAATGAAAAGACTGTGGGTCAGAACCCAAGTACCACTGAGTTATCGTATGTTTGACAGGTGAAGATGTCTTTCTGGACTAAGAATAGGCAGGTGAAGGAATGGTCATATTCTCATGTCTTTTCTTACTGTGACTCAGTAGCTCTTAAACTTGCTATTTACTTTCAACATAAGACAGAAATGGGGGTATTACATATGTTTTTTCCACATAGCAATTCAATCAGGGCATCCAGCATATACAGCATATACAGTCCTCATAAAACTCAGACGGTTCTGATATAAATATTCTGCACAGCCCTGAATATTGGTAGCAATTGGCAGGTTCTGACAGTAAAAATGACAGATCCTTTGTTTATGTACACTTAATTCTGTTGAGTGAGATTTTTCCAGTAAATCTAATCTGCTATTTTCCCTTTTTCTAGCCAAATATGACAGAGCTCTTAAGAATTAGCAGAAACTGCTGATTTCATGAAATAGAAAGTGGGGAGAGGGAGGAGAAATGAGTTTACTCCAACACAGCCAAAAGCTACAGAGCAAACTCAGCAGGTAGCAAAAATTGCATCTTCTTTCATGATCAGATATTGGAAAATAAGATATGCTGGAGTATGTAAACATGCAGCACTGTAAACATTTTACCATATCATTTCTGCATTTGAACATAGCAATGTGAAAGATGTAAAATCTAAGGCCTCAAATCAAGTGTAAATACAGGTTTTAGACAGATGTTTTAGGTCAGATTTTATCTTTTCATGCACCATAAGAAGTTTTTCCCCTTTGCATGTTCGGATTACATCTAGTTTAATGTGAAACAGGAAGGAAAACTGCATCGCCACATGAATGGGTTTAGTCACTAAACAATTTATGGTAGGTTTCATGATGCTACAGACAAAAAAAAAGGCAGTAATGCATGCAGTTATATTTTCAAGTTTTGACAACACACTGGAACCTTGCTAAAGCAATATACATATATATATTATTTTTTAAATGCAAGATACACCAAAATTTAGAAGCATTACTGTAAATGCTCTCTAGCAATACTGTAGAATGTGGTATGGGTGTTGGTCTTGCATATTGTCCTGGTTTTTTTTTTGCCTGAGAGGCTCCCTGGCCCATCACTGTGTGAGCCTTTCCAAGAAAATACGCATTTCCATCATTCCACTAAAGACTAAGCCAGCAGTAGCATCAGGGGCTGGATCTTGCCAAAGAATAGCTTGAGGTGAGGAAGAAATGTGCTGTTACAGCTATGAGAGCAGGACCATGCTGTGCGGGAGGAACCTGTTGGTTTGCATGGGGTAACAGTAACATCTCACCAGGAGGAAAGCAGGCAAGTGAGGTGTCTACCCAGAACTGCATGTGTCTGTCAAAGCAAAAGCTGTCTCTTTTTGTGTGCTTGCTGTACAGCTCCCTCTCGCCATGGCATCTCAGCCTCTCTGTAGCTCCAATGCCTTGTCCTAAATCACTGAGGAAAATAGACCTCCCAAACCTGCAGTTTGCTCACTTCAGGCAAAAGAGCTATAAAGATCCAAAAAACACTGTTGTGCTGTTGAGAATTATATAATCACTAGCCTCAGGGGTCTTTGCTTTAGAAGTTCCCCATCGGCAGTAAATCTCAAAATACTAAACAGCAACAGGACTCTGCTGACACAGGAATTGAAACAATTTGGTGATGCCTCCCCGAGCCCTCTGACTTACTGACCTCAGCATACTTCTGGCTTACAAATACAAACCTGTGAGGCATCATTGCAGTCTTCCTGGGCTGTCAAGCCAGTCACAAATTTCCAATTAACCTGTTGACCTAGCACTTGCAGATAGGATTGAATTGCTGATCAGATAACTGCTTGCTGTCCCAGACAACCTTTATCTCGTGGAAGTGCAGAGAAGTGCTAGTGTGAAGGCTTGCACAGATAAATCAAAGCTCTGCGCAGTCCTGCCGGTGGGGAAGGCTGGCTTCCTGGCTGCTGTATCTTAAAGTGCATGTTTGGAACATGTCGTTGGTCTTACTAAACAGAGAGATCTTGTTTTCTCACAAACGTGAAGGAAGTCAAATCTACTATGAAGATTCAGAAACCAAAATTGAGTTGACATTGTGCTGAGTTAACCTGGCAGTAGTTTTCTCGGTAGGCTTAAACTCCTGACCTACCTGTAGACCACATTTCAAGTAATTCAATGATTACAGTTTTGCAGGTAGAGCTGAAATGGGACTTTTACTCCTGCCCTCAGTAGCTGCACAGGGATTGGCACTTTCACACTTAGTGTGAAGCAGCAACTAAAAAAAGGGAGTTGAACTAATACGTAATTGCTTGACTTGTGTTTATCAGGGGTGGTACTGGGCACCCACGATGCAGTGTGCTCTGCTAAACAAGGGGCCAAAGGAAGGCACCGCTCAGAGTTAGAGCTCCCAACACTGGCACGACAGCCCAGCTGCCCACGTACACGGGCGGCAGGAGTCTGGGACCTGGCAGTTTTCCCCTACCCGGTGCCCGGATCTGCCTCGCAGGATTGAAAGGCGCTCCGGTATTACAGACAGAAATTCAGATGACTTGAAAAGGAGTTGCTTATTTTTTAATGAAACATACCATGATGCCATTTGTTTCAGTGACCTTATCCGTTCCGTACTTTCAGCTTCGTGCAGTTTTACATACTGGTGACAGGGATTTTAAAACAGAGAAGATAAAGCTGGTGCTGAAGAACACCTCCCTTCTGAGTTCAACATAAATGGAAGCAGCTGAACAGCTAGGAGGGTGTTGGGGAATGGGTACAGGAACATGAACTGGGTATCCTGCACGTGAGACGGTGAAAGACGCAAGTGGTGCCGCCTCCTCAGCCCATCTTGCACCGCTTGGCCCTGCCCGCGAAGCAGCCGCTGTCCCGCCACCTGTGCCCCCGCAAAGAAAAAGAGCAGAGCAACAGCGAGCGTGGCTCTAGGGACAAATATCCACGTATCTACGGCTTCCGCAGCGTCCTTAGCGGGGATGGCTAAGCTGAAAGCACATTCCCTACCAACCTACCATTTCTTCCAGCCTTGCACGTAAACCGCTGACTTCAGCTTAGGCTACGAACTATCAAAAATCACAAGCAGATCATGCTCATGATGGCTGCTCTGCAGAGCTGGAGGCAGCAGCCGGTAGCAAAGGCCAGAGGCAGGAAGAGAAATTTCCCCCTGGAAGTTTCCCCCCTTGTGATGGCAAGCCAGCGCACTGGCCCTTACCGAAGGACGACAGGAGCCTGCGGTTCTTTGCTTCTGCAAATGTTTTATTTCCTATCACTTTTTAGTAATTCTGGCTTGGTGCTGGGTGGCATTTACTGGGGTTTCTCATTCCCTTAAAACATGAAACCAGATTAATTGTAAGCCACATTGGTGGTGGTTTTCTGTTCCAGTTCCTTTACACCATAGTAGTAATGAAATAACTACCCTTTCTCAAGTCTAATAACCACCCAGGAGCCTCAGTTTCTCTCACGGTTAGTTTCACATTGCAGATTTTTGCCAGTTAAACATTGCTGGGGCATATGAAGCTGCTTCTGCTGCCCAGCAGAAGCCCTGTGTGTAGACATTGACCTTGGTCTGGCTTCTTTCTACAGACGAGGAATGCATGCAGGGACTGCATCATCACTACCAGGTATAGTTCTGCCAGTGTAGCTACATCCTTTGCTGGCACTCGTCCACCTGCGAAGATCGAGAACATAAGAATCAGAGGAGTTTTCAGTACTGCCCAGAGCTTTTGCTGTATTAGTGCACATCCTGTCTTTTTTTCTTCTGTGAAGCTCTGTCAACCAGTTCTGAAAAAAGTCTTTGGCAAGTTAGACTTGCCAAAACCAACTTAGTTTTTATAGGAAAAAAAATAACAACACTAATATTTAATGCCCCAGATCTTATTCTTGGGAGTACAGCTTAAGCAACCATCTTTTAATGTGTGCTGACATTAACAGCAGTTGATCATTGTCTGCTGTCAAATAATTTTTCATATTTCAATTCAGATAATCAAAAATTAAAAACCTGCACTAACTGATTCTAATACATTTGACAAGCTGTTTTTATTTCAGTAAAACTAGACCTGTTTTGGATATAGTGCCTTTGACAATGTCTCCAGATTTCCCTCTGCTGGGATAATGGCAACATTACTCACCAGAAATAAACCACCACAACCTGGCCAGAATAGTTTTGCACTGAACACTGTTCTTTAGCTTAGGAAGCTGCATTGTCATAATGTGTGTGAGCAGGGCTGCAAGTAATCAGACCAATCTGCTATTAAGTTCCTGTCTGTTGATGGACTGTTGATGGTCATTGGCACGTTAGTCTTCAAAGCTAAGCCAGGTTGAGCAGATGCAGCAGAGGAGGTGCTCACATGTCTCCAAACTGCCACCAATATGGGAACTTTAGTTTTGTTTTTAAACAAAGATGTAATGTTAGTTGCTTCATGGTGTGATGCTAAATCCTCATGGTCATAACCACAGCATCCAGTCTTCTCCTGATCCCAGGAAAAGTTTCTTATGTTCCTGCCAGCAGAACTGGCATCAGCAACTCTGCCTTTTGTGCCACTAACATAACTCTCTGCAGGAACAAGAAAGTAACATTAAACATCAAAAGCTCAAGAAAATTAACAGGATACCTCCCAATGAGAAAGCAGAGCAAAGGGATCCCATACACACCTTGTGAAACAGACTTGTGCTGGGCCACAGAGTAGTTATTGGTGAATTCAGCCCAAGGAGTATTCCAAACTTTTTTGGCTGAATATGATTTTGGCTCAACATGATTTTGAAGGCTGATTTGTTAGAGGATGTAACTCTGCTGGGAAGGGAGTAGCTAATAAAGCCATTCTGACAGCTCACATTGACAAAAAAAAAAAAAGATGTACATGCCCCTGTTGCTGTAGAAGGCAAAAAACAAGTTCTATTCCTAATCCAAGGAAGTCAGCATTTTTGGCTACAGCCATCCAGGATGTTCCTTGTCCTGATACAGATCCCAGTGAAGCCTTTACTCCTGCTCTGCTGAATGCGGGCTGCTTCTGGGATACTTGGTGACTATTCCAATATTCGTGCATGGAAATAGGATGAGGTTTGTACTGCCTGGCACCACCTGCCAGATACCACATTAGATACTTTCTTCCCATTACTCTAACTTTTCTTGCAGTTGCTTTTCAGCAAGTAACAGAACTTGTCTTGTTAGCAGGGACTATCCTTGACTCCAGCATAAGGATCTATTCATTCTTCCATATGCAGTAACCTCTTGCAGAGCTGTAATGCTTTTTTCTTTTTTTTTTTTCTTTCTTTCAGCCTCCTACCCCTAACGTGCTGCTTGCTTGCTGCTGACTTGCTGCACAGCAAATTTCTTCTCTGTGGTGGGGTTATGTTAGCTTCCACAGCTTATTCAGTCTTCCATCACTCTGCTCAGACCATTTTGGGGATAAAGCATCGTGATAGTGGCTTTTACAGCTAGGGCAACCTGCTCACTTCATCTGGTTACAGGGTGACAGCCAATGCCAACGACTATCCACCCGAGCGTGGTTCATAGCAGCTTCTGATACGGTGTCGTATTTCAGAGGCACCCGCACGCATCTCCTCTGAACTGGCACTACCTTGTTTGCTCTGGGTATAACCTGTTCACCTCATCTAGGTCTCCTCTTAAGTTGAAATGCTACTAAATATTCACAGGTACTTCTGCTTGTACCTGTCTTACAGATGGGTTTAACAGTCTGTTGGCAGCAGTGGCAGTAAATATAACAGCAGTGCCACAGGATGTTCTGTAATATGTTAAAGAACCAAGCGTGGTAATTTTGCTGTCAAAGGAACTGACTAAGGAAAAGAGAATTGAGACCATGACCAAATGCTGTGGCATGTACTTAGAGATTACTTGATCTTGTTCTAAAATTAAAGACTGGGGAACATTCTCATGTCTCTGGTTAGATTTTCTGCAGCAGTGTTCAACCCCGCTTGCCTTTAATTGACACCGTGCATGAAACTCCAGCTAAGTTTTTCTGCTCTGCATGTACCTTTGAGAACCCATATTCTGTCATTTTTAAGAAGCTGGATATCAAACAATTAGGTCTGGATGTTTCCATTCTCAGGGTGTCATTAACAGGGTGGTTTTGTGCCTGGGAATGCTGTGGCACACCATCATCTGTTGGGAAGAAGCGTGGCAACCTACAAGTGTGTGGTTTGCTCTCACATGCCAGCATCTGCTCCCATACGCATTAGAAAACCAGATCTTGTTTGGACTGCTCTTTAAAGATATTAAACAGGGCATTATTTTGTTGTTGCCTCATGTTCAGAACTCTCATGAACAGAACTTGGTTAACTTCTCAGCAGAATGTGGCACTTTTCCCCCAGAGCAACACTGCCTACCAAATATCCCTTCTGTAGGCAGTTTTATTCTACTTCAGTGGCCCATCCCTAAACTTGCAGCCCGTTAACTCTCATTAAAATCAAGTCTAAATGGCTTGGTGCTCATACGCCCATGTTTCCTCATTGTGCTGCTACACAGCTGAGCTACGCAGTTGAGCCAGTGCTGCAGCTAAGCCCAGGTTGCTTGCAAAGAGAGGCCGGCTACCTGAAGGCACCCGCCTTGTGGAGGAGTGGGGAGCTCCGGAGAGAGGGAGGTGCAGCCTCAGGCAAATCATCTGAACCCAGAGCGCTCCAAGGGTGCGCTGCAAAGCCCATCTGCTCAAGGCAGCGAGACAGGGGCGCTCTAGTTAGCGCTGAAATCTGAATTGAATGAAACAGTGGTAGAAGGAGGGGAAGAAAATGTTTTCTGTATTTTGTCCGCATTTAAGGGCAAAGCTACCTGGAATGAAAAAGCTGTTTTTCTGTGCCTTCCCATCTTGCTCCTGTAAGGTGTTCAGGGGCTACCTGTGGGCACACACAGGTGTCTGACCTTCACTTCTTTGGTATTTTCTCAAAATAATTTCCCAGTGTGTCCTTTAGAGTAGGAGCAGCCTCTTTGTGCTGAGTCCCTCAGTGGCTGGTGCTAGCTCCTGCTGCAGTTGTACAACAGCTGCAGCAGAATTTCTGCTAAGATCTAATCAGGACCTTCTCTATTTTCTTTTTATATAAAAAAGCCACTTACCAAATCAGGTGTATGACTGCCAGAATTGCTCTGTATATTTTTGAGCATGTCTGCAATTTTTATACAATTACTAACGTATCAAGTGTTACCCCAGTAATGAACCATACCATTAGTAAGAAGTTCATATACTTCCCCAAATCACATAGCCTGGAAATAGCCTACACAAGATTAGACTGGTATCAAATTAATATTTTTCATATCAGGCTTAAATCTCTTTTCACACTAGATTTACTTTACCAGTTGTTCCTGGGAAGCTTATTTTGCAACACTATCAAGCACAAGAAAAGATCATGTTCAGAATTCTCCTGATGTAGAAAGAGCTGGGAAGATAAATGTCTTCCGTTTTCTGCAGTTACTCTGGTAAATTATTCAGGAAGCAGGACAGACTTTAGCACACTGAAAGCGTCATTTTGTTCATTCCTAAAAATAGATGTGCTTTAGCTAGAATGCCAGATCTCTTCAGACATATAAAAAAAGAACAGATTCCTACAAAAAAAAAAAAAAAAAAAAAAAAATAAAAGATTATAACCATTATGATAACTACAACTCAGACTTCGGTCTCTCCAAATTGTTATATGTATAAGTTCAATATTAAAGAGGGAAACGTCATGAAAAATAACTTGAACAACTTGAATTACTTGATAGTTTCTGGAATTATACAATAAATCTTTGAGAGAAACACAAAGCCAATCGATATGGCAAACTACCTGCATCTTATACTTCCTGCATTATTTAAGAAAGCACTTTTCTGTGCAGTTTGTATCCTCCTGAAACTATTTCTAAGTACTTTTAATGGAAAGAACAAAGAAAGGGTAAAGATGAATGCACTTTACATGAAGTAATGTTATAGACCTACATTTAGATATCAGAATCTGTTAGGCTCCAATTTAGCAAGACACCTCTGCAATGATCCCATTTTATTGTCTTGAGCAGATATTTTGACTCAATGTGGCACTCATGGTATAACAAGATGCATTAGCCTCATTTCGTGCTTTTCGGGTAGTGGGAAACAAGCCTTGTTTTCCTTAGAGATTTTTAGCCTCATCTATGAATGAAAAATGAGATATTTTTAAATTAGCTGTTTTCTAGCTTTCTAAACAAACCAGTCTGCCAACACTGTACAAGTTTCTTTTGCTTCTGCAGATTTCAGTCAAATCTACAGCTTCAAATCTTCAATTTGTAAGGACAATCAAGCATGAAGTCTTTAGTGGAGCACAAAAATTGAACAGTTTCTTGAAAGTTATGACACTATAAAAATCTCTTCAGTGGTGGAAATGGAAACAAGGCAAAATTATACAAATTCTCTTACCTCTTCTAAATTACAATGGAGTTAAATATGTTGCTAGAATTCTTACAATGCTACTTTACCTATCAAGAACCTAGAAAAGGGCTTTGTACGTAAATGTTAAGTAGCCTAAGTTGAATCAAGTATGTGAGGTACTAAGCAGAGCTGTGTTTCAGTGTTAAGATAATCTTTAAATTTAAAAAGTACCATTAACAAATTCAGAACTTTTTTTTTTAAGGTTGTCTATAGTGAACCTTGAATTTGGACAGAAAAGGTCAAATGCTGGACATCAATCTGATCAATTAGGGAAAGAGAGTCCCCCACCCCAGAGGGCTTGGAAAAGACTCAACTGAGCAAGGAAGCGAGAGCTCTGTAGGGATGCTGCCGTGGGAAATGTAAGCCAGAACTCATCACTGAATGTCAAGCCTTGAGCCCACTGGTAAACAGCCCGCTGCAAGTTGCAATGTAAGTTCCCTGGTAATAAACTAGGGCTTGATTAATTAACTATGACTGACTGGAACCCTTAAAGTTTAGGCTCTTGGAAAAGAATAACTAAAAATAATAGAGAGCTTTTTACAACCCAGATAAAAATTCATACCATCAACCTTCAACTCCCTCATGCTTATCTAAACCCTGTGGCAAGTAAAGTTGTTTTCCAGTGAGAGTTTCCAAGTGACATTATAATTTGGGGCTTTCAACTGCATTGGTTAAAATAATATTACGTTGACTTTTATTAAATTGGGCAGCCGTGGCAAGCTCCCTACATTAATACAAAACATGTGCTTGGAAAAGCTGCTCCTAAATGGAGGAAGGGAAAGAAAAAAGATAAAGACCACTCTTTAAAATAGAATAAACGTACCTCTAAATGTTTGACTACTTAATTCTTTCCATTTGGCTGACAGAAGCTACTTTTTTTATAGACAATGAACAACATGAGTCATGATGTAGCATGTTCATATTACTAAACATGAAAAACTGAAATTCCAGTGCATTTGATATGTAGCTATTAAATGGTTTCGGAAATCTGGATATGAATGGAAATGGCTAATTGCCTGTTGATGTGGCCAACTAGAATCTACATGCAGTTTTGAATAGGCGTCTTCCTCAGAAGGGCCCACAGTCTTGCAAACTGACTGGCTAGGAGGCTCATCTGAACCAAATAGACAGCTGTGGCTTACTCAAGTACTCTAGAAACATCCCAAACTTGTTGTGCTTTTTGTATTCTTAACCCTGCAGCATTCAAGATCTCTGTTCCTTTAGAAAGGATCAAATGGAATCTCTTCAAAGCCAACCAGCTAGAGAAAGTGTAACTGTTAGGCAGTGAAGAATCTTGAAGAACCAGATCTTGACTGATGACTGCAAATGGCAAAAAGGAAAAAAAAAGCCCATCATATAGGGACTTTATGCATATCACCTATTCTTACTATCTGGAGTTATTTTCCATAAATATTTTACTTTCTTTCATCCAGCTGGTGCCTTTTACAGCTCTACCATTTGGAAATAGTAGTACATTGAAGCAGAGTACCAGAGAGTAATAATTCAGAAAACAACAGACACAAATCACAGATTAGCAGTAAGTAAGTCCATAAAACTGGCACTGCAAATGAGCAAAGGCAAGGAGAACAGTAGGGGTGCTGGAAGACAAGGATGTTGCATGTTGTTACAGAGTGAGTGGCACTGGGAGAAGAAAGCTCTTATGACCATTTGGGCTGGGACTTGATGTGATTCAACCACATCTCACACACATGTGTGAACACATTATAGGGTTTGATTTAAAATTTCTTCATGAGGAACAGGAAGGAGAAACAGCTTAACTAACAGACTTCCAGGATTCAGTTACAAGTATGAGTACTACAGAGCAAGATTCAAGTAAGCTACACATTTATTGCGCTCAGTAAGACTAGGAGGTAACTCTCTAGTAAAATCTATCTTGCCCAAAAGGACAGCAAAAACTTAAGGCAGAGAGTTTCTGATGGGTGCCTTATCCATTAGGGATTTGTGTTTTTGATGTTCTGCCTTTTGCTTCAGAAATGAATTGCAATATTTCTTGAAATAGCCACCATGAAATGCATTTAGATTTTATTATTGCTCATACTTAGTTAATGACTGAGGCAAAACTTAGCTCTAAAGCTGGCTTTCTAAATTCTCAGACAGTCCTGCTAGACAACAACATATTTCCAAATAACTGCAATGTAAGACTTGAGAAATCTTCTTTCTGAGTAGACAAACTTAGGTTTTAAACAAATAGCTTTGCTTGTACAATGACAAGTGTTTACTCTCCCTTATGATGGAATTCATTTAGCGTAGTCTTAGTTTATTGTGTAGCACATTTTGGAGCCAAAGTAAACAGAGATGTATTATTCTAGAGACCGAATCAACAGGATGAGAAATGCATGTTTGAGGTTTGTCATTATGAGGAAACTGAAGTTATGTTTGTCTTCTTTCTCTTGGCTAATGGACAGAGAAGTTCCCTGTATTTGTTGCCCTGTGGCAGTCTAGGAGGAGGCTAATGCGGACTGCTCGTCACCTGCCCATGGCTTAGGCTGGTTACGTATTGCTTCTCCTCATCCGCAATCCCCACAAGCAGTCTGTGACGGGCTATAGCGTTGGCCTCTGTGCAGGACGTATGCCAAGGTAGGACTTTGTGACCCTGCCTCCCCCCAGGGGGTTACATCCATCAGTCCTTGGTAATTTTTGAAACAGTTATAAAAAAGGTAGTTCTAGGTTAAGAATGTGACTGTTCAGATACTTCACTTCCTTTTGATGTTTACAAAAATCCAGCACAGAGATGTAAATAGCATCCTATTCAGTCATCAGAACCTCTACTGAGTTACAATCTGGACTTACACACAAGAAGGAGGAGAAATGTCAAAGAAAACTGAGAGGATTAACTCACCATAGCTGCAGCTGATGTTTGAGCAGACTAATCAACACTGAGTACCTTTACCTGAATTATAGTGACATGTATTTCACTTACATAGGGGTCGATGAACTACAGGGATTTGCCCGTAGGCCTCGATTGGAAGCTTCTTCTCTGATACGATCTTTCCTAGGAAGTGACCTCAAATTAAAACCACAGTCTTTGTGAATATTTTCAAGTCACGAGTAGTCTCTCTACTGTTTAATGTGCAATATTTTAGATTTTATCTTGTATGTGCCTTCGCAGCGCTACTCCTCTTTTCTTTATTGCTTGTCTTTGTAGAGACAGTTCATAGCCCACTTACTGGGTCTGATTTCTGTCAATATTTCTGTTACAGAAACCACTTGAAGGAGTCCAGTGTTTGATGGCTAGGAATTTCTTTTCTGACTCACAGAAAGACCAGATAGGCGTAAAGATACTTTATATTCACATTCACTCTCGGCAGACAAAGGCTTATTATAGTTTAATAGACTTTCTCTCAAATTGTGTTAGTGTTTATTGAAAGTAATCCATCTAACACTCATCTGAGATTAATTTCTGGTTGTAAGACCTAAACTCATTTAAAGGGAATTTGAAGCTCTGTGTTTCATCACACAAAGTGGACATGCTTTGCCAAGAATGGAAACATTCTCCATTTTTGTCATTATATACTGTATACAGTTCAAGAAACAAAATCCCTATCCTGATTCCCACCCATGTTGCTTAAACATCAGCACAGGCACTAGGATAGGCACAGTTTTGTATTTTGGGAAAAGGCAGTATTTTTTCCATTTAAAAAATGAGCATATGAAAAAATCAATCCCTAAGGCTTCAATCTTCATTTATGAAGCTTTATGAAGCTTATTTATGAGAGCTACAAAATGGTTCTTGCAAAGACCCTTTCTTCCAGTTTGGCTGAGGATGCTGGAAATAGAGTTATTTTCCCCCCCAGAACTGCTAATCTATTTTCATTTTCAGCGGAGCACAAATTCATGTGGTCCTGAGGACTGCTGCTAAAATAGGAATGTTTAGGTTGAACTGTAGAAAGCCTGGCATTGTGCTCCAGAATCTCCCTTGCCTTCTGTTCTTCATACAATTAAGCAGACAAGAAGCCAGTCCAACTGTCCACTGTCAAGGAGGAACTTCAGTCTGTTTATTAAAAGGTGAGGCACATCAATGTAAACTGCAAGTTCTGATTTGCAAGTCAAAGGGTTTTACAAACTGAGTATAGCAACGCCTCAACACTGTCTGGTATTTGTGGGGAACTGCCTTACATGAGGGATTGGTGGGGGGCTGCTGTTGCACGCAGCAGACTAGCGGATATCATGCGGCTCCATTTTGAGGATTTAAGCTGGTATTTATGCAGAGCTACAAAGCTGTCTTTCCAGCAGCAATCAGAATGGCAGGGAGCAGATGTAGAAGAAAGACTCAACTTCCCACCAGGGATTTTATTGCCACAGGCAGATTCAGGAAGGAGCCATTTTTTGCCTACTAGTTAGTTTCACTATTTAGTAACTTTAAAATGCTTTTGACTCAGACAAGACTTCTTGTACCCTCTTTCCTTTTTTCTGCTCTTTAACCTTCCTTGTGTACTAAGCTGAGTGTGAAACTGCCAGTGAAATCATTTATCTTTTTAATACAAAATATGAAAATGTCTTCCAAAGTCTGCAATTTCAGTTGAGGCACCATTAGCATCAAGCAAAGGAAAGGTGCTAAATTCTTCACGTCTCGTTGAGGAGAAACACTTGCAGGTTTTCACAGACGCTTATTCCTGTTTTGTGTGGCGTGTGATGGTGATATGATAAGAAAATTGCAATATAAATTGCCTTTTTGTGCATTTCATACAAGTTTCATTGCATTTTCTTATTTCATGTTGCAGTATTTAGCTAGAGAAGAGAGTAAATGACTGCAGTGATTTATCCGGGAAAACCCAGAGAGACTTGTAGAAAAATTATAGTGAAAAGAAAAGGAAAATCTAACTAAAATCAGCCCAGCTACACTCATGAATGCAAAATGTTGTTTAATGTCAAAGATTTAAGTGCTTAGGGTAAATCTAGCAGGACTCCCATTGTCAGATCTAGAGAGGGACTTCTAAGGGGAAAAGTGTCAAATAGCATGGATGCTTTGAATAGAGCAAATCCTGTTTCAAATACAGCTTCAAGACAAAAGCACCACATCATTCAGGCTTTGTGGTTTTTGTTTTATTTTGTTCTTGAGTCACTCCCATCTTTGGAAAACCTGGAAGCTAATATTAGTAGGAAATAGAGGATTTCTGTACTACCTGAAAAATAGAAAAGCAGACTTGACTGTACATAACAAATACTTAACTCGGAAATGCAGCATATAAAATAACTCTCTCTTTAAGTTTCTGGAAGAGGAGGTTGCTCTGAAGTGGCAGGATGTCTGTATCAGAACTACAGAATCCTGACATGTAAAGTTTTCCCTTACTAATTGCTGTTTAATTGCTTATGTTTTCTTTTGGTGGTGAGCTAAGTATGTAATCATAGCAAAGATTAGTCATCACAAAAACTGCAAAGCTTTTCTAGTTAAGGGATTTTTTTGTTTGTTTTTGAAAATCTTTCTAGTAGTCCTTTTAATCTTAAGAAAGAAATGCTTATCAGCCATTAAAAACTATTTGAAACTTGACTAACAATTTACGGTTTAAGAGAAAATATTTAATATGTAAAAAATAATATGCTAGTCAAAAGCCTGTGCTTTTTCCCCTCAGCTAGCAGTGCTAAAGTGGTTAAAAGATACTATTTCATCCTATAAACCTATCTGTAGATAACGCTGGGCTAGAAGAAGTGGTTTCTAGGGAGATAGGCAGAACTTGTGCCAGAAGTTTGCCAGAAGTTATTTCACTGGGCATTGAATTTTGCAAAGTTCTGAGAGATGGAACTGATTTTACTTGTGGTAATGGACTTTTGCTTAGAATTAGGCACGTAGATAAATACTTTGAACCAAAGCACTAAGGTACTGCTCATAGCAGTATAGTGAGAAGATATTACAAGTAGTTTAGAGATTTTTTTTTTTACTCCAGTTACTTGATGCACACAGCATATGAAAGGTCTTTACCTTAGGCAAACAGTATTTACATTGCCCTTGAAAGAGAAGAACAAGAATAAAAAGAAGATGTGTTGCAGAATTGAAACTAATATTAATGGGAGATGAGAAAGTCTGTTAGAACTGGGTTTGGATGAGCATCCAGACAGCTAAACAGTTATTGCAAGCTGCTGCAGATTCTTATCTTTGTAATTCCTATCTGTGACAGGACCTTCTGGGACACTCGCTGTTTCTTACTACCTTAGTATTTCTCTTTCTAGAAACAGGAAGTAGAACCATGTATAATTCCAAGTCAGTAATACTTAACTGTATATCAAGAAAAGTTGACTTTGACTCAGGTTCAAGATCACAACAACTTTAAGACAGACGTTATATTTCTATGTGCTGGTCAAAATGTATGCTGAAGTTCATTTAAATAGAATTTTTATTTACAGTAATATAACAGCAAAATGAATTTCATACTTGCAGCTCCAGTATAGCTCCTCAGTTAGTTAACTAAAAGTTTTGCCAAAGAAAAGATACAGGATAAGTCTAATTTCATCTTTTAGAGAGTCGCTCTGAGGAGATTAATGAATGGGACTGGGAATACATTTAGCCTGTTGGATAGAATTTTCTTTAAACTGGTGATTTTGGAGATCACCTAAGATGATTCTGAGGAGCAGTTAGTTTCTAACACAGGTATTTCAAGACTGTACATAATAAATACAATCCCAAATAACTATATATTTTTTAAAAATTGTTACTATGAAATTTCACTACATGACTTATGATTTCCACTGAAATTAAGCAGTTTATGAACAGCGTTACTGGAAATAAAATTACTTTAAATACATATGGAAGATAGATAGACTTTTACCTTTTGCTGTTAAAGCAGCTAATACAGGGGGAAAAAACATTGCATACAAATCCTGAAACAAAAGTGGAATACTTACACTCTGTATGATAGAGTTAGGTTCAAAGATTTGTCATTTTACAATGTTTATGCAATTTCTTGCATATTACAGTTCTGTGATGAAATGTATAATTAAAAATGTCAAAAAGTATATATATGGGAGTAGAGGGATATACCATACATTGCCTTTGTTGCTGTTAAGAACTGAATATAACATCACTACTGAAAATATTTTATTAAGTGATTTCTTAGCATGTTAATCAAGAGGAAAATAAAAGACTTTCATATAATCAGACTGCTTTTTCTGTAATGTTCACCAGTGGAAAGAATTTATTATCTAGGACTCTGAGGAACCACAAGATGCACATAAGTTTTTATAAAACAGAAATAATTTTGAATCACAGATCTTGTAATATTTGTAGCTGTCAAACAGCATAGAATTGTCACCTAGGCTTTCTATATTTTTGTGTAAGAACTGGGCACTAGAAATCTAAGAGCTGTGTAAAAAATGAGCATTGGTTTAAATTCTATCCCTGGTTAAAGCTGAACGAGTAATGATGAAAATGTTCAATACATAAAAACTGAATATGACAAAAATAGAGAAGAATTGTGAAAGACGTGAATTGGGTATCAGTATAACAATTCTGCGTATAGTTGCAGGGAGGGCGAAATCATGCAAACCTAACTAGCAAATGAGGCATGGACAGAAGAAACTATAGGATAATGTGATTCAACCCTCCCACAGGTCTTTTTAATTGCTACATAATATTGCAAAATAATGAGATGGTGTATTTTACAAAGCAATGGTGTAACTGTACAGTTCATATCTCAATTGCATTAAAATTTTACTATGACTGTACATACAAACTGAAAGTGTGAGTAAAATGCATGTAAAATTTGAGCACCAACACTTTTTTTGCTGTCTTCCAGCTCTATGCAAGTTCCACTTCTATGCAAGTTAAGTCTATTGACCTGGACAAAGTGGCACGTTAGCATTTCTTTTTAACCCACTCCCTGTATAAATTATGCAACTTGCATTCTGCCAGGCCAGCAAATTTAATGAGAGGTTCCCCATTGCCCTAAAAAGGATTAGCTACTTTTGTAATGCTGACTCATTCACAGATTCAGAAAGGACTTTTATAGATATATAACATGACAACCTGCATAAGCACAAGCCATAAGAATTCCATGCATTAATTTCTGCATCAGATTTAGTGGACAGCTTAACCAATCTTTTTTTTTTTTTTGTAAAGACGTCCAATTTTAATGTTAACATCGTTAACATCACGTTGCATCTTCATGAGGTACTTACCTGCCTGTTAATTCTATGTGACCATATGCTGATAGTTTTTTTTTCTTCATGCAGAAGCACTAAACAAATGTAAGGGTTGACATGATCTAGTCCTTGGATAGTATTTATTCTTAGACAAATTTAATGTATTTTGGCCACTTCATCTTTCTGTTGCATCAGTCAGCAGCAGTGAAGTACTCTAACAATTGAGACAAAAAAATGCATCCCTTCTCTTTCTTTCCTCATATATTTACACTTTGTGACCAAAATTATTCCACTGAGGCAAGAATTCTGTCCCTTTGCTTACACTACTGCAAATACTATAGTGTAAAAGGGAAAAAAAAAAGAACAAACAGCAGCAGGCAAGAATCCCGTCTATTCAAACACTGCTTACATGGAATGGCTCCACTGCAGCCGACAGAATCCTGGTGAGGCCACAGGCCTCATTATTGAGAAGCAGATGAAGCCTCAAGTCACCAGAGTCAGCTTTGCATATTAGCAATTAAAACAACCAATGTTTTGCTTGGGGATTCACAAAACAAGACAGCAAAAAAAAAAAAAAAAAAAAAGGGAGCATGGATGAGCTCAGTAGCTGCATGATCCCTCCTGCCTCCCACTGTAATTTCTGGGCAGCCTATGTCACTTTTTACAGCTAAGTTGCAATTTGGGGTAATATCTCTGCATCAGAAATGCTGAGTTGTCTTTGAGGCAGGGATATAACATAACAGTAACAAAACTTGGGGATAACTTGATGCAGCCATTTAACCCAGCATTTCATGTGGTTTGGCTGGGATGTACAGGGAATCAAATAAAGGCAAGAGCAGCCAGCCTCACTCTTCGCAGTACTTTAGGCTGTGGATTGTGTGTTAAACAGTAGTTAGAATACTATGCATGGCCTGGTGGGAAAGAGCGTGTGTGGTTTAGCTGGTAATTATGACTTCATTCTGTGTAGGAGAAGAGTTTGACTCAACAGTACAAGCTGGACACAAGATGTTCAAGACCGGGGTGGTGTGTGTTTTACTGTTTGCAGAATTACTAGAAATTTTGAGATTTCACAGTACTCTGGTGGAATATTTCTGTTAGCTCTGTGTATTGATTTTTTTGCTAAAATGGTCACAGGACTTATCCGTAGTTTTTAATCAAAATCTCAGATGGACAGAAGCTAATTAACTGCTGCTACAAAAGAAGATTTGACTTTGGCGTAATATCTTTTCAAAACCAATATAGGATGGAAGGCTGCCGAATCAAATATATGTATTTGGCCCCCCAGAAAGGAGGTCCTTCGAGTTAACGACGCAGTAAAATCATAGTTTTTATTGTTTATCAAAGGAAAACAATGTTCCAATATTCCATTAGTCTTTTATGTGGTATCTGATATGTTACTAAAAGTGAGGATAGATAACCAAAACTCTAATCAAGTCTTATCTTGACTGATGAGTTTCAAGCTCACTGTCCTTCAAAAGTGCTTTAGAGCTCAATTTATCATTAAAATCTTGCTTTAAGTTATACACTTCTAACAAAACAAAACCAGAAACACAAAACTATAACCCCAGACCTCTTTCTTGCCATACTAGACAATGCTCATGATCCTTCTTGGGCTTTCCTGAGGCTCCGTAGGACATTTTTTCCCCCTGTTTAGCAACAGGCAAGGTGGAAGAGGAGTATGTACCTACTAACCCAAGAGTCTTGTCCTGCTTATTTTGATCCTCTGGAGGATCGGGATCCTGAATCTCTTACTTCATGTGTGTCAGCAGCAGGTATCACACCCCATAGCAACTCACCTGCCTTTTAGCTGGTGGGAATCACTTTCCCCGCTGGCAGTTATGATGTGTGACGTGGTTTGGTGTGTCCTCCTTGTCAGAGTGCATTGCAGATATGGGCTTTGTATATGGGCACTCTCTGTGCTTAGCATGGAGTGGGGAAAGCAAGACTAGAAAGTGTTTTTCTGAAGATTATAAAGTCTTTGGAGGGATGGACCCCCTACATGGAAGGTGGAAGCCATCACTATACACAGCTGGGCTGCTCAAACTGGCGTGTTTTCTGAATGCACATTCTAGTTTTAAGCTTTTTTGTGTCCTAAGGGTGGATGCATCCAAGTAAGTTCATTTTTTTCTCTTACACTGCCATCAAATGGAGATGGCTTTGGGTTTTATTGCCAGTTATGTTTAAGTCTTGTTTTAGATGCAGTAATGGGCTAGAGCATCTCGCCAGGCATCTTCCAGGACACTACAATATTTCAGACCTCCAGTTCAAGTGAACTCAGCATTATGAAAGTGGGGAACTCTCTCCTTTTTCTCGGATTTGTGCAAATGAATCATCATCATACATCATTAACAATGTGTAAATGTAAATTACTTTACTACTAAAGGCATACTATACATGCCCTAATACCGTTATGTGCATTAGGGCTAGATTTTTAGAGGGGTCTAAAAGGAAATTTACAGGGACCTTTCCGCAAGTATCTGTAGGGCTTGCCCTTTCCCAACAGTGTTTTCTGGAATGAGTTACTTAGGCAAGTCAAAGCAGATCTTCCCTCAGGATGTGCTTATATTGAAGAAATACCTAGGAGAAGGAGAAATAATCTGTTTTAAACTTTTAAAGTCGTGACTGAAACTGCGACTGAAAAGTAGGCACAGTGTGTTTTACTTCATGTAGTCTCTCTTGGTGTGCATTTAAAAAAATAATGCATTTCTTTTAAAAACATTGTTATATAATAACAAAGGTCTCCTCCAGTAAGATTTCTTATTGATGTTTTTATGGGATTCCTTCTTGATTTAAGTTAATGACCACAGTCAATTTGCATAAATCATACAAAGTTCTGATTAAATTTCATAATCTCTAACACATTCTTCCTATTTGACCTGTTCTAATGGGTTATAATGGGCCATTGCATGGCCAGTGTGATGTGTTTGAAGCTTGGTGTTTTAACAAAAGAGATGCCTCAAGATGTCCTTCATCTTGCTACTGTCTGGAGGCATTCTTAAAAACTCTGTTAACTCTATTAAAAACTCTATTACTCTGTGAAAAAAAAAAAAAAAAAAATCAGGGTTATACTTCTTTAACTGCTGAATCAGGAGGTCCATCGGCTACCGTTTTGCACGGTGTAACCCTATGTCCTGGCACAAGAGGACAAAGTCAATGCTATGATGAATTCATTGAGATTTTTTGCACATAAGAAAACAACTGCTGTAAAAATAGGAATGCTTCAAGACAGTTTTCTACTGGAACTAGGTTGCTGAACGATAGCTCTTGATTAACATGCAAAAGTTTTAAACAACCCCAACTATTTTTCCCTGAATCATGAAGATCCTTCTGTGTAGCGAGAGCTGACATTGCAGAAAGAAATCACACTTTCCTGCAAGAGCAGAAGCTTCAAACTGGTTACAGATCTATTTCTTCCAAAATCCGTGGGTGCCTGAGCTTGGCATTTCCATTTGAAGCTCAGCTCGGAAGGAAAGCTCTGCTGAGGTTTATACATAGATGTGTCAAATAGAGCAAAAGTAAGAGTAAAGAGAGCTCCAGCTTTCCTCAGATCTTACTGATGGGACCAGCTCCCTGTTCATGAACTTCTGAATTTCAGTACTTGGTGTCACTTTGGAATACAAACCTACCTTTGTCTAAGGTGCATAGGTGCATATATGTAAATGATAGGTTAATCTAGGTTGGCATTTCCCGATGTAATTGTGGGAAATGTCTTCTGACTTCTAGCAACCTTTAAAAAAATTGCTGTATCATGTCACCAGAATTTAATCATAAAGCCTAGCATTTTCACTTCTGTAATGTGAAAATATTAAAAACTCAGCTTGATGGTATAAGACTGGAGGAAGTTATGTTCTGCTTCCTTTTTCTTTAGAAATATGAGAAATCAGAAATTCTGTGCTAGAGCCATAAATAGAATTCCAGTTACATTGCTTCTGATTGGAGTATGCTGGCTGCCTTGGTCTAGCTTTTTTGTGACTAACATGAAAATGGGGAGGAAATGGTAGCTGCATGTATAGGAATCACAGTCAAGCCCCAAAACTTGCTGCCTACTCAGCACCACAGTGCTGACCTAGATTTTATACTGTCAGAGATATTGTAGGACAACAGCTAGTTTATAATGGTTTGGCTACACTTAAACCAAAGCTTATCAATTGGTCCAAAGATTAATACTCCCAGTCCCTTCTACCATCCTCGACTGTAACCAAAATGGTAATATCTTAAATCAAAACATCTTAATCCAGTTGAGAATCCTAACATAACCAGGCAATGCATAAATAGTGATAAAGTTTGCTGAAGTTTCTCTCTTTTGTTTATAAGCATATAATGATAAAGTTCCTTTAAGGAACGTGATCAGCTAGGACCTGAGATGCCCCACTCTGCTGCTGGCAGCTTTGAAAGAGGCCAGCTCACCTCACAGAGTCTGGGGTGACAGCAAGGGTTGTCACTGTGAGGGGCTGGTGCTGGTGCTCAAAGAACTGGATTGCAGTCATGGGTAGAGGAATTGCTAGGTAAGGCCAACAATATCAGCTAGGGTGTTTTTCAGAGGACAACAGAGTTTCTCATCATTCCCTGCATGCACAACCAACAACTGACTAATGTTTCAACTTCAAATTTTCACAACTTTTACCATGCATTCTAATTTACTGTGCATTACAGAAACAGCTACACCACTGAAATAAAGGCTAGGCCTTCTTTGTGCTCCTTTAGATCCATAAGGTCATGCCAATTGAGATATACCAGAGATTTAAAACATTCTCTGAGATACAGATTTAAAAGCTACAACTATATCTTTATCAGAGGTTTGGGTGTTTGAGTTGACAGAACCCAGTGAAGAAACTGGAGGAAAAGAAAACTTCAGTGCTTAAGATCTTTCAAGGATGTGAGAAATACTCTGAAGTGTTTGAACACAGGAAACTATGAGCTGTGCTCCTGCCTAAGTTAACAAATTGCACATGAAGCCCATGTATTTCATGTTTAAAATAACGAAAGGAACATTTGTCTTATGAAACTTGATTGTTATATCAACCGGGTTAGTTTTTGACCTTGTTCAGCAGCCCCTTTTGTTTCCTCTGTGCTAAAACTAGAAGAATAAACTGAAGCATCTCATGCCATCTCTGATGTTCTCAGCTGAAGGAAAAAGCAAGTAGAAGAATATATGCCCAGTAATAAGATTTGAGATTATCCCTATTTCAATCAAGGATTAAAACAATTCTTGTTTTTAATGGATACAAGATTCCACATCAAATATTACAGTTTTGTTGTGTACTCGGACAATGAACAGGGTTTCTGATCTGCTCTTTTCTGCTTCTGTAAAGTCTTTGCTTCTTTCAGATATTGGGAAAGCTTGAAAGTGTTTTACAAGGGCCACCTCCCCACACATACGTGGTTTAGGAGGGACATTGCTAGAAAGGAGCAATCCAGATGGGCTCCTGCACTCTGCCGGAGCATTAATACCAACCACTTAGAATTGGGCAAGTGCAGCCTGAGTGATGGTGGCGTGCAGGGCACCTGCCCTTTCGCTACTCTCTGCCATCTGTTCAGCTCTGCTGTGGGAATGCAGGTGCCACAGGTCTGTGAATGTGTTTACAGAATTATCACTGCTAAAAATAATCCTGGTGAACTATGGACACGGAGTACTGCCTTTCCCAATAACAGTTAAAAGCCAACACAGCTCCCACGACACAACCTTTCTGCATCCAAGAGCCTCTATAGGTAAGGGCTCTTTTCAAGTTGCTGCTAAACACAAATTAATGCAAAGTTAAAGGAAGATTGTTTTAAGGAAGTGACGGATATATATTTTTAAAGAATTAATGATTAACTGATCATGCTCTATTAGTTCATGCAAACAAAGCTGTGGAAGCACGTCAAAAAGAGGGTCGTGCTTATTTCTTCTGAATGCTTTATTTTTTCCTGAATTTTAGGTTGGTATAAAGAGAATTGGAAAGTTCCACTGAGGTCCTCAAACGTGTACAAAGTTTGAAAGAATCACATTACAATAATCAGGACCCAAACTCACTTGGGACTAATGGAGAACTGTCATACTAGGAGATTGTATTTGAAAGGTGCTGTTTTCAGGATGTTACCCCAGCCCTTTAACATCTCCTGGTGAGCATATTCTGCTGTGTAGTGTGAACCTGCTCTCTAGTGGCAAAATCCTACCACAGCAGTTTGACAAAATGATTTCACAGAAAAATCCTTGCTTAATCCTGATGTAATGAAGTCGATTCAATGCTGTTTTGCAAGAGTAACAGGGGAATTAGCTTAAGGAAATTAGAATTTGAGCAACCGAAACTAAGAGTAGGTAACTTTGCCCAGATCTTCTAGTGATTATAGTTCATTTCCCTGTCAGTAGAGGATAGATCTCTCGTAATATACACTTTACTTACTTGAAATATTTTTGAGGTAGACTTGGGTAATCACAAAAAATACCTAAACAAAAAGGATCATTTACTGCTGGCGTAAGCCTTGCAGAGTTTTATCAAGTTCAAACCAGCAAGGTTGGAAGCCTGTAAGGCCAGAATATCAACTCCCAAAGCGCGTGCATGTTGTTACTAGGCAGTAACATTTCTTTCCCTTTTAGTCAAAAGTAATCATAGAAATAGGTGATAGCAATGTGATTAGATCATTTTAATCATTTCCCTGTTATGTTGTTCTTTGTGTAAGTCTTTAAATGTTCTGTTGTTTGTAGGCCTTAAAATTCTTCAAACGCATATTTAGTTGGCAGCACTTACTGAGAAGGAAGTGTAAGAAAAACTCAAAGTGACTATATCTTTTTAATTACATACGTGGAAAATATTAATGGAATTAAGCAGAGGCTTTATGGTAGAAAGACTGAGAATAAAATTATCAAAATCAGAGCTTAATCATTTTACTTTAGAGTCCTGTAAAACTTACAATTTGCTTTTGAAGCCATGCTTGGATTCAGAGGTCAGTCTGAGTCACATAAGCCATTCTAATTCTTCAGCTAGTTGGTTCTTTGGTTTTGAAGTTCATAGATAATGGGTGTTTGCTCACAAACACTGAGAAATTCAATTGTGATAGCTAAACTGGTCAAGACTCCCATATTGTAGCACTTGGTTAAAATATATCACAGAATCACAGAATGGTTGAGGTTGGAAGGGACCTCTAGAGATCACCTAGTCCAACCCGCCAGCTCCAGCAGGGACACCCAGAGCACAGGGCACAGGGCGACATCCAGGCAGGTTTGGAAGATCTCCAGAGAAGGAGACTCCACAGCCTCTCTAGGCAGCCTGGATTGAAAAGTGTATTGAGAGTTTTGAGTATAGGATCTACTCCAAACGGGCATTATATTCCGCAGAAGTCAGCAGCAGATGCATCTGTATTTTCAACTGAGGGGACAGAAATGAAAGTGATGACTGGTTGCTATAATCTGCAATGTACCTGAAATCAGAGAGCATACTGACGTGGTAAAATTGAGGCCTGTGACAGCAACTGCCTTAAGAGGAAATATTTGGAGCTCTCCTTGTACAGGTGTGTTTGTATGATTTTGTATGATTTTTGATGGATTTCTCATTTCACATTAGGAAGAGTGTAAAAAAAGTGAGTTAACACACAGACTGAGGTTGGCCACAGTTGACAAAGCAGAGCCATCTTGGAGTAGACTTGGTTAATTGTTCCCCTGCCTAACCCAGAAAAGTAAGGTAGACCCACAACCTTTGAAAACTATGTTTCAAGGCAGTATAGTGAACAGTTTAGACCAGTTGAAGACCTAAACCTAGATTTTTGAAAAAGATACTTCTTAAGATATGTGAATGTTCACAGCTACATAACCTTTGTGCCCACGAGGTGGTCAAAAACATCTATAAATAGCTAATCTTTTAGCACTTTCCGTCATCCACTATTCTTTTGCGCTGAGAGAGCACACAATAGCTTCTGGTTGTACATTAGCTCTCCTTATGCTGTAACTAGGCAACAATCCTATGTAAGAAACAGCTGATCCTTGCCCCAAAAAGCTAGCAATCTCAGGCAGCCAGGACACAACAGCTGAATATAATTAGCAGAGTGTGGGAGACAGACAGGCTGCTCTGCATAATAGCTGTAGTCACAGCAGAGCAGCTGCCTAACCAGCAAAAATGTTCTGTGCTGGCACTGTGTAGGGGGTCAGTTCTGCGGCAGTGGGGCTCAGAGGAGGCTGTGAGGTTGTGCTGTGGTTTTGTGCAGCTTCTTGTTTCCTTTTTTTGCAGTTCTGGCAGATTCCTCCTATGTCCAGATTGGTCTATGAAGGGAATCAAAGTTCTGTGAGAATCACTGAAAAAACATATTTGGTTTTGTGTGCAGGAAGAAAAAGGTATCTGAGGAAAGCTAGTGTCTGTGGAAGCAAGCTGCTTGCTCTGCAAGAGCAGCGCACCTTGCTGTTCAGACTTGGACATGTTTAATGAAGATACTCTATGAATTGTTAGTTGGATTTCTTCCCACAATTTTATTCTATGTTATGAAAAAAGGCATCTGCAGTACCAAATTCAAATCCTTTTCAGCTCAAGGTTATGTTAAAATGTCGAGGGATACCAGCTCAATTGTCAGTCCACAAACATCTGCATCAAGACTGTTGTTAAATTCAAAACACAATTGTTTAGAAACAATACATAACTAATGCCAGCATGATCCACTCTATTTTCTGAGACAATTACTTAAGAAAAAACTGAAATTTGTTATGGAATCTAACTATGAAATAAACAGATAATTCAGATGGCTTCATTAAATTTTAATTGGATTGCCCAGGACAGTTAAGGTTGTCAGCAAATAGATGTGCCTGCTGTTTCCTGATTCTAGTTGATTAGGGTAACTACATACAATAACTATATAAGAAGAAAAAAAATCTCATAATCCGCTCTCATAAGTAAGTCAAACTAGTTCAGTCCCAAATTATACAGCCATGCTTCCTTTAAGAAAAGTTAGCCATTTCTACTTGAACCCTCTGATAAGAGAGTGTAACAACTGCTTCGTATCATTCCTTTTGTGTGCTATTATTCAGAAGCTTTTGTATAGCCATGAATGATTTCTCACAGTTAGACCAGTCCCAAGCTACGACTTTACAAAATTCTCTCTTCACACCCATGCTTTCCAATAGTAATGAGATTAATACTGATACTGCTGGATCCTGCTAGGCAACACAGGGTTAGATGCAACTGCAGCAGTTCCAGAGGACTCCAGAAAACAGAGCAGAAGCCCATCCATGCATGGCTGACTGCAGGAATTGCTCAAGACCTCAGAGAGTGTTTTGGACAAGGCCAAGAAGAACAGGAATTAGTGTGTTGCAATACAGAGGGCAAACCAAGCTTTTATTTAGTGAGCAGGAAACTTCATAAGATATTCACACTAACTCTGGGAGGCTGAGGGTGTTAATCAAAAAGCAGAAAGAGCATCTGAATACTAGAGGAGGATGGGAAGGCCTTGTGCTTAAGATAACATTCCTCCCAGTAGGACAGTCAGGAGGCAATTACTAGCCACAGAAAGAATGTAGGGCAGTATGTCAGATCCCAGGAAGATACTTTTCCAGTGAGATGGTGTGAGTATTTAATCTTTTCTGGCTTGATTTTCCTCCCCCTTTTTTTACTTCTTCTTATATTATGAAGTGTTACTGAAAAGTCATTCTTGACAATGCAATATAAGCAGAAGTCTTGGTCAAGGATAAAAGATGGCTTTGGGGCAGTCATGCTTCCTGTCCTATATGAAAATATAAAGCATGTTTCATAAGAATGGAAAACCATCTTAACCTACTAACCCTTAAAACTGGGCCAGGAATTAGATAATAGCTTAGCTTTCTTGCTGGTCCCCACTTCATTATCAAACATGAAATCTGGCAAACAGAACTTAATTCTACTTTTCCTCACCCAAAGAAAATATCTGCTAGTTCCTAGAGTAGGATATGGATCAGCAGTACTAAAAGGAAAAATATCCAGCAATTCCACGCAGGTCCCATGCTCTTAAAAAGATCCTCAGCATTTCCTGAAGCCAAGAGATCTCTTCAGTTTATATTAAATCTGCATGTATGAAATGCCTAATGAATGTTTGTGGGGCCACTGCTGTGATTAGGATAATAAAAACAGTAATGAGTGAATTATTCTCTATGTGTTAAAAGCCCACTTAAACACAATCTGTATTCTTACAACCTCAGCAAAAAAAACAACTTTTGAAAGGTCAGCAAGTATTTCCCTTTCAGCACCTTGCACACCCTCAAAGATCACTTGGTGAAGACCTTTCTTTTCCCTGTGTGTTCTCACTCAACACCTATCATCACAACTATATCTGAGCTTCTTCTACTAAGGTTTTTAAACAGCATGACTAACATCTGCCATATGTTGTTTGTACTCTCATCCTTTCCCAAGGGAGGAAATGTGCAGTGAAGAGTTCTGTTTTCAAAGGGATTTTTTTTTTATATAGCATATGTGGCAAGTTGATTTATCTGAGCTTTGGCCCGAAGAAAGGAAATTCACTCAGACCTCACCCTCACAAACACTGCCCTGTCAGCAATGTGGGTGGCTCGCACACCTCAAGTGCCTCTCGAGTAGGATTGCAATGTAGTGTGGATGGGAGAAGGTCCTATCCCTGTGGGAATTCAGAAACATGAAATTGCTTGAGTGTTCTGTGTTCTTGGTGCAAGGCAATAGGCAGGCATGTATTCTGAATCCAGTTCAGTTTCTGAAGAGCCTTAAGCTTTTTTTTTTTTTTTTTTTTTTTTTTTTTGTGTGGCCTATGTGACTTCCCTGCTTTCATGACTCATTATACTTAAGACGGGAAATATACTTAATCATAGCTGCCATATAACAAGATCAAAATCTAACAAGAAATACGAGTCTGAACCTTCTCCTACAATGGATTTTTGTTTAAACCAAAACTAGCCACGTACAGTCTGGAGCACTGGTATCATTCCCACAGTTTTTTGATCCCTTGCCTGTGTAATTATTTGGTCAATCTTCCCTCAAATTACTTTACCTAGCTAAACTTAACCAGTTCCTAACTGCCAAGATGTCTGAATCAGCAAAGCACATGTAATGCTATATGTTGCAATATGCATTGCATAGTGAATACATTAGAAGTGTTTGGCTGATAATTTGGAGGAGGTTTGAACAAATCCCTAGAGGAGGCCTGAGCAATCTAATGTTTTTTAATGTCTCCTTTTTCTCTTTACAGCATCTTGTAACTTCAGATTGACTTTCAGGTTTGGTGTGCTAACTATCCTTAATAATAGAAATACCCCTACTGAAAGAAAATGCACATTGCCATCCCCACCAAATAATAAACACTATAAAGAAAAAGAAGTGTATTTCTGAAAGAAGAGTAAACAGTTGTCTAATGACAGATTTATAGGAACCCATTTCTATATGAAAACTAGTATAACTGTCATCTGAAACCACTCTGACAACTTCTTTCCACACTGAATACAGAATAAGAAGTTTGATAGTATTAGTTCTTTTTATAAATTGATATGTTTGATAGGAAATAGTTCAAGACCATATCAAACCTTATGAAAGTCACAAACGCTTTAAAAAGTAATATAGTTTTGACAGGACCACCTCTAGGTTGGACTTGGACTAATCTTCTGATTCCTCTATTAAATCACAGCCCGAGATTTTCAGTGGAGGAGCCTTCCAATATTAGAAATGAATCTTGTTTGGTTGAATGAGAGGACTTCTAAGATTTTTAGAAACTGTAAAAGGGTACCAGAGAAAATAAGAACCACTTGAACTAGTTGGTGAAGCATGTGGGTAAGCAAACCTTTCTTGCAGCTCTGAGGTCAATGAATCAAGAAATAAGAGCTGATTTTCCAGCTTCCCTCTCTTGCATTCTTGCTTCTCTTTCTTAGTGTGGGAGGGAAAAAAAAAAAATTTCCAGAAACGCAGCATAAAATGTGTATGTTAAGCATAATGTCCTCTGTTGTTTTAACTTTCCCACAGTGCCGCAGGAAATCCTGTGGCTTCAGTGCGGTGCCACTCTCTGGCAGTAGATGTCCCCTTGTACCCATCACATTGTAAGAGGTTTATACTTGCAAAATTACAAGAACAGTTATATCTGCTCATCTATAAATTTTTGGCTTTGCTTATTTCTGCAAAGGTATGAGAAAATTCAGAATATAGTGCTTCAGTGTTCTCTTAAATTCAGGACAGAAAGATTGAGAGGCGGTGTCAAAAATCTGCAAATCTCAATTTATTTTCATTTATGCTTTCAAGCGTATTAAATCAGTATGATGACTTTTAGTTAACTTTGCTTATCTCCCGTAAAAATCGTACGTCAGTCTATAAAAGACATTCTTTCTTAACTGCAGTTTCCTCTCTACCATGGAATTTGGTTTTCCTAACTAAGCATCTAAGTATCCATTCTCACTTACTGGTTTCGGAAAGCTATATATCTGAGAAAGTAAGTTAAATATCTGCAAAATTTTGAATTTGATATCTTTTTGTTCTGATTTTTTTTCTGGGGAGTAGAATACACTTCTGAATATGCACTATTTTAAGTATGTAAACGTTAATCTGGGTACTAGAATTTTACCACTCTTCTACATTAGTAAGAGGAGCAGGAGCATTTAAGTTTATAAAAATTATAGGAAATGGTCACTGCTAACTGTCAGAGTTAGTTTAGAGGAGTTATGGAAAGCTACACCTGCCCTAGAGAGGGAACGCAGGATTCAGCCCCCAAATGATGTTTTTTTTCAAACCCTGACATGTACTTTTGCAAGTCTGTGTGGACAAAAATCCAGTGCAGATGTTTTGCACAAGATTCTCTATAAGAGGGTGTAAGTATGGTTAAGGGAAAAAGAAAAGCCTTATTTCTGTAGCTACCACAGATGTCCCTTTTTGGTTAAAATATTTAACAGAAAAAAATAGATTTGGAAAACGTATTATAATTTTGCGATTTTTTTTTACACATTTGTTACCCCATACGGAATATAGAAATGTGTCTGGGAATGCTGGTACCACAACAATTCTTATTGTCTCACTCATTTCCTGATACAATCCATATAAAAAAACCCTGAAATATGAATTGAGTGTGAAGGCTACTGTTGCACCAGCCACTGGATTCAAGATAAAAGGTTCACATACTTTAGCAGTATATGATTCCTGTTTCCTCAGACATGCTTGAAGAAGGAGGAAACACAAGTAATGTCACAGTATTACAGAACAAAATAAAGAAATTTGAGAAACTACTAATGGAAAAAATGCAGCAGAATCTACCGATGTTTCCCTTTTCTTTTCTACATAAATATAGAGATGATCCAAAGGACTGTATCAAGTCATTTTAACTCAGCAAGAACTAAGACTTGTTATATCTCTGTCTATTGTTGAAGTGTTTCCTCTCTTCAAAGAAAAGCAAACATGTTGTAATTGAAAAACACAATGAATTTATCACAAAAGAATGTGACCAGATTAATTTATCTCCTAGTTTAGACAGCAACTGTCAGCGCTGATAAAGTTCATCAGGTTTTTGGCACTGTAATTTAGTAAAAAATGTATTTTTTTCAAGCGTGAAACATTTGTCAGGCATTTCTCTAGCTGTAATCATTGACACCCTCTCCCCCAAAAATCAGCTAATCCCTTTTGCTTCAGTCAGTGTTCTCTATTACCTATACTAATAGAAGCAAATAAGTTTTCAACTTGTTAAGTGCTACAACTGTTACCATATCACCACCTTTCCTCTCTTCTGCAAAGGGAAGATAGGACGCTTGGGAGAGCTGCTCCATTTGGTTACTATGTTTAAGCAATGAGCAACTTATTTTAAAATGCTTTATCATCTTAAATGTTAATTAAGACCAGTATTACATATTTAAATAATCAGTCAGAATGTTACCCAAGGGAAGAAGAAACAGCAACTGAAACTAGACATCAGATGTCCTGTTTTTAATATGAATTCTAAAATAAAACAATGGTATA
>JAWLRI010000669.1:703845-740722 GCA_034781795.1 Crypturellus tataupa
GGACCCCCTCGCCTTCCCAGCCTGTCCTTCCTAAAGAGCACATGGCCTTCCATGGCAGCACTCCAGTCATGTGAGCTATCTCACCATGTCTCTAATTTCAATGGCACCATGATGTTGGGACCGCACGCAGATCTCCAGTTTCTCCTGTTTATTGCCCATGCTGTGTGCATTGGTGTACAGGCATTTAAAGGAAATAATCGAGCCTGCAGGTTTCCTGAGAGGGGTGAAAGAGGATCCTCTATAATCTTTTCCTGTACTCACTTCCCCACTACCATACTCCTGTTGGACACTTTCTGGCTTTGGCTGCATGGCACTGATTGTCCTGTCCACATAACATTCCCTGTCCCCCTTCATGCTTAGTTTAAAGCCCTCCTAACCAGACTGGCCAACCTTATGGCAAAGACAGGCGTGCCCTTCTTGCTGAAGTGGCTCTTATTGTTCCCCTCTAGCTGGTGATCTTCAGAGTCCCAGGGTTTTAACTGGGTGATAATCTCTTGATTTTTTCAGATCAAGCATATTAGTTGAAGGATGCAGGTTTCATTCTCCAGCAAAACATATTTTTCCCTGTACGCATCAATAACTGGGCATTCAAAATAATAACTTAGACTTTGTTCCCCCTAATTTGTGATTCTTAACTGGCAAGGCTTCAAAAAAGAGCGTTTTTGGCTGAATATGCCATGTTGCCAGCCTTCTTTTCTGGTGTTTGCTGCCAGGGGAAAAAAACAAAGGGGGGCTTGGGCTTGCGCTTTATGTTCAGTACTTGAATCAAAGTTTATATGTTAAGCTTGGTTGGAGATTCAGTTCCAGCTCATAGATTCCTGAAGTTCATATAGAAACAAAGAAAAGGATGCTTATGAAAGACTTAAATTTCCTGTGAGAAAGTGGATAATCAGTATCCTTCCCATTGCTATTACTGTATAAACATAAAAATCAAATGATTCTGCTCCTTCTGTGAAACAGTGCACTCTTTGTCTTTCATATGGCTTTTTAAACACTTGTTTATTGTTATGCCCTTACTTGCTGGAAATATCGAAACAGTAGGAATCATGCCTCATAGGTTATTGGAGAATCTATATGTTCCATTGTTGTTTGTTCATTTAAACTTATAGATTCTCCAATAACGAAGTTTATTAAAACTATGTTCCATTGTTGTTTGTTCATTTAAACTTAGTTTTGATAAACTTCGGAAAATTGCAAAAAAGGTAACATTTGACTAGAGGTGATTTTACAAATCTCATTATGGACCTCTCTATCCCCATAAGCCCAGTGCTGCCCATAAGCCAGTGGATAAAGGTGTAATTCTCTGACTGCCTTGTTTGCTAGCAGAAGCACTTAGTAGCAAGATATTTAAGCAATTCAAATAGGCTTGGCTGATACAGGTTTTCTTGCTTAGGCAGAGTACTTAAGCCACTGTTTCCTTTCTGCTTCTGGCAGCTTCTGAAGCAACTCCAATCAACACATGGTATTTCTCTTCTTTTGGTTTAGTGTTGTTTTGTTTCTATCCTGGATCATTTCAAGTGAATTGATTTGGGAAATGTATGCATAATTTTGTTGATTGATCTTAAGAGTAAGTAATCTCTGTCGTGAGTTGCGACCTCGCCAGTTGACTTTTAATTGCATTCAGGACACAAAATGTTATTGCAGCCTGATAAGAGCAGTTTTCAATTACAGTGATAGCTGCGCTAGATACAGTGGAAGAATCAGCTTAGAAAACTGATGGTCTGCCAACAGGACATCATTAACAGCTATAAATTACATTGCTGTTTATTGTCTGACTGTAGTAACTATGCTTCCTAGTCACAGACCAGGAAGCCTGCCTCATCTACTGTGGTCTAATCACAAAGATCTTAATTACCAATGTGTGAGTACTGTCCACTTAAATATATTCGAATATAGCAGAGTTACTGATTAATAGTTGATTACTTGGCATTTTATGTAAGATCGGATTGACTGCAGCTGCTTTTGGTAAGTTGTTTGTTATAATGCTGTTACTACAAATAATCAGTCATTACATGATTGTTAAAGCAACCATAGTTAGTCTTTCTGATATGAAAACAATTAAATTCTCTACGTTTGTTTTAATTTTCCTGTCAAATAGATGTGCACTTAGAATTAGAGGAACGACTTGCAAAATTCATGAGAACAGAGGAAGCTATTATATACTCATATGGATTTGCAACAATTGCCAGTGCTATTCCTGCATATTCAAAACGAGGAGACATTGTGTTTGTGTAAGTACTGTTTTCTCCTTGGGAAATTACAGATTTAAGACTCTTCCTTTATAAATATTTTTTGATTATTATAAGTCAAATGAATTTGATCTTTAGAGAATAATGTTCTTCAAATAACAAAATACTCCTGAAGTTCAGATGCCTTGTTTTTTTAATTTTATTTAAAAATTTTCTTTAATTTTCTTTCTTTATTTTTTTTTCAAAATACTCCAAATACAAGTCAGTTACTGAAGGAAAAGCAGATGTCGTCACTCAGCTGAAAATCAAGATGTATGTGTAGAAGGGCTTATACAAGTCTGATTCTAGTTTTCTTCATAATCAAATGTATAGTCAGATCTACTTTTCACCTTTCCTGCAAGCCAGTTTTTCCCCTCATGCATTTTTGCAGTGGATTAGTTGGATAAAGATCACTATGAATTAACATAAGAACAGCTATACTGGGTCTAATAAAGAATTCAGAAAGCCCAGTATCTTCTCCTCCGGAGTAGCCAGTGACAGTTTCTCTAGGGAAGAGTAAATTACCAGGAGAAACAGAGTGTAAAAACATTCAGAAATTTCCGAGGCGAAGGATATATGCTTTAATGGCTCTTCGTAGATTTCTCTTATTTTTCTATTGTTTTTGAACCAATATAAATCTTTAATATCCAGAGCGCTTCTGTGCTTTGTAATATTACAGCTACAATTGAACATTATATGAATAAATACCTTAACCTTAATAAATCTAACACCTGTTTCAGTTGATGGATTTGACTCTAATGAAGAGAGACTATGAATAGCTACTGCTTACTCATCTTCTGCACACTACTGTTACTTTTGTAGTTGTCTACTATAATCCATTTTTGGTCACTTTTAAGTGTACACTTTAAGTGTAAGACTCAATGCCCAAAAGACTTCTTTTACAGAAGCTTGTTCATGACTTAATTGTCTTTTTTGATCATCTTTGAGCACTATTATTATTTTTTTTTGAGATGAAATACCAGAATAGCATGCAATATTCAAGATGCAGGTGAATCCTGGATTTGGCTGTGTTGTATAATTTCAGATTCTCAGTAGCCTAAAGATCGTCTTCCTTTGCTTAAAAAAGAACTTGGTTCAAAACCATTTGCAGAAGGTTTGATTAAGTTGACACTCTTAAATAATCATCGGGAGTATACAGCAGTGAAATTGGTGGATTGCCACTCCACCAGCTCTTGCTAGGGATTTGTTTTTTCAAAACGTAAAATGACAGCTTAGTCTTTAAAATTTGGGAGAATAATTCCCAATGAGTCTTAAAAATCAGGTTTTGAATACTCTGAAGACCACTGTAAATGTTTATATGCACTACCTTGTGCTTTTCTGCTAAGACCCAGAGCTAACCCTCAGGAAAAAGTGCTTCTGGTATGATGACTAGGAATAGTACCCAGTTCATTCGTGCTGCACACCAATCAATACCAAAGAACCAGGGCGTGGTTCAAGAAAAACTTGCTTGTTTTCAGTGCAGTATTGCAGTGTTACAGTGTATAGGGAAGTTGAGAATCTTTGGAAATACGTTTCAAACAATATGTAAAATCTGTGAGGATTTAATAGATCTGGTTTTAATTTCCCGTGAGTATAGATAGCAACTCAAAAACAGATCAGACACACATAAAAAAAAGATCATGAGACAGCTTTCTTCTTTGATTAAATGCTAAACCAAGTGCAGATTTAAAGGCCTTGGTGTATTTTCAGGGATGAAGCTGCCTGCTTTGCTATTCAGAAGGGCTTACAGGCATCTCGTAGTAACATCAAGTTATTTAAACACAATGATATGGCTCACCTGGAACGACTACTGAAAGAACAGGAGGCTGAAGATCAAAAGGTACAGTTCTTTTGATGAGATGTGTGTACTCTGCTGTGCCCTATCACCTTTTTTGTTTCTCTCTCTCTCTCGTTTTCTTTCTTACTGGTTTCTCTAATTCACTGGCTGCAGTTCTTAGACAGTTATTTCATTTTCATATAACTATTGAACAGCTGATGTTGCTTATATAACTAAGATCTTGCATTGCGTTTGTCATTGTCACCACTGGAAGGAAACTCGGAGGCTTTGGGAGCATGGGATATCACTGTGATCAAGTGATTAAAGTGTGGAACTTCTTTGGTGATTTTGCATGGATTTTGCCCTTTCGATGTTCGTGTAGCTGTGTTTACTTAACAAATTGTATCCGTTAATTATCAATTTGAATGCCATGCAGTAAAATCAACACAAAGCAGTGGTGCTAGTCTGAAGTTTGATTTAGAAAAGGAATGTGATTCTTTTTTTTTTTTTTCCTTTCACTTCTCTTTCAATTATCTGTCTCCACTGAACTCTTTAAAGAGCTCTCTTTAAAAGCTGGAATACAAAGGGCTGCCCAAAAGTTCCTATTAAAATCAGCATCAGCTAATCCAGAAACCTTACATGCATGAATTTTAAAACAATGTGCTGAAGAACTATCTCCGTTATATTCTTTAATCATAGAATGCTGGGGAAGTTGCAGGAAATTGGGAGAAAGATGATATCCTGCTAACAAAGTAAACTGGATAATGTGGATAACTGTAAGCTGACCAACATAAATCCATAATGGATCTGATTAATAGCAAATTTAAAGGAGCTAGTCTACATACATTTATGGGAAGTGCATCTTGTCCAATAATCTCTACATGAGATTTTAGATTTAGTTGACAGAACAGTGAGGTAGTCTATTTAGGTAGCACATTTGTTTTGTTGGAGCAGGGTGCTTTGATGGAGATGCATGATTAAAGTTTCTTAATGTGCCTAGTTTTGGTACATAGTGCTCAGGAAAGACAAATGTCCTCTAAAACTTTTCCGAAGAACTGGAAAAGGTGAAGCTTAAAATCCTACTGGTAAAATAAGTAATATAGGAACAATATTTTTGAACAGTGTTCAATAATTTGAACGCTTTTTCACTTTAAAGGTTTAGCACAGTCAAGTGATAAAAGAAATTAGAACTGGACAATGTGGAAGAAAGTAAGTGGTGATTATTAAGTCTGAGAGTAGAATCACCCGTGGAATAACTTGTGTATTTTCCATTGCTAGCAGGTTTTGAATTAGTCAGTTTAGAATAGTGAAGATCAAATCATAAAATCATAGTTTAAACAGAAAAAAATGCAGGGCATTTTTATGACTTTTGTTGTTGAGAGACCAGACTGTGACTTAAAAATTGTAAATGCTTTCGAATCGTGTCTTATGAAGACAGCTGTTTCCAAGAGGATTGTGCTGCACTGAGAATCCAGTCGCATAAATCAATTGTTAAAAAGCCTTCTAAATGCTGTGACTAATAAGGGAACATAACTGTTCTGAATATAATAGAGACCCAGAATTGCAGTATTTCTTCTGTAGTTGTATTGTTTGTGTATTATGCATAAAGTTCAAATGAATTGGTTGTGGTTTGTTACAAAACAAAGAATCTTAAAATCTGTGTACGAGTTAAAAGCTTTAATACTGTTGAAAAATAAAGGCAAATAGTCCAATGACACATTTCAACTTCTAATGTGATAAATACTAAATTTAGACTAAAGTAAAAGCTTACTTTAAAAAAAAGACATTATCTTCCTTCCCTTCCCATTACTTGCCTCCCCACAAAACCGTCAGAGCTTCATTTGTCAGTAATTATTGATACAAACTGAAACCATATCTTTCTCTGAAGAATCCCCGCAAGGCCCGTGTAACTCGAAGGTTTATTGTAGTGGAAGGATTGTATATGAATACAGGAGATGTCTGCCCTCTTCCGGAATTGGTAAGTGGTTTCAGTTTGCTTTTTAAGTCCTGTTTACGAACACCCATGATTATAAAACAGTAGTTGTGTGCAGTTAAGCCTACAAAGAAAAGTTTTGCTTGTATTTTTTAATCCTTCCTCAAATATTCATGAAATGGGGATCCCAAATTGATATTTTTATGGAAATTCCCAATCAGTAAGTAATAATGTATTTATATAATATAATAATTTATATGGGGAAATAAATATCCAGTTCAAGTCTTAGTTTTAAACCTGTAAAATCTACTGTATTTTAAAAACTTTGTGTCACTAGATTGTTAAACTAAAAATATATCTGCAAAAATTAGTGTCAAAAAAATCTTCATATACTGGATCCAAGAATACATTTATTATTCAAAATAAATTGGCTTGTTATGCAGACAGTAAGTAAGGAAAGAAATGCTGTGAAAACATAGTGTCTTATCAGTAGACAAGTAACCAAAGTTTATTTTTATACATGATGGTTAGCATTTAAGAGATTTACTCTATCTTTAGCATTAAATAGTGATAATTGTTTGAAAGCTTTTTTAATGTTTTAAAATCTGAATCCATCTCTGGAGCTGACGTTTTTGCAATATTTGTGGTACTGTAGTTGTCTGTATGCATCTTGTTTCTCCTCAGCCATTTTGTTACCAGATTCTCTTGGGTTTGTCTTATGTTTTGTTTTATTTCCATTGTATTAGATAAAACTGAAATATAAATACAAAGTTAGAATTTTTTTGGAGGAAAGCCTTTCCTTTGGAGTACTAGGGGAACATGGACGAGGAATTACTGAACACTTTGGCGTAAATGTAAGTGGCATCTTCCTGTATTTTATGTTGTTATTGAGACCTGTAGCGAGGCAAATTTTGCTACATGTTTCTTTTTTCTGACTTTAACAGTATTTAATAATGTGGTAGTTTGTTTATTTTATTTATTTATTTATTTTTACTTTCCCTCTGCCCACTTACCGATAGTAAAAGTCCAGGGCATTGTTTTCTTCCACCTGCTTACCTGAAATGATTCTTTTAGAGTATGTATCTTTAGTAAGGAAAACAAGGAGGAAAATTCTTACAGTGCATAATTTGATACTTTCTCTATTTGATGCTCAATGTAATATTCTCTAGGTCCATATGCCTCAAAAGCATTATACTTGCACAGAAGTATTTGGGAGTTAGGAGTAGGTCAGAAGTGTCTTCTCAATGGCCACTTACCTGTGCCCATTCTGATATATTGCATTTGACTCAAGGGGAGAAAAATAGGAGAAAGCTTTTGTTAAACCTTCCAGAGGTATTGTTCTACTCCTTTACTGGCACATTCAGCCAAAATATTCTCCCAGCACAACAAGTCTTTCTTTCATACTCTCTTCTCCTAAGGAGTATTGAAATGGAATGAGCTCTGTGTTTTTCAAGCCTTACAGTTCTTTGCTACCATAACCACCTGAGCTGGAGAAAGAGGAAATGCTGTTTTGGCAGCCAATGTCTCCCATGTATGGGGTATCATTTACTACCTCTTTATGTATCAAGTTTTGATTGTGCATCTCCTCACTACTTTCTATTCCTACTCCTATTTTTAATTTGTTTTCACTTTGCTATTCAACTGAGAGCATGGAAAAGAGCAAATGAATGCTGAACAGCATTAGAAGACTCCTATGAGGCTTGCCAACCACCATCTGATTGACTCATATGTAAAGTTCTTTTACACACAGCCTGTTTTCTCTAGTCAAAATAGAAATTTGTAGTGATAGACATCTGTATGTGCTACAGAGCATGACCCAAAGAAAAGCTTGTTTGCAACTAATGAATGAAATAAGACAATTATGTCTCTAGGGTCCAAACTGTGATTTGTCTAAGCTTGTGCTCAGTTTTAATCCCATTATATCTTAACTGACTGTTGTAGAACTACTAACTTTGTAATGAACGCCATGACACTGTATCCTTTAAAGAGTTGTGAACTATATACATATAACCTTTTTTTTCTGTTTATGTTCCATATTTGCAGTTCCTGAAAGAGAATGAGCTTCTTTGACATATATACAAATCCATAAATGTTAATTTCTAAAGTCTTTTTTGTACTATTTGAAATTATTTAAATTGCAGCTGCATTTGAATATGCAGTTTCATTCTGGATATTCTGGTATTTATAATTTGAAATAAGAAACATTTGGATGTATTGTACTAGTAGTAGTCTTAATCAAAGGCATTTCTTGATAACTTTGTTGTTAATTTAAATGGCAGATAGATGATATAGATCTTATCAGCGCAAACATGGAAAATTCACTGGCTTCCACTGGAGGATTTTGCTGTGGTAGATCTTTTGTTATTGATCATCAGGTAAGCCATACCTTACTTTTATATGGCATGGCAGGATTAGTTTTTGAGAATTTGGAGTATTTTATCAACTTACAAGCTGTATTGTGATAGGAATTATTATATGACATTTGGTTCTATATAGAAACTTCCTTGTTCTATAGAAGATATTAGATGAATCAGAGAGTTACATTTAAATATAAACAAATTTACTTTTAAAACACCTTTTCTGAATTGTTATAAGCAAAAAGTGGATTTTTTTGTTTCTTTTTTTTCTCCCCCAGCGATTGTCTGGTCAGGGCTACTGCTTTTCTGCATCCCTGCCTCCTTTGTTAGCTGCTGCTGCTATGGAGGGTCTGAATATTATGGAAGATAATCCAGGTACTTAATTCAGGAAAATCCTATTCTTTGTTTTTTCTTCACCCCAAATTCACTCCTTATTTTTCCCTAGTTTGATTTATAGCTTTTGTTTCTTGTATATTCTCTCTCTTCCTTTTCAGTTGATCAGTTTTGCAGTTTTGATTATTTTTCTTTTTATAATTCCTTATCCTGCTTTTATTCTTAAAAATACTTGTTCTGAATAAAGTTACTTGAGGATAAAAGGGACAGTGATGGTATCAGCTGAGCTCCAGATAAGATGTTGTTGTTCTGCTTTACACACTCACTGAATTCTTGAGACAGGTGATATAAGAGGAAGACAAAACTGCCCAAATTTTTGTTTAGTTGTTGTTTTTTCTCTTTCATTACCATCAAAAGGCTGAAAGAGATCTACAGAGAGGTGTAGTATTTAATCTCTCAAAAATTGAAAAAAGCAATAAAAGACGCACAAAATTCCAAGCATTAGGGTCTTATGTAGTTCCTGCCTGGTCCTAAAGAAATAAACAAAACAAAACAAAAAAAAAACAACAAAAAATAAAGTAGGTTAGGCTTAGGGATTATTAGCCCTGGTGAAAGATTGATCTTTATTTAAGGAAAGAATCAAGGTTTGCAGATTCAGGAGTCAAAATTTCCTGTTTAAGAGTCATCAGTGAGTATCCACTCATTGAGAGCATCAAGAACAGAAGTCTGCTTGGCTGTAGATAGATTTACAAATAAATTGGATTTCCCATTAGCAAGCATTTGTGGCATTCTTTCCACATGATCATGAAACAAGTACAGCTGTAGTAAAGAGATAAAAGGGAATAATGCTTTTTTGAGATCTTAACAAACCTGCCATTTAATGACAGAGATGGGCATGATGAGCATTAGGAAGAGTAGTGAAGAGACTTGAATCCCTTGAAGTGCTTTAATACATTAATTCTCTTTCCATTTTTTTTTTTTAATTTTATTCATAGATTTACAGAAATATAAAGCAGAAACAAGGCCTGAGAATTGTTTGTTTGTTTGTTTTGTCTAGGTATTTTTCAGACTCTTCAGGAAAAGTGCAAGCGAATTCACACGGCTTTACAGGGGTAAGCTGTTTGTTTCTTCTTGAGGATGATGGATTTTTTTTTCTTATTTTGATGAGGTTTTGGGTTTTTGTTTGTTTTATTTTGTATTATTGTCAATCTATCCTTTCCTTTGAAATGACTTTAAAGAACTCTCCTTCCTTAGAATGTATCTGATTCTCTTGATGTTTAGTCTGGAGTTTTTAGACAAATTTTTCTAAATTCCTTTATAGGTGTTGAAATGAAATTATACCTTATTTCTAGTGAAATTATACCTTATTTCTCTTTATGAGAAGGCAGTGAGGTTTCAATGTTGCAAAGTATTGATAATCATGGTAAAAGAAATATGCAAGTAACTATCATTTGATGGTAGTTATGAGCATAGTTTAGCTGATATTCTTTCAAATGAAAGAACGCCTTGCAACCACCTCACATACAATATTGTTTTTAACATAGGAGATTTGGATATTAAATAGTAATGGCAGTATGATTATTCAAAGACTGATTAAGTTGGTCTGGAAAATAAGAATTCTATTTAAAATTTTTCTAACAGTGATCTGTTTTAAATGTTAGATGTACTCAGTAATTGCATTTTTCTGAAATTTTTTTGATATTAAAAACTATAAAAATTTCTCTGACTATTCAATTACTGTCTAATTTGCAGATTAGATAGGCAAAAAGTATATATTTTACACGTCATTTCCTTCAACAGTTGCCTATTACATATTACAAAAATGCATAAACACTGAACACTTAATCTACTTTGATAATGCATTATTAATGATAAATTATTTAAATGCATTGTGCAGTTATTCAGTAGAATTATGTTTATTTCAATAAGCATCTGCATCTTGATAGGAGTTTACTCTTTAGTGCATTTTTACTGTTAGAACTCTTCTGATAGTCTTCAACAACATTTAGTTTCTTTGGTATAATTCTACCATCAAATAATCCTAATCCTAATCTCCTTTGATTATGTTTGGTTAAATGGTGGTTTGAAAACATAGAAACTATTCAGACCGGAAACATACAAATGCTTCTAAATTTGAAGTATTTTATAGTCAATTGAAAGTTGTTCGTGTCTTTACTGCTAAGAGCATTTTACTACAGAACAATTGTAATATTTTTCTGTACTTGTCATTTTTAATATAAAAATATAAACATTTAAAATACAAGAATAAACCCTCAGTAAGGAGAAATGATTAGTCTTTTATTTATTAATACCCACAAAAAAACAGTACTGGATGATATATGGATAGTGTGATTATCCTGTGAATGATACTTTTTTGTTTTTTCACCATAAATTCTTTCAGTGATGAGTATAGCCACAACTAAACAACTGGACCAAATGCCTGTCCTGAAATAGGATTTTTCTGTTTCTGCCTTATGGAAAGCAGTGTGGCAATACCAAGGTCAAACTGCATAAACTACAAAAGCAGTTGTTTTTTGGACACACTGGAAGAGAACTTGTAGAATTTAATAGTACCAAGATGTTATAAGGCAAACTATCTCAGCAGGTGTGTAAAGCAATATTGGAGGGAAGATTTGAACTAGTATTTGCATGATTCTGTGTGGTATAGATTTTTATGTTATCCTGTTTTTAATTTGTAACCATGTCAGAAAAGAGATGCGTTTTTTTAAACAAAGGCTTCTAGTTTTTTTTTTTTTATTGCTATTACATTAAACAGACGCTTCTGTCTCATCTAATCCTTGCTACTGTTTGACTCCAAATTTTGGTTTTCCTCTACCTTTGATAGAAGAGAACTGTTAAAAAGTGAACAGAAATGTGCACAAAGAAAGTGTTAAGTATGGGTGCCTGATTATCCCACCCCACCTTCCTCAGCTCTCCAGTACTGGGCTTGTGCAGGGAGACAGGATGAAATTAAAAAGGATTTTGGGCTTGCTTAAAAAGCTTTAAAATAGCAAGTAGTAGTCCTTAAATAGTTCTCTCCTTATTGCATGTGCTAGACTTAGTTGAGAATTTTGAATCAATTTCTCAGAATTTTGCAGAATTCCCAAAGACCTAAGAGTCTGGCCTTTTTACTCAATTTTGCAGCTCAGCCTCCGAACTGAGGTGTGGAGAACTTTGAAGTGCAACCTTTCAGGGAGCTCCCTGAGGTTACATCTGTACTAGTGAATTAAGGCCAGGAAGCATTCCTGGGTCCTGGAACTCAACTGTCTACACGATTGCATTGTTAAAAGGGTCTGTGGCATGCTTTTGGCCCAGGCCGAGTAGCACTCCCTGAAACAATTCCTGGATATTATTTCGAAGTTAGCATGAGCCCGGAACCATCCCAATAGATAGTTTGGATGTGGCCACCCTGGCCTGGAGACTCTCATTTTAAAAGTATGGATGTGAGTCATTCTATACCCGTTGGCCTCAGAGCCAGGGAACCGACCAAAACACATTCTATCTGCTAGTGTAGAAGTGACCTTAAAAAGAGCCTTGGAGTTCAGGAGCCCAGTTTTGTTCCTTTGTTACTTCAGAAACGGATCTTTCAGACATCTTTTGCTTTTGCATGAAATTTGTAAATGTTTTTGTTTGGAATGAAATATCTTTCCATAAAGAATGCTGGAAAAAGAAAGAATTCTGATTTCAGGAAATTTACAGTGCATATGTATGGGATTTTAAAATACCTACTTGATTTTAGTTTGGTAGAGATTCAGGAAAACATAGTGTTCTTTGTGAATGTTAAAATGCTATCACCAAAAAAAAAAAAAAAAAAAACACCCTAAACTCTGATGTTTCTTCAAATATTTGGGTAGGAGGAATTGTATAGGTCTGTTTACTACAGCTGTGACTGACAGAAGAAGTTTTTAGGCTAAACTTAAGTTAGAAACTTGTAAGGAGCTTCTGTGAATCTAATACAAAGCGTGTTGTTTGGGCAAAGACTCAAAGTTTGATTGAACACGCTTTGTATTATGCTTCTTAAACATGAGATGGCTCTTAGAAAACACAACAAATAACTGATGCATTTTACTGTGTATGTCATATGATTCCTACTTTGGTAGTGGATGGTGGATTGCTTTTCCTGGTGCTTTAGTACTTTATACTATCAAACTCTTGTTTTTCCTCCGGCACTGTTGTAATAGGATACTTGTTATTTGTGTTTTGCATTAGAGAAATTGCTTCCGTTTTGTGTGCAAGTGTACATAAATAACACCAGAATGTTTCCCATTCTGTGGCCAAGGAAAAGGCTGCCAGTTTGACCTGTTTTTCCAGACTGGACTGTGAACTGATAGTGTTATAGGCATAATGCAAGAAGCTTCTCATATTAGAGAATATTTTTATTTTTTCAAGCTTAAGATTTCACGTATTTGTAGTTCCTGTTTTTTCTCATGATGATTCCAGTTTTACAATTATGGATTTGTTATCTTTTCTGTTCTGACTGTGTTTTGAACTTTGTTTTGACTTTTTTAAAAATTAGAAGACTGACTTTAAAATAAGAATATAAATCTGTGTGTACCTATGTGATCCAAGCTCACCAAAGTCGGGAAATCAAAGTTATGGTTGCTGTTAGACATGTAAAATATTTGTGGAATTAGCTAAGTATTAGGCATCAAGGTCTTGTTATGGTATGTAGAAGGGAATAATTTAGTCCTGTATATCAAAGAATTACAAAGCGCTTGAGGTTGGAAGGAGCCTTTAAAGCTCATCTTGTCCATGCCGCCTGCTCAGGCCGGGTGTCCTAGAGCACACAGCACAAGACACTGTCCACATGACTTTTAAGTATCTCCACACTTCTGGGCAGCCTGTTCCAGAGCTCAGTCACCCTCCCAGTAAAGATGTTTTCCCTTAGATTCATACAGAACTTACTGCTTCAATTAGTTCCCTTTGCCTTTTCTCCAGCCATTGGGCACCAATGAAAGGAGTCTGGCTCCATCCTCTTTAAATCCTCCCTTCAGATATATAACTGCATTGAAGAGATATGCCCTCAGCCTCCTTTCCTTGGCCATAAAGTGTTGCAGCTTGCTCAGCCTTTCCTCATATGGGAAATGCCCCCATCCTCCATCATCATAGTTGACATTTGCTGGGCTTGTTCCATCAGCCCCAAATTTCTCTTCTACTGGAGGGTCCAGAGCTGGACCTAGCATTCCAGGTGTCGCCTCATCGGAACTGATTAGAGGGCAGGATCACCTTTGTCAACCTGCTGGGAACGCTCTTCCTAAAGGCACCGGGATGTCATCGGCCTTCTGGGCCACAAGGGCACTTTGCTGGCTCATGGTCAGCAATGAAAACATGACTCCATGGCCCATGTATTCCCTTAGGACCTGCATGTCCCCTTCTGTAGAGCTGCTTTTCAGAAGGTCAGTCCCTACCTTGTCCTGGTGCGTGGGATGAACAAGATGTGGAGGGCAATCAGGATGTGATTCTGTACTGCAGCACTCTGATTCTAAGAACCTGATTAGCTGTTGTGTGCACGTACAGGCATGGGAGTTGTTCTGCAAATGTGCCTGGGTTTTGGAAGAGCTTTTGACTTGATGTTAGAAGATGTTGAAAAGATTTTCTATGGTGATAATTAAAATCAGGTATATTGCCAGCTATAGATCTGATTTCTTCTTATCACATAAGAAGGTAGAAAGATTTACTGATTTTCCTAATGCCAATTGCAAAGTTTGAGTTAGCCAACTGTATTTTTATCAGCAAATAGTAAGCCTGACACTAACAATTTTTCTATACTGCTGAAAAGATCCTTTCAAGATCCTTTATTTGGAATCCTTGGTCCCTTTTGCAGAAGGAGGAGTTGGACTATTGTCGTACAAAAACTTAATATAACATTTAGTAAATGCTTTAGGAAAGACAAGTTTCTGTTAAATATCCCTCTCTTGTCACTGCTTGCTTGGAGAGTGGATGTATTTATTGACTGGAGCTTTAACATTTTGTTCAGGTATGTACTAAAAGTTTCTTATTTATTTTAGGATTTCTGGCTTAAAGGTAGTGGGAGAGTCTTTTTCTCCGGCATTGCACTTACAGTTGGAAGAGAGCTGTGGATCTCGAGAAAATGATGTGAAGTTGCTGAAAAGAGTTGTAGATTATGTAAGTGTTCCCATAGCATTCCTTTTAATTTAAATAATAATATTTTAATTTATTGCCTTTTAATTTAAATAATAAACTTAAGTGCCTGTGGGTAAAGTACTAACTCTGTTTCATAATTTGCTAGAATGTCTTGCAGGAATGCCTGCCCTGAAACCCAGTTTCTTTGCTATCTATAGGGCTATATTAAAAAAAAAAATTTCTAACCACTTCTGGCTGAAGATGGTTGTACCACGTGATAAAAAATATATGCATTTGAACTTTGGGCTTTAGAAAATGAGTATTTCCTATTTTGTACTTCAGAGATCAAGTTAAATTTTCATTTAAACAGTTGATCAAAGAACTGCTGGTGCCTGTAGGAATACAGGCTATCCCTTGAGGAAAGTTCTATTGCTGTATTCGAACAATCCAAGATGCAGTTTTCTGTAATTTTGCTTGTTTGAGTCCATAGACACATGAAGAATCTTGATTCTTAGCATTTTTTCCATCACTGGTACACACTGGTTCTCTTGCATGTGAGAGAGGTGGAGGTTGATGAGGATGATATATATTTCAGGTGACACGTAAACATGACTACGCTAGAGAAAGAATGTAGTTATGCTCTTTAAAATATACATAAATATGGTTTATTATCTCAATTAAAGACTTTTGGCATAACCTTCAAAATATCCATTTGGGAAAGAGCTAATTTTTATCCTGACACCAAACCCATAAAATACTGTTAAATGTCTTCAGTGTTGCATGAATATTTGCATAAGGATGTATGCCTCCCCCAGAATGATGACTGCCATGTTTTCTTTCTCTGTAGTGCATGAATAATGGTATTGCATTAACTCAGGCACGCTATCTGGAGAAAGAAGAAAAGTGTCTTCCCCCACCTAGGTTAGTAGAAAATCAATTTATTTTTGTCTTTTATTGAATATGATTCTTTATTTTCGTAGAATGTGGAGGTTCTGTTAAGTAGCCTGGACTGTATTGTGTGTTAGGTGAATATGTTAGTGTATTAGCCCTGCTTTTTGAGAATATTTCGAGTGACTGTTGTACGGTGCCAATATGCTGAATTAACTGTATCAAAACTACCCAAATCTTAGAATTCAGTTTGATACTGGCCTTGTGTGTTTATCAGGAATATTTCTCAGAGCTGCATGTCTGCAGATAAGGAGGAGGCCAGATAAAATTATGTTATTTACGTGTTTGGAAAAAAAGTAGTCCAGCGTTTTCTGTTTAGTCATTATCTTATTTGTTACTGAATTTATATTCTTAATCCTTCCTCTGGACGTAGCAGTTTTAATGTGTGTTCAAATTAGTTCAAAAAAAGTCAAAATTTGAGGAAAGGAGTAACAGTGGTTGACTGTTCTGGCTTTCTTTTTCTAGTATTCGAGTAGTGATTACAGTGGAGCAAACAGAACAGGAACTGGACAAAGCTGCATCACTTATTAAGGAAGCTGCACAGTCTGTACTGAATTAACTGCTGTTTTGGATACCTCCCTGAAATTATCAGATACATGTTTTACACTTTATAGTGTCTTGGCTTCCACTTCAGATACTCAAGTTTGATCACCGATGGCACTGAAACCTTACTGAGTAACAGGATTTTTCCAGAATGGTATAAATGCAGTTAGAGTAAGAATGCTGAATTTCATAACTGATAAATGACAGAGTGTATTTCAACTTTAAACTCTAAATTTAATGCCATTTAATAGCATTCCTGAAATAAGTGAAGTATAAATATCTTACACATTTTCATAAATCTAATCTTTAAAAAAGCCTTAAGTTTTGTTTCCTTACATGCTTGAATGTTTTCCATAATATGTGTAAAAATTAAACTCTGCCCAGAAATATTCAAAATTCATTATTCATATTTAAAATTGTATGCATTACAGATGTATTTTTGTTGTTGTTGTTCTTGCATCAAGGTAACTTCAATATTCATCTGTTAATCATTTCTGGAAGCTAGTTTTTCAGACTCCTTAGTCAGATAATTTGTTTCCCAAATGATAAATTCATATTAAACACTATTTGCTTACTGCATTTCATATGTAAATATATGCATGTTTTGACATATTATGGGTGAGGTTTTTCTTATGATTAACTTAAATATCTAAGCTTAGACCTCTAAATTGTGAATATGGTGCAATTTAATTATAGTATGTTCAGTTGAGGGACCTTTGTACCAGTCTTGTGGAGAAGGCATAAATATGAAGAATGAACCAAAGTTCTGAAACAGCCATTGCGCATGGAAGCTTATTCAGACAACATTGAAGCACTAAAATATGTGTGCTAAGTTGTATCTCTAAACAGCTTTATTGTAGACGGGAGCACTCACAGATAGATATTAAGATTTTAGGTGGTTCGAAAACTACAAAATATGTACATCTAAAATCCTCGCATCATTGGAAAATAATTATTTGCAGGTTATGCTGTAAGGATTTTCAATAAGCACAGAGGGACAGAAATATTATACCAATCATAGAAAACTGGTAAGGGAGGATTACATTAAACTGTAACATTTTTTATAAAGTAGAAACTAGAACTGTGTATTTCAGGATTTTTTTTTTTTAAATGCCTGTTTAAAAAAAAAAAAAATGTATTCTGCCTGATCTTTATTCTGGGCTTTTTATAATTATGTGCCTTTTTGGTTGCTGCTACAAGGACTACAGTACTATTTTTTGAGAAAGAATATTGTTCAAATAAAGTGTTTAACATGTTTAATTCAAATCTTCATGCATCATATGGTTGAATATTGCAGTGAAATCTAGTTAAATTTTGTTAGATGTTCTGTATCAGATGCCTGTAGTCCATTTTGTTTCTTATGGTCCATAGTTTGTCCTGGTTTTCCAAGGTTCTTTTTGCATTCAGGTAAAACTTGCAGTTTTGTGATTGTTCCTGCTGTTACTGGAAATAGTGATGCAGAAATAACTATCTGTGCAGTGTAAGGAAACCTTTACCCTAATGGGAGTGCGTATTGCTGTTGCTTTGGCATTTATGAGTCTCTGTCTCCCTTAACTTACATTTAAGGGCTTTACAGCTTTCAGGACCTATGAGAAACCAACAAGTTAAGAGCAAAAACAAGAGGAAGAAAGCTGACTTCCATTTTACAGGTTGAAACTGAAGTACCAGCTGATCAAGTTTCTCAAAACTCTTGAAGATGCTGACATAACTAGGTGTGAAAACTTAATGCTCAGCTTTGAGTTTGTGAAACATTTGTGTTTTGATAATATGGAATTGTATTCTCAAAGGCAGCTTTTGATTCATAAGTTGGGGATAAATGAAGATGCTTGGATTGTAACATGACATAGTAAGTGGCTTTGGAGTTAAGGGTAAGCCTGTGAAGGTAAGCAAATTACTAATCAACATTGAAATAGTAGATTGCAAAATCTATATTCACTTCTCACATTGTATTTCAAATTCTCTGCAGATGGGGAGAGTTTTTTGATGCTGCTATTGAAGTAAATTTAGATATGTGCGTGGTTTTGTTTTTTGCTTTTTTCTAAATGAAGTGATGACACCTAAATTGTCAGGAAGCAATGGAGCTTGTGGGAGTTTCAAATCCCTGGCTAAGTGGTTCTGAAAAGACAAAAGTTTGAATATCCACCAATTCATTTAGTAAATTCATACCCATCACTAAAACATTGTTAAAGCTACTTTTGTCCATTGCTGTTGTTTATAGGACTTGGAATCATGACATAGATCACAATGAAGTGTAATGCCTTTGAAACATTTTCCTAACCGATGTTTTATTGAAAAACTACACAACTATATGTATTATACACACCAAACTATATGTATGTAAACTATATACATCGCCTCTGGCAGAAATTAAGAAGCTCAGGTTATCTAGCTGGTGGAGAAGGATTTTCTGTGTCGGTTTAGGCATGTCTGGCCCTCTTCCTTTTGACTCTTCTGAGAAATGTCTCATTTTGACAAGTCAAGGAGATGAAGGGAGTGAAGGCTGTGAGGAATAAAGGTTGGCTAGGGTTAGAGGGACAGCAAGTGATTTTGGTTAAACTTTGACATTAGAAAGTCAGATTGGAAGCCCATTGGGGTGCTTAAATTCTCAGTGTTCTAGGTTGATAAATACATTAATAAGCCTATTTTATTTCTATTGCAGTTGTGTTTGAATTAAAAAAGATTTTTTTCACATATTTCATCCAATGTGGGCAGCCAGCTTGGTTCTTGGTAAATAAATGGCAAACTATTCATCCTTACAGTGAAGTGGATCAAAACCATAAGGGACTTATCCTGAACTTTTATTTAAAAGTCCAGATTCTTGATTTGAATTAAGCTAATCTGTATATTTTACACCTGCTGGAGACTGGGATCAAAGTACTAGCTAGGTGAAAACATCAGATAATGAATAGTGATCAAAAAATATGTTTTTTGAAAAATAAAAGATTACTATTTAGTACTTTAGAAGCAATACATTCTAATTGTGAAATGGTCGTCTATTGATGGTGAACATAATTGTTTGCAATACATAAGGAGTTGAATGGAAATATTTTATACTTGGAAGATATTTTTGCATTAAGAAATATGTATGTGTTATATATTTGTCTGTATATATATATATTAGTAGAGGACATGTTTTCCTTGAACATTTAAAAATAATTGATTGTTACTTATGTAGGCTATTGTTATAGGAAAACATACAGATGCCTTTTCTGTTTATTATAGAAATCATTATTTTTGAATAGGAGGTGAAATACATAAGGAAAGTATTAAAAACGAAGTGGAGGTAAGGCCGAATAACTTTGATTTTTTCACTTTTGAAATATGATCCCAGTCACTGCACAGAATGGTGTCCTGTCTCCTTTCTGTCACTCCATCTGGACTTTATTATTTTAAACAGAGTTGTGGAGTGTTGGCATTCGCTGATCTATTAAGCTGCTACTGCAAAAATATCTTGCATCTTAAGATGACTTGAGAAATGTACATGAGCTGTAAATGCTGTTTGAACAGAGGAAATATTTAGAACCAACACAAAGCATTTGTGCGTTAAACTGTTTCAGTGTCTCAATAAAAGGAAGTGTCTGGAGAGTATTTCTTGTCGTGTTTTTATGTTGTTTGGCAGTTTGCTTGTTAATAAGGTAACGCACTTTGTCTTGCTGTTGATGAACTGTTCAGACATTAGTTTCCTGTCCTGTATGCTGGATGGTTCCAAAATAGACATAGTAAAAGCTATGTACACTAATAAATCATCCAAGCTGCAGGCGGATGGAAGCTGGAAGCATCTATCAGGGAAGAATTGCTCTATGCATGTCCAGTACTTAAGTAGCAGATACTTAGAGGAGACTGCTGTTGCCAACTGAACACTGGACCAGATGTGCTTTTTTTCAGACTCAGTATGGAGTTTCTGGTGTTTCAACAAGGCCTTATTTCAGATGATATGTACGCTAGGATTAAAAGATCTTTACAGAAGAAAATAATGCAATTTTATCTTTCGTTTTGTATAGATAATGCTTATCGCTTCTACTAAAGGTGTTATCACCTGGCTTTGGGTATGTTTCAGATAACTGAGCTGCATTTTCCAACAGGGAATCCATTTTGACAAAAGTCAGGAAGGGGTGGTGTCAGAGGAGGAATAAAAGTAGAATTGGAAAGATGTTTATCAAGGGAATTACACATTTGCTGAGAACTTGTATAACTGCACGGACTTAAGATATGGAAAGACCTAAGGAAATTTAAACTTATGTAAATTAAATTCTTCAGGAGGTATACAATAGGATCTAGGTGAAACCCATATTTTTTGCCTTTTGGAATGCAAACTCTGAAGCTTGTTATCTTTTTATATGTTTATATACGTGATACTGGCCAGGACTCTGGTTCAGTGTAACATAACTGCTCTTTCTGCTATATAAATAATTTAGAGGCAGTTGGAATTCTAGAGAGTAATCATTACAGCAGCCTGATCTCTACTACAGTAAATGCCGTGAGATTTTTTCCCTTTTTTCCCTTTAAGACTGAGCTGTTGCTCTGTCCATTTTTTTTCACCCCAAATACCATTTACTAAATCACATAAATATATTTCTGTTAAATTACTAACAAGCTCCTGAAATTGATGTTTTGTGTAGTTAATAGCAATAACATTTTTGTTTTAACTTTGTAGGGGTAATATAACCTAGATTACTGGTTTAGCATATTTGTACGGGATGAAACTGTCTTGGTGTCAATGGTAAATGTGAACTTTTGTTATATAATCTATATATAATATGATATCCCCCTACCTTGGCATATGGCCTTTAGTTTTTAAACATGGGAATATTTGGGTGACAACAACAAAAGTGAAATAATACTAATGAAGTGAAACTTCTGCTTTTCACGATCCCAGTAGGAAATATTATTGTGAAAGAAAATGCTTTATCAAATGAGGTTAAATTTTGATGTACCTTTAAATTTCACCAGTCAAGCTACACATAAAGAATTGTTAGCAAAAAGTAACATCTTTAGAAGCAGTAAATTTCCTAAATTTTTATGGGTAAAATTCTTCATGGAATAATCATAAACAAATTGTTTTGCAAAGATGTACTGGCTTTCAACTATTTTAAATAGTAAATTTTGAATACTTTAATTGTTTGTACTTAAATTGCTATCTTGCAGATAACAACTTTAATATAGTTAAGAATTTGCAAAGATCGGGACTGTTTTAAAAAAAAAAATTGCTATGTTGTTGCTCAAATCTTTCATGATTTCGTGCATCTTTCTTTTTGAATCTTGTTCCTGATGTCCTATTTTGGATTGGATAGTGACCAAAAATAATAACCAATGCATTGCTATTTGCTTGGGTAATTTATTAAGCAGCAAAAAGTGTCTGATATACAATAGACCTTGTTTTCAGTGGTTACGTTTACATCTTCCAAGTGTGCAAGTGGGCTGCTTGATACGAGGTAAACGATATGCATCAAAATGGATTAAATCGGGGTAATATGACAGTCTAATATACAGACTAAGTTTTATGAGGTGATTTTTCTGCTGAAATTGACATGACTTTACCAGTCTTTATTCAACTCTTGGCTCAACGGTTCTTAGCCACAGAATGCTGGTGAACACTGTGCCATTTACTAGAAATGTATTCTAAGCTTGGAAGCATAAGCTGCAGTCCGTGGAGCCATGTAACGGCTTAAGTGGCAGTGGTCACCTCAGTACGGAAAAGGCACAGGCAGTTCTGTCATTTGAACCCACAGAATTGAGTAAGGGTGGAACTATCACAACTGTGATACTAGGCCTGCTGAAGTTACAGGTTAAAAATGGAAACATTTTTGAATGACGTTGGGTGAAGGTAGCAAGGTTTTGACAAAGGTAATATTAGTAGAAATGACCCTGGGAACTGAACAAGAATCTGTGAAACAAAGCAATCATTAAATACGTGTTAAAGAGTAACATACTATATGCAGATAAAGAATGCAAAGCGTGCTAGCAGAGAAGGAGGACAACAGGATCCTAGTTGTTAGTAGAGCAAAACTCTCTTTTGGGACAATTAATTGTGGAGCTGGTGATGGACAGCAAGAATCTTGCATAAATACCTTATCTGCTTAGCATTTGAATTTCTTATTCAGTGACTGAAGGGACTGTCACAGTCCTTTGCTTCTGGAAAACAGAAGTAACCTCAGAACAAAGTCTTGGACTGCTAGCAAACATTTACCTCTGTGTGTGTGTGTGTTTGTTCTCTCTCACGGCAGTGTTGATGGATTTGAGGAGACAGCGTGATGCTACTCCTCTTACCTCTGTCTGTATTCAGTACCACTCTGCCCAAAAAGCCATTGATTGGTGTTCTCCTAACTCTTTACAAACATCACAATACTGCTTTTGCCAGGCATTAATGATGAGGCCAGAACCTGTGATTTACAGATGACAGTAGTAGAGCAAATTCTAGAGCAAAGGAAGATTTCAAATGGATCACTGCCACATGTCCAAAGAAGCTAGAAGCAGAAGAGACTGAATTTTCTGACTTTTCTCAGAGGTTCTATGTGTAGGTCCTGTCTGCTGGTTATCGCTTTCTGCCTTGACATTATGAAGTACTCTTTGAAGTTCCTGCAAGAGCAAGCCACCTTACTGGAGCAGCCTGGGAGCATTGTGCTGCCTTTCAGAACAGTCTCAGCATATATGACTCCCATGCTACCTACAGCATTTATTTCTGTTAAATACTGCCAATATCCCAGTTTCCTAAGAACTGCAGGGAACCCTGGGGTGATCCGGAGCAGTAATAATAATACACTACCTAGTGTAAAAGAGAACTACTTAAATTAACAAATCAATAGCTTACTTCTTGGGAACTCAGTAACTGTGATGTTTCCTGCTCCAGGAGCAATATACTTGGCAATTCTTACACGCATTTTGGTGTGGTCCTCTAATATTGCTCATTTTCATGCATCCACTTGAAATGTCTTAGCTGAAGTGGACATGCTCATTAGTATGTTGATGTGATGTTTGTTATCCATCATATTGCATCTGTGTTTAAAAAAATATTTTAAAATAGACAAATTGTGTTTATATAAAATCATTGCTAGCGATAACTAAAAAATAAATAAAAATGCTTTGTGGGAGAAAAATTGCACTTTGTTCCTTACAGTTCCTTATGTCTTTCTTGGATCAGTAAGCATTTAAGGCATGAATGTCACTTACATAAGAACATGTTTAGCATTGAAGAAGGTCCAGTTAAAACTCCATGTACTATTAATATGCACTACTTCCTGAGGACTTGATTTACAACATCTATGTATTTTATTTAGGCATCTGCAAAAAACAACAGATAGATGTTACCAAGAGCTGAAGCTTCTTGGGTAACCTGTTACAGATATGTAAGTGTGTCAGAGAAATATATCTTCAGCAAGAGAAATTTTTGTTATAAAAAAAAAAAGAGTTTAGTTTTATAGTTTATGGAGCCAGACTCTTCAGTGGAGGCCAGCAACAGAACAAGAGGCAGTGGCCACGAACTGAAGCACAGGAAGTTCCACCTCCATGTGAGGAAGAGCTTCTTTCCTGTGAGGGTGCCAGAGCCCTGGCACAGGCTGCCCAGAGAGGCTGTGCAGTCTCCTTCTCTGGAGATCTTCCAAACCCGCCTGGATGCCACCCTGTGCCCCGTGCTCTGGGTGTCCCTGCTGGAGCAGGGGGGTTGGACTGGGTGATCCCTAGGGGTCCCTTCCAACCTCAGCCATTCTGTGATTCTGTTTCTATTGTATGTTTTGAGTATATGAAATACAGTAATGACCAGCCTCATGACATTTTTGAGAAATGAATCATACTGGGGGATCCTTACTCCAAAGTATAGTATTGGTAATTGTTTTGGTAATACTATATTAATTACAAATTAAGTTATATTGGTAATATAGTATAAATTATAGTGGTAATAGCTTCATCCTTGTAGTTCTAGCCTGTATCTTTGTTCATTATTTTTGACAGTGTGTTCATTTTTATCTTTTTCTAATAATAAAACTGCATCTGCTTTATTCAATAACTATCACCAAAATATTGACTCCTGCAGGTATCATATTTAAAATTCAGATCCTGGACCACTGTTTCTGTTTGACACAGCATTACCTTTCTCTAGCTTTTGCAAAGAGTAACAGTATATCTTAGTAGGACTTCACAAAGCTATGGTTTCTGATTTATGTATTTATTAGAAACATTTTCATGATTTCCAGTGTTGGTCAGGTAAGCTTTCTGGCATCAGTGGTAATGGAGAGAGCTTCTACATAGGATTTTCCAGGCAACTTTGGCAGCTGGATAAGGATGTAAATAAGTGTATGCCCCGTAAAAGTGAAGATTTTTTTTCTTCTTTGAGTCGATTTAACAATCATTAACATGACTTAACAGTACTTAATTTCCTACTGCTAAAACTTCTAAAAGTAATCAAGTAATTTTGTGCTGTGTAGAGATTGTTGAAGATAATCTATCTGTACCCCTTTTGTTCAAGTATACTCTATATAATCCTAATGCTGTAGGATGAAGTCATTTTGTTGATATTCTAATTCTAACCCAAAACTGTAGCTAAAACCAATCATCTTTAGTAATAGTAGTGTTTTTTGTTGTCAGCCTACAAATGCACCTAATTCTGACTGGGACGTGTGAAACAACATAACCTGTTCATCAGTGCTGAATCTCTGCTTGCAAAGGTCCCTCTAGCATCCTTCTCCTTGGGTTCTGGCTTGTTACTGTGATTCTTCAGTCTGAAGTTGGAAATAGTACTTCAGTAAATGTGGGCAAAACTAGACTTAATTTTTAGGTGTGTCAAAGGTTATTGAAAATCTTGCTGAATATGAAGAAATAACTGATGTTGAATATTTTGTTGAATGCAGTTGATATTAACTGTTGCATTGCTTAAGATCTGTAATAATGGAAGGCAACTGTAGTGTAATAGTTAGATCAAGAAAGCAATACTTTTGCCCTCAGGCAGGTGGTTATGTTTTTGACCCAATATAGCTTCTTTAATCATTTAGCTATACAACAGATCTGAGAAGGCTCCAGATGGAGGCTGAACCTACGACCCCCTAACATAAAAACATCTATGATACCAATTACACCATCTGTTGGTCATAAAAGCACATTCTCTATCTTTTCTTGGCTCTTGTGTTATACAAAAGCTGAAGGGTGATATTTGGGACTGTTCTAGTTTATCCATGCACTTTAATGCAGAACACATTTTCACACAGAGAGAGAACAAAGCACAATAGCACTAAAGTTTAATTTACATTCTCAGTCAGTGAAAACAAAAATGAAAATAAAAAACAGTTGTCTGAGTCATTATTTATACTTAAACTGCAACTTCAATTGTACTTTTTTCCAATACTTGTGACAACCCCCCCTACAAAAGTAACAGAAGTCCCACAAAAATACGAAAGAAAAGCTTCCACCATGCTTCTTTCACTCCCCCTGCAGTTTCTGAATATCCTGAATAGATCTGTAATGGTAACGGGGAATTAAGACATTGTGGGTTACATAGATTGCATTGATAGATGGTATGTGGTTAATAATCTTCAACTTTTACATTTGATGTTTTGTGTGTGGTGGTAGTGATTGGGAGTGTGGGTTCGTAATGCTGAAGATTCAACTGGTCCACTGCAAGTACCCTCAGAATCCCTCCGAACCTCTCCTGTTGTAACTCATTTTGCAGGCTTGTCAAAATGATTCTAAAATGATTGGTAGACCTTGAAGTTGGATCCCAAATTTTGTCCTCCTGTGCGTGTAATGTTTAGTCTCGATGATATGTTGTGGTTATCAGAATGATACGGGAATACTTAGGGCTGGGATATAATGCAACATATATAGTGCTTTTTAGAATAACTAATATATTAAGGATAAAAATGATGACATAAGTCCCTCAAAGCAAAGAGTGGAAGTATGTTGTGGTGCAAAATGGATCTTTGAGGTCTATGAACCCTTTAGAAACATTCACTAATATAGTTTGGCTTAATTTGTAGTGTTTGACTGCATGTGTTTCAGAATAGTAATGACCTTCTTATGGAGACTGTATCCTTGGATTTAGCGCTCACTTTTGCATATGTTGACTTGAAGTCAAGAAGAGTTTGGAGGAGTACATGACTTTATGGTGGTAGGTTGATCGGTAGTCAAAAAGACCAAAAAGTAGCTGTTAGAGATAAGGATGCCCTATGCTTTCTGGTGCAGTAGCTGATGGTTCTGTGCTTTGTTAGCAGCAGGATCCATATGTAAGAGTACCATATACAGTACTCAATCATCCATATATTTATTAATTAGCCTGCTGTTTGACCCCAAAATAAATTACCATTATAGTGCATAAGTAACGTAAAGAGAATGAGGAAATATTCCTCGAAATCTCTCAGCCTCCTGTGTCTTTTTGTGCCTTGGATTCTCAAACCAAAAAACAGGCACTGAATAAAGCACAATTTAGTTTAGTATTAATTTACTTTTTATTAGTTTACTCTTCCTACTGTGATTTCTGTTGCTACATTTTAATAAATCATCTTTAGCATAAATATACGATCTATAGAAATTGAAAGAAAAGAAGGGAAAAAATGCAATCAAAAAGCTTCTCTGGAATGCGTTTTTGAGAAAACTGAAAATATTTCATTCTATTTTGATTCATCCCTTTTGTGTACATCTCCATTGGACTGTACTACAGATTGAGCAATTGAAAGTTGCAATGTAGTAGCCAGAAGGGAGAAGAAATAAGTAAATGCATACAAATGAGCAGGATATATAATGTGACAAAAATGATTAAGATTTTTTTTTCTGCCACCAGAATAATTGAGCCAAACTGTCATCAGAAACCATATGCTTGACAAGTCTTGACATGTTCCTTCAGAAATGAGTGTTTGATTGTCATGATTATGATAGAATCTTTATTCTGAAAAGTAATACTGACATAACTTGTAGCTGGAAAAAAATGTCTACATCTTTTAAGTTGTCAGTTTGGTCTCAACTTTGTATTCATTTCCACAGAAAAATGTGGATACTTAATGCTCGTTTGTCTCAGTGAAAAATGATTCTGTGGCAGAATTCAACATTCCATTGTCAAATGGAACAGTTTCTTAGTACATTTATTTATGTATTAACAGCAGTGTTAAACAGCAGTATTAACATCTTGTTTAAAAAATAAACAGATAAAAATCTTGTATCTCAGAAGGTCCTGTAATCTGTACTGAAGCAAAATCGAGTAAGATGTACTTTCATGCTTCTCTATCGGTCTTAAGATCTTTTTGTGTCTGGTAAATGTTCTAGTTAATAGGGTTTTTTGTTTGCTCAGCACTGCCATCCGGGAGGCTGCTGCAGATAATAAATCTTCAGAGCACCGTTCAAACTCAGCCTGCGTTTTAAAGGAGGGAAAGGGGCAAGGTCTCTTGGCACCTCTTCCCTCTCCTGAGAGCCAAGTACAGAAATTTACCCAACGTAAACTCACTTCACATTGATGTTTTGTGGTGACTCCATTATTCTATATTGGGTTACTGTTGCTAAGAGTATTAAGGGCAGAAATCTCTACTGAAAGCACAAACTGAAATTGCACAGTGCAAAATTTTGTGCACCTTTTCCCTTTCTTTCATCAGATTCTCAAGCTCTCCAATGCTGACAGTAATTCTGCATTGGAATTCTTCACTGAAGACTTTACCTCTTAAATAGAAAAGAAGGACTTTCTTGAAGGCTAGTTTTCAGTTGAAGCACAATCTGAAAGTCAAAATGACGGAAGAGATTTTATATCTGGGTCCGAGATGCAGATTTTATTTCTAATGCTGTGAAATTTTAGTCTACATCCCCATAAGTTTAATTTCTTCCACTCTAAAAGATTGTTAACACAACTACCTTAACTTAAATGCATTCTTGTTTCCCTTAGACTTTGAAAATATTGAAGTAAGGAGTTATGTCATATAAAGTATTTATTGTAAGACAAATCTCTGTTTTTTATTTACAGACTCTGTACTGTATTATTTACAACAGTGCTTTAGATTTCTTTGGAAAACAACTTTCTTCTGAACTCTATCATAACTTCTGACGGATATGTATAAAAAAACAAAACCAAGGAACATGATTAATATTAAAACTTTTTAGATGAAGTCTGTTTTGAAGGTTATCAGTGTATGTGTGTTACAGACAGGAAAAGGAAAGTCTTTCCTAAAACTTAGTAAGACAAGTAAAGCTATATGGAATAAAACCAATACAACTACATCGTTAATGTAAATACAGTCTTCTTGGTGGAAAAGAGTTAGTAAAAGATGACCTGATAAACAGTTGTGTTTTGGAAATTGTTCTGTTAGTCTGCCGTGCATTTTTTTTTAATTTAGTACTGTGAGATTGCACCAAGTATTCCTATATATGGTAGTCTTGAAAATGTTTAGCTGTAATGTTTAATCCTTTTGTTGGAAGGTATGCGTGTTTTTGCTTACATAGAATTTAGTTTTATTACTTTTTTGGACGTGTCTGATTAAAATTTGCCAAGAAGGTTGTAGAATAGTTCCCATGTGGATATTAAGTTTCTTTTTATAACATTTCAGATTTTATTATTTCCATAAGTTTTCAACTTCATTCAACCCTTTGTTTCAAGTCTTCCCAACAAATTTTAGTTATTATTGTTCAAATCTTCTTTATAATATATTGCATCAGGTTTTAAAGCAAATGCTGACAGAAGCAGTCTTAGACCCTACATACCAAGCAGATACCACATGGTTTGAATAACAGGAACCCCTGTTGAGTGTGGATCAAATCAAAATGCTTGCATAGTCATTGTACAATGCACTGATAGAAATCTGTCTTTAAAACTGCTTTTTGATGTAAAGATGAATTCTTGTAGAGTTTATTCTGTCACTGATGCATGCAGATAATTCCCACTATTGCTAATGAAAGTTGAAAATGCAATGGTTTCAAGTAGTCCTGGAAATCATCTTGACCTTTCATACCACTAACTGAATAAAAAGAACTGCATGGAGTTTACTATAGGAGACTGGAAGACTCGCTTTATTAAAGGTCTTAAAAACCATAGTCCTGTCTGCATTATTATCTGTGCTAAATATGTAAGGGTTTTTTTAATAGGCCCTGACGCAGAATTCATAACAACACTTCCATTTTTTCTATTATTCAAACCTGGAAGGTAAAAAAAAAACAAAAAGGAGTATAAGTTAAATTTCCAGAAGTAGTATTAATGCAGTTGTGTTGAATAAGCGGGACAAATCTGTTTATATTTAGTTACATTTCAGTTGGAATGATATTACCTGAAAATATAATAATAGATAGTTTTATGAAATTGCAAACGTAAACAGGAACCAGGAATATAGCCTGTCTGTGCAAGGTTTCAACTGTGTGTTTCAAATCATATTATTAGTTTGCCATCTTTTGTTTTAATGAACTATTTTCCTACATTTTTTTTCCAATGAATTGTAAAAACAACAAAAAAAAAAGTTTGATTTTAGATTTGGGTTGCTAGTGGCTGAATTCATTAGAAGATCTTGTGAAACTATTTCAGTATATCCACATAGAGGTGTTTAACCATGTGTGTGGCATATCATTAATATAATATGCATACACCAAGTGTACAGTTTCCATGTTCCAATAAATCAACCTCTTGTTCACAAAGAAAATTCCTCAATGAGGCTAACATCCAAGGCAGGCTGTAGGTTCCACATTTAGCTGTATTGGCAACAGTTCTATTAAAACATATTCCAACTTTTCCCCCTCTTTTTACAATGGAAAGATTGATTTCTCATGGTTAAGTCCTTCCATGCAGATAGATTATGCAGTTGGTTGTATTTCCACTACCATGTGTGGCTCAGAAATCAGTCAGTCAAGCAGTCTCCTCCATTCAGGTAGATTTTGGTGCAAGCAGCCCTGTTTGCATATCCCTCTGTAACAAAAAGTCTACCTTTCATGCTCTTTAAAAAGTACAGGTATTTGTGTTTTCCTCTGTCCTGTTTGATTAAAAGTTAAGCATTTTTATGAATAGACCATCTTTTTATGTTTTTTTGTTGTAGATTAAACAGGGTGCTATCAAGATAATATATAGCTTTTTCTGTCAACTCAGTCTCTGCCTTCTTGTCTCACTTAGCTGAAACTTCTATAAATATTGACTCCTGCAGAACCAACAGTGGTCAGAAATGATACTATCTTCCGACTGTCCTTGTTTTTCCTATTATCTTTAGCATACGGGCAGGCAGAAGTTCTCCTTGGACTTTCCCTAGTTGTCTTTGGTGTTCCCCCGGGGCTTCAGCTCTGGAAACGGGCTGTTCCCACTCTGCCCTTGCTGGTGTCCTTAGCGGGGTTTGTTGCTGGCGCTGTGCGCTTGCGAACAGAGGACAGTTTTGCGCAGGGTCTGCGTTTCAGCTGGCCAGCGTTGCATCATGTCAGCTGCTGCACAGCGCAACAGCTGGCGCACGCTGGGGCCTTGTACATGAACTCTTCTCCACAAAAATAACGCTGGTGTCTCATAGATACCATCAAGTCTCTGCAATAGTTCAGAGCATCTGAATTTAATTTAACTGTGCTATTTAATTTAATTACAGATTTTGTGTAAGTACTATGTTAAAGTTGACTGCTGCTGCTGTTACAGTGGATTGGGAAAGAAAGAGATCAAGAACTGCTCGTGTAAGAGGCTCTCACGTAAGGCAGGTAGACACTTGTGTGGCACAGCAGGGGATGTTGTGCACGTGATATAAAGCTCCATCAAAACCTTAGCAGCAATTTTGGAACAATGTAGGTACCCAAGGAAGTTTCTTTTTCTTTTTGATCTTGGCCATATTACAGTGTTATGGGACAGCGATAATGACTGATCTAATAATCCATTCTTGTTGATTTGTTCAAGGTGAGAAATGTAAACTGATACCCAAACTAGGGGTAGCGACCCTTGCAAGTGGAGTCTCAGGCTAGACTGAAATTCAATTTCATAAATGGTAGTAAAAGTTGGAAGCATGTCCTCATGATCTCTGAAATGAAGGAAGTGATGCCACCAACAAAGCTGACTAGATAAAAAATTGAATTCCTTAAAAGGTGTAACAACTCACCTGCTTTCAGTCCCTTTTCTTCTCTGCATGTAGCACATGGAGATAACTCTCCTGAATGAACGTGTGTTATCTAATCTGCCTCCAGGGTGGGGCAATTACATATCTCCCTTGGCAGATCAGACTGAGGTTGCAATTGAAACCTAAGAGAAAATATAAATCATTTTTGTAATTACTGCTAGTCTCCAATCTTGTCGTGTCTTTTGTGAACAAAAGACATAGAATGTCAAAGGTATGATAATGAGCTCTTGAAGGGAAAAATGCTTAAGTAACACTTTGCTTCCTGTAGCATCTAAAGAATGTAGCCATATATAAGAGATAAGATATTTAGAAATCTACTTTAATAAAAAAAATAGAAGAGAGAAAAGAGAAAAAAAGTAGGGTTTTTTTTTTTTTTTTTGTACTTGTGCGGTCTCTTTTAACTGCATTTTAATGATGACTAGCTGTTAAGGTAGTTTCATTTCCATAAAGGAGGAAGAAGAGTTATAGAAAATCTTTGAGTTAACAGAAGTGTCTCCCTTTTTTTTTTTTTTTTTTAATGAAAAACATGCTTGTGGGACTTTTCAGTCTTAGGTTGTCATTATCTATGCTGTTCATTAATTTGGGGCATGTATTAAGTTTTTTATTCATGTTTGTACATCTGTTTGAGCTCTTGTCACTCAAATTCTTATCCATTAACACTATGGTCAGCAAACTCTGTAGAATAAAGTATTTGTTTGAAGTATCAGGGATAATTTACAAGTCATCAATATGTTGAATTTACTTTTCACTAGTCTAAAATTCAGAGCTCAACTACAAATAGAGTAGAAGATGGTGTAAGGTAAATAAAGGAGAGGGAAGTCTGATGAGTGAGGGAGGGAAAAACGTGGCATAACGTCGTCTTCGGTGTTACAAGCCCAAGGCAAAACGCGTGGGGATGTGTGCTTGGTGCAAACAGTGCTCGTCTGCTCCAGCACAGTGCCCCAGGACCCAGCAGCCCTGGGTGGATTTAACTGGTATAGATGTTCCCATTACTGTTTGTGTGTTGTCTTTGAAGTTTTTCCCGTGGTAGCTATTGCACCCTTAACGTGTGTACGCCATATGTGCCCATGTGCTGGGGAGGGGGAAGGAATTTCACCTCACCACACGAATGATCCCTAATGCAGAATCGCATGTATTGAGTTTGCCTTGGGTGGACTGGCTTTGTTGTCCCTTTGTGGGTTGCTTTCTGACCCTGAGGAATTTCAACAGACAAAGTCTGTGGCATAAGAAATGGTAGCTTGTGCTGCCCGCTTCTTATTTTCTCCCAGATTTTGCCACTTTCTCCGGTACATCCATCTATTTCTTTTTTCGAAAGCCAAGACATTCTTTGCACTTTTTTCAAGCTACTAATGAGATGTCTCCCATTTGGAGACCTCCTAAGCACTCTTGAAAGCAGAGCATACAACTTTCTGATTCCTGTTTGATGGGGCCCTTAACCACAATGTGTCAATGTTGAAGCCTGCCTGTGCCCTAGCTAAAACCAGCTTTAAAAAAACAACAAAAAAGAACAAACTTCCATATTTCCTCTTCCCCTCCCCGCTGTCGACTGTCATTTAGACACCAATGCGTATATCAAGTCTGTCAGAAGGGCATTCTCTGTCATCTGTACTTTCTGCTGCTGACTTTTAAGCCCGTGGTCCAGGTGACTGTGCCTATGATGCTCTATGGGCAAGTGCTGACCTTCCAAAACACAGTTTTGCAGTGGCTTGCAAAGATGTGGTGCATTTTTAAATTAAATTATTTTCTAGACACTTTCTGATGTCTAGATCCACTGAGATAGTTATATCTTACTTATAGAGGTAATGGTGAATTTCCAGTTTTGCTTTGTGTATTGCAATTCTAAGCACAATATCCTGGTACTGAGGGAGATTTGAGGGTACTGAGGATTATGGCTTTATAGCTTTTTTTGAACTCAACAAGTAATGGGGAGTATTTAGGGTACTTACATACTTTGTGATTTGTGGGTTTGTACAACCAAATATCTGTGTGTTTTTGTGTTTGAGCTTGCCAGCTGGGGACAATTAAAACTACATTGTTTGGGTTTAATAATTATGAGTTTAATTGTTTGGATGTTATTTACAAGACTGAAGTGCTGTAGTGCTGTGATGACATTAACGGCTAAAATAACTACAGAGAAGTACAACTTGCAACAAATTGTAATGACAATTTCATTAAAAACATACCTCTCATTTTGGGTGGGGCAGAAGGGGCTAAATGCCAAGATCTTTCTTGAGCGTATTCATAACAATTGCAAAGATGAGTTTAGCTCTAAATTAAATTATTCCAGATACCTCGAGCTCTTGTTTTATGCTTAAAAGCGAGGCTAAGTCCTGTCCTCTGTGGAGATTCTGAGCTCTGGCAAGGCAGGCTCTCATGGCTTTACTTTTAGAACTGACTGGTGGAGAAGAGGATGATGCTTTCTGCCACTTTCATTTTTAGGTTCTGTGACTAAGAGGATTCAGAGGGCATCAAAAGCCTCACTCTAGAGACACCTCATGTCGTTCAGAGCTTCAGGTGAGGGTGGTTTTACAAGTCGAGGGGGATCAGCTCACACTTTAAGAAATAAATGGAAAGCTGTGTTTTTCTTTTGAGAAAGGCTCAAGGTGATCTACTTTTACCGAGAGTGACAAAGATGGTGTAAATACTTGTCACATCTGTTTACTCTGTCTTGGGCCAGCTTCTGCAGCACTACTATGTGACAAATTTGTATGTTAGTGGGTTTGGGGAAATACAAGAAAAGAGATGATGTCCTGTGTGGCTATTTGGAAAAGGGGACAGGTAGAATATTTCCTGAAAAAAAAAATACTGTGGTTTACTATTTCAATAAGCATACATGGAAATAGGATATATTTAAAGCATGATAAATAATGACCTAAAAGTTGATATAGAAAATTGACACTATTTTGTGTCTGTAAGAGGAAAAAGTATTAGGAGGAGTATTTTTAATTTTTTCATTTTGACGAGTACAGGCTTTGTTACAGGGTTTGGAAAAATTCCAATAGACTGTGAATTTGGGAAAAGCGTGTATGGCACAGTTCCTTGTGGCAGTGCCCTTCTCCCAGGTTACCTTGGTTTTGACCGAGTGGTTGTGTGACTGTAATGTTTGTGAACGTGTCCTGACTTGCAGCCTTCCCGCTTTTGGGCCAGGGCTGTAGCCGGGAAGTCGAGCTTCTTGCACTGTTTCGTTTCCGTTTCAGGACTCTTATCCTTTATGTGCGATGGAACAGTTTCAGACGGAGGGGTAGGGTGTCCCGGTCCTCCACATAGTCTCTAAGAGGAGATCTTAAGGAGATCTCAGCCCTGATGCTGAGGGCATCAGAGGACCTGGTTCTCCACCTCCTCCACCTGCCGGATTGGTGCGTGAAACTGGGCACCACCAAGTCGGGCTTTTCAGGAGAGAGCAACTAACAGGCTGGTGAGAACCGCCTATGCACTGAGCATTCAGGGGATTTGGGTCATCTGGGTTGTCAGCATTTCTGTCAGCATTGTGTCAGTTATTTTCTGGATCTCAGTGGAATTTGGTAGCTAATTTCTATGGCTGGGATAGTTTAAATTGTTTATAAATGCTTGGGCATATAAGGAATTTTTAGGCAAAATGGGACACACTTTCCATTGGGATGGAAACATTATTAACTAGATCATTTTAGGGGGTTGCAAACTCAGACTTATGTGTCTGGAGCCTGACTGACTCCTCTTTTAGATACCTAAATCTTCTTTTAAGTTTTTGTCCTTAGCATTTTGGGGAATGTACTTCACTGTTGTTGTAGTAATACTGTAAAAGAGAGCCCAAGGATTGCAAATCTGAAGCATGCAAGTAATTTTTGTAGTGATGTTTTCAGTGCTTCTTTCATCACGGGAATAGAAAGATCAGGTGTGAAATCCTTTTTGAAGTAATGATAGTGCACCAATTAAAAGTTAGATCTAAACTTATATGGGAACACTGAAGTCTGAACCACATCCGATTTTACTGTTTCTTTAAAGTTTTTCCCATTAACGTTTATTATGAAAGCAGACAGCGCATGGTAAACAGAATCCAAAACGTATCAAGGATTCCCAAACAAGTTCCAGCCAAATTCCAGCTTTGCCTGTTGCTTTCAATTGCTCCTATCAGGCACGTACCATATGGTCATGAAAACAAATACATGGACAGCTTTTCCTTTGTCAAACAGTGACAAAACAGTTTGGGACCATATGCCACAGGTCATGAGTGAGCAGCACTCCGAGGGCTTCCATCCGCAGGATGAACAAACACGCAAGAAATGCGCGGCCGCCCATCCTTGCCTGCTTGCCGCACGTATGCTCCTACAACACTGAGCAGGAATTCGCTCTGCGGTTTCTGCACTGCAGTGATTTCACTTCACCTCTGCCAGCTGATTCTCCCCACACGCACGCTCGCCAGTGAAATATGAAATGGAGGTTTTGCGGTCAGCGACAAAATCCCGTGTGGCTATGAAGGAGGAGGCTTCAGTGCTCTGTATCTGACTCGGTCGAGTAATTGAGCCTTCATAACCCCCGTTTCCTTCAGTAAGTCAGACTAATAATTCACAAGTTTCTGTCAAATGTGATCCCTAAATGCAAAAATTGTTTGGATCCGCATACTAAGTATGTTTTAAGAGTCTTTGAGAGCCTCAGATAGAGAGAGAAAAAAAAGCAAAGTACTGTTTTAAACAAAGCTTGTGCAAAACACAGCCGGTTTTATCTACTTACCATGTTTACAAGGTAAGAACCTCAGCTGAACAATCATGAAGTGCTGGAGGAACACGGATATTGCAAGGTTTTAGTAACTGCTTGTGTTCAAGGTGGTTAAGCTCCGCTGTAAACGTCGCAGGTTGCAGCACTCTCCTGAGCACACGCGTTCGTGCCCTGGATTCATCTGCTGCCCTGCACTAGGGACACGGCTGCCCTGTGCCCCTCGGGACCGCTGCGAGGAGGCCGCGGGCCCGGAGCGGGTCCCGGGCGGCTGCCCTGCGCCTGCAGCGGCCTGCGGTGAAGGGACCCGGCTGCGCAGGGCCCAGCCGGCTGCCGGGGAGCCCTTCTGCCAGCGCCGGGTAAGCACAGCCGGACTGCGGCTACGGCCAGAGCTCGGAGGGAAAATACGCGTGGGTGAAGGGAGAGGCAAACAGCCCCATGTACTGGTGTAGGCAGCACCAGCCAGCACTGAATCCTTGGAAGTTAAGTCCAGAACACTGGGCATTTTTGTGTCTATAGAGGGCCTCTGATTACAGTTATTGTTAGTTGTTAACTTACACACACATACAAAAGCAATATTCGGGTGTCACTGGTATGTTAGTTGTTTTGGGGAGAGCTTCTGTGATGTGCGGATGCCTGCTCATGGTCCTGCTTTATCTTAGCGCCCTGATTTCTTCAAAGTGAAAAATGTGAACCGGGGAGGAGGGTTTAGGAAGGCCTCTTGGCACTGCGCTCGGAAGGGCTTTCTCCCGCACCGTACACACACTTTCTTTCTGGACTTCCGCGGCGCTCGGGGAGCAGAGCTGGGGTTGTGCAGCGCACCCAAAGCCGCTCCGGCCCTTGCTGCGAGTCCCCAGCGGAGGAGCCGCCGCCGGCGGAGGACCCACAGGGGCAGGAGCGAGGCGGGCGGGTCACCCGGTGCGAGAGGAGCGGAGCGGCGCGGCGCGGCGCGGGGGCAGCGGCGG
>JAWLRI010000669.1:743635-767862 GCA_034781795.1 Crypturellus tataupa
TTCTTTTCTTTCTTTTCTTTCTTGTCTTTCTTTTCTTTCTTTCTGTTCTTTCTTTTCTTTCTTTCTTTTCTTTCTGTTCTTTCTTTTCTTTCTTTTCTTTCTTTTCTTTCTTTTTCCTCCCTTTTCCTCTTTCTTTTTGTCCTCTTTCTTTCTTTTTGTCCTCTTTTTCCTTTTCTCTTTCTCTTTTCTTTTTCTCTTTTTCTTTCTTTCCCCACCCCATGCTTTCCTGAAAGTCGGTTTGTGCTGATCGTCCTGACCACCTGTGAACAACCAGGATTCATGAGGGTTTTCCATACACAAGAACTTTAAGGCTCTGCTCTCTTCATATAATGCAGAGCAGAGTGATTAGTGCTCATAATCACAGTAATAAATTCTTGTATGGTTTTATTGTCAAGCATTGTTCTTCTGTTTAATTAGATTTGCTTAATGCCTAGCAGAGTATTTGTTTATCTGCATTGCAGTTAGTGTTCATTTTTGAAAATGGTATTTCATTCTGTTCAGGCAGCACTTTAAAATATATTTTTTGAGAGATTCTGCCATTACACAAATGAGGATGGTGACAGTTTGTAGAAACTGGTGATGCAGAATTGACTAGATTTATAGAGCACAAATTTAGATTAGCATAGGTGGTTTTACCTCCTTACCATTAAATTGGAAATTATTAAATGTCAAAGTTAATACTCACATAAATTGCGAAGTATGCAGAAAAATTATTTCCAGGATTACAGGAGAAGTGGAGAAATGAATAAAGTACAGGATTCTTCCGAATGCCCTTAAATGCCTTGCAACAAAAAGTACTTGTTCATACTTCAAGTAAACGCTTGAATCTTTAAATTTGCATTGTATTTAGTTATAGCCCTTTCTTTACTTTAATAAATGAGATTCAGCTTTGAATATAAGAAATCTTAATATAGACTTCCATAAATTCCATTGACTACATGGCCTTTTTTGAGTCACACTTTAATTGAGCCTTTTCTCTAGATAATTAAATTGTCAAGTAGCTTAATGGTGGGGTTTATCCTTGGGTCAAGAGTTTCCACTGAATGGGGTTTTTTCCCCTTGAGTGTCATGATTATGTTAAACATTTGTAGTGCATGAAATTGCTGTCTTCTCTGTAATCTCTTTTCTACTGTAAATAGTATAGAAACGCAAGATGCAGGGAGAAAAGGACCAGTTGACAGAGCAGGCAAATTAATCCTATTTAGTAAGCTTCTTGTTGTTTACAAGAAAGCTGATCTTTTTCTAATCTTGCTACACTTTGTCTAAGAAGTTAATAGCTTTCAGAACTGCCACTTGCATGGAAATGTATTTGACTGCTACTAGAAAACTGATACTCTTAGCCGCACTATTTTAGAGAATGAAATGGAAGAATGGTATTTCTCTTTTACATATAAGACTTGTAGTGCCCTCCTCGTGGTTTATTTCCCAAATCTGAATTCAAATTCTGTGTTCAGCAAAAAGTGCTGGCTAGAAGTAGTCATCATCTAACGTTTTTAACTATGCTTTGGCTAAGAGTCTCTTACATTTTTCTCAGAGCCTCTTTTTATTATTTTGAACATTGCAGACAAAATAAAAACAAAGAAGTCAACCATTTTTTTTTTTTAAATACATAAATCTTCCCATAGGAGCTCTGTGTTGTCTTGTGCTGTTGCTCAGAGAAGAAATGCTACTTACAGCATTTCACCTAATTTATAGTATCTGTCACTATGTCCTCTGTGCAGAGGATTGCTTGCCATTTAAGTTTGTTTATTCATTGTGAGGCTGTTGCTTTGTAAAGGAAGTTGTCGTTAGGCTCAGCGTGTCTGGAAAGTATGCAAGTACTCAAGTCTTCTAATCCAGTAACTACAAAGTAGTTAAGGCTTCAAAGAAAAGGAAAGACAGGATTTTGGTGAACTGAAAGAAGATGCATTGTTTCTTAATCCTGTTTTTTATTGTTACGTATTCTGCAAGCTCCTGTAGCAAGCCTGTAACCACTTGGGACAAAAAACAATTTAGCTTAAAATATTGTCTTTTCTCTTGCTTTGCCAAACGTGTAAGTATTTGAAGTTAAATGTCCTGCACCAGCTTTTGCATTTGTTATTTCTCAAGCTTTTGCCATGCAGCAACATTAATTTGCAAACATCTTGCTAGACAATTTTCTGGTGCGCAAGCATCAAGTATTTGTCTGCATCTATCTGCCATCCTCAACGAGTTTCATGTTCATTTCCAAGCAGTGTTGATAGTTTTTAGTTGACAGTGCTTTTCTAAAAGCACAAATAGTTGCATGACTTTTCTGGGGTTGGTAAAAGACACTTTTCAGCCAGTGCCCTGGCTGAAGCCCTTAGCTCCAGAGCATGGCTTTGTCTTTACCAGGCAGTGGACGAAGGGTTTGATTTAATAACACAAGCAATTCCAAAAATGTGCTATAACTTCAGTGAGAAGGAGATTTGATCGCCCCGGGAGTGTGTTTCCCTGATGGCTCAGCATCGATGTGATGGGGGCACGGGCCGTCTCCCCCTCCCTGCGGGCTTAGCCAGCTCTGGAGGGCAGCACGGCGCCTGGGGGCTTTGTACAGCCTTTGCACAAGCCGTGGGCTGTCTGTAGGCGCTCACCCTTCTCAGCTGGTTTACGGGTAGCTTGGTGAGCTGTAACGTACGTGTATCATGTGCAGGACACTTCCTGAAGCGAAGGCTCTATTCTGATAACTGCTGCTTGAATCAGTCTTTGCTTAACGTCAAAGAGTTCAGGTTTTGCTGCCTAAGTCATCCCAATGTGTGGGATGTGGTGGAGACAGCTCATCAGAGATAAAGGATACCACACTGTTGGTGATTCAGCAAAAGGTGTTTGAAGAATGACTTGGGTGCCATTCTCTGAGTGCAGAGTAGAGCAGGCTGGTGATTCCCATATTGTTATGGGGCAGTTTTGTGGACCTGAAGCTCTGAGCTGCACGGAGCGAGGACTTCTGCCTTTCCCCACCAGGCAAACGTGTTCTCCCCGCGTTGTTCATGTCATCCTTCATTCTTCTGCCCCTGCTTAGGTAGCTAAGTGAGCAAGATGACTCTGCTGAAAACAACCTATAAGGAAAAATGATGACGTAGGAGTGAATGACTACCTGGGGAGAGGAGAAAAGAGCTTTAGCAAGATGAAAGCAAGTGAGATCTATTCTGGGTCACTATATTAATTTGTCTGAAGCATCATGAGGATATGTTTTGATAGTATTGCTTGCAGGAACCACAAAGTAAAGCAAACCAATGGGCTTCTGTTTCAGACCACAGTTTGTCCCGTGTCTGGCTTTAAGTATGTGAATAATCAGGAATTGTATCTGGTCCCCCTAGGTATTTTGCCGCTGAAATCTCCGTTAATCTCCAGTGGGAGTGAAGCCCATAAGTACCTTTTAGATTTGATATTTAACCTTTAGGTGATGCAAATATTTAAATAAAAACAATAAAAAAGCATTCAGTGTTATCTCTTGTCTCTGTGTGCATATTGGTGTATGCATGCCACTTTCCCCAAACTTTATTTCTGTCTTTTAATTGGTCTGTTAGAACATTTCCTTTAATATCAGTAGGATAAATATTTTATTCTATAACTCCAGGTTGTTACTTCTTGTCCTCATCAACCCTCCTCTAGGCTGTTCATTTAAGAGTTCTTCTGGTAAGTACTACCTCAAGATGAAGTGGCTTGTGTGACAGATTTTTTCTAGCTTTCACTAATTTAATGCTTTAGTGTTATTGTTAATCAGCATTGTAAATATAACTAGCTAGAGTGACTTTTAGGAAGAGAGGGTAAATTCCCTTAGAGTTCTGTAAAAAACTTGTGAAAGCTTGTTTTCTGGCATAACATAAAGCAGCTGCCTATCTGAATCATGACTAAAACTATCAAAGGAGTAATTCCTTTTCAAAGGAATAATGCAGTCACATAGTCAGTTGTAGGGTAGATAGAAGGCAAATAACTTACAGAAGAATTAGGAATAATTTTATCTAAATTTCTTAAGAAAGACAAAATAATAAAAAAAGAACATTTAAACTTTTTTTTTCCACTGGTTAGATATACCAACACTCTCATAAATCATATGAACTGTGAACAAAACTAAGTTATTTGTACGCAAGTGTGAAAGAGGAAAGATGGAGCTCTGCCCACATACAAACTAATGAGGCTCTAATGGTGGATGAGTCCACTATTAGTGGACTCTAATGAGTCCACTAATGGTGGACTGCTGCACAGTGGAGGAGCTTCCTTTACCCCTTCCTGCAACAGAACAAGGAGAGCTTGCTTGCACAGGGGACATCAAGGTTTTTTTTCCAGAGACTGAGGCTCAGGAGCAGTGATTCCCTCTACAGAAAAATTGTAGGAGCAGGTTAGCTCAGAATGCAGCTCAAGCATTTGAGCTGTCTTTCACAGCAAGATATTTGTGTTGTTTCTTTTTGTGTGTATGTATATTTTTGTAAGACATTAGTCTTTCACTTCTAAGGACTTCAACATAGCTATTGCACTTTTTTTTCTTACTTATGGATGGACTTCTTCCATACCCACCTGCGCTAGTAGATTATCTTTTCCCATGCCTAATTCTTCATTTTCCCCTCTGCTGGATGTCGACAACTTTCAGCTCTGCTATCAGAGAGTGGACGTCCAGCAATATTTCAGGGAAAATTAGCATACGTCCTGCAGTTTGGTCCATCTAAGATATCTTGCTTGATTTTGAATTAGTTGGGTCGGAGATCCCTCTTATGAGAGGGTTATAAAAGGAGGTTATAATACCACAATGCTGGTTACCAAGATGGGACTTAGCAGAGAGGCCACCCATTTCACTAACCTGCTTAACCTCGGTAGCCTCTGTCAGGAAGGTTCTGAACACTGGTGTGGAGAATGGTGGGAATGCTAGTGTCTTCCAAAAGCAGAATGAATGAATCTCTATTTAGTTCACAGTGTCTGTCATGCACTCTCCTTCCTATCTGCCTTCATAGGAGCTTTCCATAAATATCCGAAAACATACTCATTAGTTCTGCCATATCTTTAGAAATCCTCCTGTAATGGTTAGGCTAATTGTGCGCCATCCTGCTGGCTGGTATTGTGTCTTTCTTTGTGTACTTTGTGTACTTAAATTTGTCAAAGATCTCAGGCTGTTTCATACACCATTGACCACAGCAGAACCCAGCATAATGACTGGATTTCTAGGTTTTTAAAGAAATACCAGACTGTGACGAGTACAGTAAGTCTGTGGGAGATAACTACATTAAACCAGTAGTTTGTGGGACTACCAGTGTTGGCACAAGAGAGGGAGCCAGAACACGCTGCGCAGGAAAGGAGGGGGCCGAATCACAGCAGCGTCTCTCCTTGGTCAACTGAAGATAAAGTGGGACCTCTCTGATCATTCGCTTTGAAATAAGAGCGAGCACAGACCTCGAAGAATAAGACATTTCTGAAATGAGGACATCAAGAAGGACATTCTGGGAATATTCAACAGATTTGCCTGGGTTTGCTTGAGAAATTATTCTTACAAGTGTATCAAAAGCTTTGCTGAATAGAGCAGTGTCAGAAAGTGAAAAAAATATATTAGTGATACTTCTTGACAGCCCAGGCCTGTAAGAGCTGAATTATCTCATAACAGGTTTTGCAAATCTCTCATTTGAACTAACTTGAACTCATTTGTAGCTTAAGAGCATAATACCTGAAGAACTATGACATTTTCTGCATATCTGATGGTAGTAAAGTTTCAGGAGGAAGTTACGCAATCTAAAGAGAGGGCTGAGGTTTCATGGTGTGTGTATATGAGGAAATCATGATGTGTATATGGTGGGAAATAGATTAATAAATGGTTTGCTGTGGTTGACAGAAAGTAAAAAATACAAAAAATCTAGGAAAGTGACATGGTGAAGTTTTATATATGTATATTTATGTATAAGAAAAAAGAAAAACAATATAATATTAGACTTAAACAATATAATATTAGACTTAATATTATTTCTGATATTTCTATAAACATATATTAATCTTTCAGTTCTATAAAAAAAAAAGTGTGAAAAGGAAAATGAAGACCGTGGCCCTAGATTTTTAGACATCTGATCCAAATATAATATCCTGTGTTATTTTAGACGGCATGATCTTGGGTGTTCTCATTTTAAATAGTCATTGGTTTGAACTTTGCTGATTATGTTGGTGAGTCATTTTTTGAACCTTGGTTACTTTGAAGTGCACCTACCAACAAGAGGTTGTCATGTAGTACGGAGTTACCCGCACTGGGTGCCAGAGACTCAAATAGCCGAAACCTGGTACTGCAAAGCCCGGTGTGTTGCTGGCAAGGCTGCCTGGGCTGGCTCACATCCCGGGCGCGCAGAGCGCAGGGAGGAGGCTGCACTGCATGGCCGTAGGGCTGGGAGAGGGAGAACAGGGTAGCCCTGGCGTGGCACAGCTCAAATTGCCATGAGATCGTGCTCACAGAGATAGAAAATGTGATATGCAGAAATATTTGCATAACTGTGTGGGCTAGAAATCTGAGATTTTTTTTTTTCTTTTCAAAATACTCTCATAACTGATGGGTATCTCGCGTTCAAATTCTGCAGTGCTGAGTTACTCATGTTGTTCAAGTAAGAAAAATCTCACTTGCCTCGAAAAGCTACTCTGCAAACATGTAGTTGATTAATTGGCAGTTAGTTATTCGTGCCATAAATACCCCTTTTCATTTCCTTTTGTATTGTCATAGTGGGATCACCAGCAGTCATTACTTAAGCTCAGTTTTAAGATTCCCATGAGTTTTGTGTTGCATTGAACTAGGTAGGAATGAGCGATTTCAGCTGTTTCAGTATAACAAGAGAGTTGTTACATAGGTAGCACAAACGCACATGAAGGAGGTAGACTGGAGACACGTTCTTTCTATAAACATATCCTAAAGCTTTAGCCATTAAGGCTAAAACTCTCTAAAGCCCTCGTGTAATTTAAATGCAACTCTTTAGATACACTGAGTTCAAAATAAGAAGGATCTTTTAGTATCAAGCCATAATTATACTTTTAAGTCTATGACTTTCTGTTGAAAACTCATGCTTCTTTTGAAGAGACTTGAAACTTTTTCATGAAGTTGAAAAGAAAAAAAAAAAAAAAAAGGAGGAGGAGTCTCTGCCAAACCAGAGAATTATGTTCACAAAAGGATTTTCTTTATGAGGGAATGGGAAATAAAAATCAGTTGCAGTGCCATGGGAACCCAATAGCTGAAGGGTGACCTTAAACATTAAAAAATATTTTAAAATATTCTGTAGTTATATCGGTGGTTAATGATGACTCCTTTCATGATAGACCAGAATCCCTTACAAAGGGGAAAGTGATATTATGTAGATAAAATTGCAAGCTTGAACAGGATTTTAACCAAACCTGCATAAAGTGAATTTATCTGCTGTTGTTTTAATTTTAAAAATAACTGCTTCCTGGCTCTGCCTGGAAGCAATTTAATGCAACAAGATGATTTTTTTAGAAGTATTTCCAGCCAAACCAGGAGCAGTTGTTAATAAAAAACTTGAGAGGGTGAGTCTGTTCTTTATGCCTGGTTTTGCACACTCAGTGAATTCGGATGTAGATAGTTATCCAACCTGTCTCATTAAAACTGATCTCACTTTTATTTTGGTTTGTCTTTATCAGTGTAGAAGTATGATTCAGATCTGTTCCCTCACAGGTAGAGAATCTGTAGCAAAGCCTATTGTTCACCCTATTGTATTTTTTAACATGTCAAAGAAAAAAGAAACATTTCTTGTACATTTAATTTCTGGGAAGTTTTTTTGGATAATTTCCTTTTCACACAAATATACCTACTTTTGCCAATGTCTTATTTAAAAATGTATTCAATGTAGGCATTTTTTTTTCTTATACAGAAAATTTTGAGTAGGGTCATGCCAGTCAAATACAAGAAGAGCAAGTTCAGAGTTCAAGGCATGTAAAGCTAGAAACAGTTGTTATTCAGGAACGTGGGGGATAGATGTGTTTACCCATAGAAGTACAGCAAAGAGGCAAAGGTATAAATTTACAGCGCATTTTCAAAATTGTGAAAAGTGGAAAAAGCTGCCTCACATTTACTGAACACTTACTGTGTTTGTGGAGGTAGTTATTAGCATGTACTAAGTTCAGTGTGAAACCACAGAGTAAGCTAGATGTAGCAACTTCTTCCTGTGGACAGGCCTTTAGTGATCAGTAAAATGCATGAGATGTCATCTTTGTTTGCATTGGTCACTGGCATATGATTTATCATTTCTAGAAATGAACTGAGGAAATCAAATCTCGGTACAGTGCTGCAAGGCTCTCTAGAAATTCAGTGTTTATGTCTGTTTTGTTTTCTAAAAGATTCAACACATTTGCGGCACTGTTGGGAAGGATGGGTTTGAGGGGACCTTGCGAGGTCAGATTACATGCTCTTCAGGGCAGGATCACCCGTATGTGCCATCACCCCTTCTTAACGAGTGTTAGGAACAGAGATTCAGTGACTTCTGCAGGCACGTGTTCTAATTTATGCTTAATTATCCTTGATTACAGCATGAGTTAATTACTTACTTTTACAGTTTATTCCATTATGCTTTGTAACTGTCCTTTATGATTTTAGCAACTCTTGAAAGACCTTCTGAAATTGAAACAAACAATTTTCAAAAATTTTAACTTGTTTCTTTGTAGATACCTCGTCTCAGAGAACAACAAGCAAACCTCCTTCCTCTTATATTTTTGATCTCTGCTCATGCTCATTTTTCTCTCCAGGCTCACTCTAAACATCTTTCCTGAAATGCACTGACAAATTTTGTGGTATTTCAGCCCAACCTGTGCAGAACTGAATAAAGGAAAGCATTTATTTCTTATATTTAACAGATGATATTTTTATTTCCCAAAGTGATGTCTGCCTTGTTTATAACAGTATGTCATTGCTCAGCTTATGATCTACTCCAGACTCTTTATACAGAATTATTGCCATGACTGTTAGCCCCCATTCTGGAGTGGGGTAAGGGGGGCAATGGTTTAAGTACAGGTTTGCTTGTCTTTACTGAATTGCCCTTTTTTTGTTCTCCAACAATCATTTTTTGCTGACATTTTCTCTTATTTGCTAAGATCAGTGTAACAGCAGTGCATGACGCCTCAATGTTGTCTGCAGAGGTCAATAAACAAGACACCAATAGTGCTGAGACTTGTGAAATTCTGCTGTTAAAAGTTAATCAGTGATAGCTGTTCTGAGTATAGTTTCCTAAAGAGTTTGCACTTACCTCTACATCATGTTTTCATATTTGGTCTATGAGAATATCGTGTGGGACAGCTTCACCTCAAAGCAAATACTACCACCATTTCCCTTCAGCAGCTCAGCTTCATACCGTCACTCAGTGCAGGATAGGAGCTGTCATGTTATGGAGACTGGGAGGTAAACTTGCTGTAGCAGAAACGTTTGTGACATGTTTAAGTTTCTGCTTCTGTCATCTCTGCTTAAATAACTTGGCCTTCTTTACCTTAGTACAGTATGTTGTCATAATCGTACCAAAGAAGGAGATTCATCAGTTTGAAAGGCAGAGCTGAGATGTAGCTGTTTGTAAAGGTTGATTTTTTTTCCTGAGTTCAGACAAAGTTCACAGACTTTTTTTTTCCAAAAGCTGATTTCTCTTTCTCTCTTAAAATCATGCCTGCATCATTCTAATGTATTAAAATGCTATTCTTTAATCTTACCCTGATTAATGTTTTCCTGCTAATGAATAGCTTGCTCAGTTTGAAATATTCAGCATTTAAAGAGACGTGAAGGAAGGTGTATTCCATTGTCAGTTTTACCTACCATCTACAGGCAATGTCACTTTGAAAGTTGTAAGATTTTAGTAATGGTAGTGGGTAAGTTTGCTTTCTTTTTTTTCTTCAAGTTAAAACTATAATTTTGAAATACTGAAAATGATGACATCTTTTATCATCCCAGAGTGTCTGATACATGTAACATCCTTGTGAAGATTGATTTCTCTGCCCCCCCATGCTGTTGTCCTAATGTTTTTACTCTTTGAACTGATGAGACAACTCTCTTTGGTAATTCTAAGTCAGATAGGTCAGACCTGGGCTTTTCCGTGCAGACTGCCAGGTTTTGCTAAAATGTGTGGCGGTTTAGGGATTTGGATGAATGTCCAAAAGGGACTGAGAATCAAGACCACCAAATGTCTTTAATTTAAAATTGTAATTTGGAATGGATCCTTCTTGGTCCCAAGAGAAAAAAAAAGCCAGTAAGTACTTTCATTTGTATATTAGTCATCATTCTCCCCACCATCAGGGTTCTTCTGCTTTCTGAAAGAGCTACAGTTTGTTTTGTTGCTTTAACAAAAATGAGTTCAGTTGATTTAATGTTCTGTTTTGTGATGAAGTGTCTTACATAGGTCATAGTTTAGCTGTTAACAAGATATTTATGAAGTGGTAAGATTGCTCTGCTCTGTGGTGAGTTTAGTCTCTGGAGTGGGGCGAAGTGCTGTTTAACTAGAAAATAAAATAGTTTAGCTTCAAATAGCTGCGGAGATCAGTGTCTCTGCTAATGGCATTTCTTGTTTTATTCCTTGAGCTCCTTACTAGTGAAGATTTTTTTGGTGAAGAATTGGACTAATATTCAACAGCTAAAACACAAGCAGAACCCCAAAACTTGTTTTTTTTTTTTTTTCTTTCCTGTAAATATTACTATTTCTTTCAGCAATACAGTGTTGTTCTACAAGAAAATCAACAAAGTTAAAATTTATAACCTCTTAGATGAAGGTGATAATGAGATTTTAACTTTGCAAGAAACCAGATGCTTTCAGTGAACATAATATTTTTATCTAACTAGAAGATGTATTAAAAAAGAGACAGAGCTATATAATCATAGCATCACCTTATAATTTTGGAAGTGAAAGGCATTTTACTTGCCAGATCTGAGTTTCTATATTACTTCTGCAACTATTAGTGTCCAACACCTAAAGCAGAAGAGAGAGTTGTAATTCTTAGACAAAGCTGTAGGTGTTAGTGATATCTTGTGTTGTGGAGTTATTAACATCCCCTGTCACAATCTGAAACAACTACAGAAATGCCAATTAATTTTTTAAATTGCGTGAGAAAGTGAAATGGTCTCATTTATTTTATAACTAATGAGTCTGAGGTGGGGGGAAGTTGAAGCAGGCGGAATAGGAGTGCTGAAAACAGAGAGGATTGTCTGCACTGTGGTTGTAATTTGGGAGTGTCTTACCTTGTTCTGAGCCTAGTCTCAGAATGAAAAGAAATGTTTTAAAGTGTGTCCTGAAATGTGTCTGGCAGTGCTGGAACACCAGTTTTGCTTCTCTTGGGGAATGTGATAAACTTCTTGTTTTGCTTTGTTTGTTTGTTTTTCCTGGAAGAACATAAACCTATTCTTAACATTGAATTGCTGCGTTTGAAGAGGTAACTGGGAGCACCCCATGTTTTACACTGTCTACCTTAATTACCTTAATAACAAATTCTATTAATTTTTGCTATGAAATCGTTTAGTCAGTTTATAGGTAGGGACTGAGTAACAGTGCTTCATACTGAAAAAGGAAATTGCACCAGTTCTGCTGACTCCTATAGATTTCTCAAAGCAATTGGAAAAAAAAAAAACAGGTAAGGGCAGGGTGGGCCAAAGAGCTTATGGGATACTGGCAATTTAATAGGTGTTAGAGAACTCACCCCTTGAGCTTGATTACTAAGAAATAAGTTAATTAGATATATTAAAATTCTGAGGATTATTTAAATTCTTAATGTAATAGGGCAGATAGATTTGAAGGGGCCATAAATCCTCTAATCTCCTCTGAAGATTTTTTTAAAGTTATGTTACATTAAAGATGTTAAGCAGATTATGAAAGGAATATGTAGATGCTACTCTAGCATTGTTTAATGCCTTAAAATGGTATTTCTGATTCTAGGCAAGGATTGTCCATACACATAATATGATGTTTTTATGGTGAATCTTCAAAAATAGTAACAAGAAGAAGGAACTGATGAAAATGGTAAAATAAAAACCCCATATGAGAAATTCTTATTGTTGATTGGGATTCAAGTAGAAGTATCAGATGATTGGTTGCTTATACTTTTATGTGAGAAAATATTGAAGGTAAGTTCTTCTTACAGCATTAAAATGCCTTGGTATTTAGGTACCTTAACTACATTTAAGTTTCTTTGGCCTACTGTCCTGGTTCATTCTTAATGACTACTGGGTAGAGAAGATGGGACAGGCAGCACTAAAGAGAAAGAACCTGCAGTGTTTGTAGGTATACTGTTGAAATTTAGAGGTGGAAGCATGTACCAGAAAGAGGAGTACTGTTACAGAAATTTTAAGACAGTTTGTTTTCTCCGGGGACTTTTAAATGAAGACTACAGAAAAAAAAGGCATAGTCTCTTAGTAGGCATCTTGTCTGAGTTTCCTTATTTTTTTCCCCTTTATTCTGTTTTATGAACACAGAACAAAAGAAATGATGTTGGGTACAGGATAATAATACCAAAAACAGTACCAGTCTTCAGCTGGTGTAAACTGGTGTGATTCTGCTAAAGCAAATGAAGTCACACTAAGTATGATACTAAAAATTCAAACAAAGATTAAATTTAGGCTCTCTTAGAGTTGAAAGATGATGTTTCTAATTGCTGAAGATGTTTTAGATTAGAAAGTGTGTGTTCAAGCCAACTAGCCTCCCCTTGAAGCTGTATAGATGTTGTAAATAACAACATTCCTTTGGCCACAGATCAACATACAGGAACTGATTTAATCTTGGTCTTTGCAAGTGCTTATTATTACATTTCAGAATACTTGCTTTATTCCCCCTCTGTTAGCATTTAGTCAAGTGATGCCTAGACACTATTGTTTGGTTTATTTATTACCATTTATAATGGTTCATTATTTGCTTTAAATTGTAAATGAAGCAGGTGAGGTACTTTCAGATTGCTAACAGGATACCAACCCTTTTTAATGCTAATAGCAAATGAGTTAAAATGAAAAACCACTTGAAAATTTGCTTTGTAAAACTTATATAATTTGTGCTGTCCTGGTAGATGATAATGAATGTATAAATTACTGTAAACCTAGAATGGGATCCAGGCTCTGAAATTGATGATAGTTTTCTGATTTGGCTTAGTAATATGCTGTTCCGTGTCTGTCATGCTCAGGTTGGTGCATCAGTCTTGAGAGATGTGAAGACCATGTTTAAAGCTAGCTTTAGCTTTTGGGTTTTATCTTCCTGAAGCCGGGATCACAGGAAATATCTGTCTGAAGTCTACTTTAATTTACTGCAGTGTGCTAATGTTCAGATTTATCTTGGTGGTTTTACCGAGGAAAGTATTTCTGAGAGTCCCAGAGCACTTAAATTCAGCGGCCAGTCGTAGGCCGCATGTGGGGTGATTTCTGTTGATGGGATTCAGAACGGTGGTCAAGGAGGAGAGGCAGGCGGGCAGCCATGAGAGGGACCGAATACAGGGTCTAGCAGCAAAAGGAATGTCAAAACATGTAAAATAGCAGAGCACTACTTAGCGGGACAGATGAAGCGGCAACAAATGTATCTGGAGAAAAGAGATCACAGAACAAACAAATTTGGATGGGACCTCAGGACATTGTGGGATCCAGGCCCTGCTCTGAGGGCCAAGTGTTCATCAAGTGTTGGTCATTCTTTAAAGCTTCAATCTACTACGGAGATATGTAGTATGGATGATACTCTGACTCAGTGGGGACTTGAGCATCCTCATTGTCTAATACTTTCAAGCTGCAGAGTTACAAAGCTCTAATTATTAAAAATACTTGACCTCAGTCCTTTCCCTGTAACAGGCAGTGTATTCTTCCCTGATTTCTTTTATTTGCACTGTATATGTTTCAGGAAGTGTTGTTAAAGAGTTCCTAGCCTTGAGAACTCTTCTCTTTAAATTACTTTTCTTACTAGTTGCCCTAGAGCTGCAGGGCCTGAGCTGGTGTTTTATTTGCCTAATATAATTTAGGCATATGCCTTGCTAGCCCATCTGTTTCTTGGAAAGGCTGCCGTATCTGGTAATGGTTGCAGGTATACTGCTCTAGTTTTTGACTTTTGTAAGAACTCTTTTTCTTTTTTTCTGTTGTCTGCAGAGAGTGTCTAAAGACCTGCAGTCCTGAGTGTATGAGCAATATGGAAAGCTAGTTCCCTACATTGCACTAAATACAAGCTGTAATAATGGGATTCTTGGTGCCTTTTGTAAATCTAGGAAGCATTTATGTCTGTATGCTGTGCACTTTGATGAAAACTTTCTACCTTGGATGTTCAAAATTGCTTTTAAAAATTAAGTATCTGGATTCTCAAAATTATGGCTTATCTCTGGCTTTCATCAGAAAAAGTATTTATGTATGGAGTTTTATGTATGGAATTTTAATAATTCCTTATGGCCTCCATTTTTTCCCTCCCAGTGTCATAATATTATTTAAGAATAATATTTTGCATAACATATTATTATTCTGCATAGTAGTTGCCGTTAAGATTCTCCCATTAGAAAGTTCTACCATCATCCTTCTGTTGTAACTGTGGCAAGCTTAGAAATTAAATACATATTAAACTATCTTTTTGCTGTATGTTTTCAATTATACTCTTTTGATTTGGATTTTCAGCTAGAGCGGCCTAGCGTTTTTAGCTCTGCATGTTCAGGTTGACTTGGAAATCTGTCTTGCTGGTTCTCGGCCAACGAAGAGTTCCAAGTGGATGCAATTTAATAACCCTTGTGCTGTTTTGGTTCGCTTTCCACACCATCTGGTCTACGTCTCTCTCTCTCACCCTCTTATTTTCTTCCCTTTTCTTAAAAAATAGTATTTTTCAATAATTTAAACTTCAAGCATGTCATCTTAAAATGCAGCATGCTCTGAAATTTCCCAATGCAATCTGCTTTTTTTTTTTTTTTTTTTTTTGGTGCAATAATGTTCTCTCTATAGAAGAGAAAAAAAAAACAGAACATGAACAGGAACCTGTGGACAGGTTGGAATGGCAGGAATGTGGTGCACAGTAAAGATGTCTGTTCAATCACACTGAAATATTATTTAGCCACCTTTCCAAAGTAAAATTATTTCACAGCTCTGAGATTGGATTGGCTCTCACATTTCTTGTCTGGCTTATGCAACTTATTTAATTACTGGAGAAGGACAAGAAACGTTTTAGAAATTCAAAATTACTCAGACTTTGCTGATGTGGAAGTTAACTGCTGTAATGAAGCTTGCGGTCTGTTAGCTGGGTTTATTTACACTTGGCTTAGTAATGATAACATAGTGTGATGCTGCTGAAGCATAGCTCTGCTCGTCATGAGGTTTGGAAGGACTGTGTCAAAGGACTATTTGTGTTGTGGGAAGGTGAAAAGCATAATGACAGGGTTTTACCTTTTGAGGGGATCATTTGCCCTGCAACCTGTCCTTTAGTCCTTCTGCATGTTTTAAACCCAGCATTTTTATCAGGTTTTCTTTTCTTTTTTTTTTTTTTTTTCCTGATCTATGCCTGTGTTTTACTGGATCGATGTCCATGATGCACAATGCCCATTGGTCTTGGAGGCACAAAGCCCCGCTAAGCCCCACTATGCCAGTGCTTTCACCAACTGCTGGCCTGCTAGTCCCTGCAGATGCCCCTCTGGGCACCATATGGCCACCTCTACAATTCCAGGTTTCTTCCTCTGGCATTTGGGGATCTACGGTGTTGTCTCCAAGGAGGAGCTGGCTCTTTTGTAATAACCCCACCATCACCAGTACTTTTGCAGACTGATACATGCATGAGCTCTGGACTCAGTAAGACCCAACACTTTCTTCTTGATGAGTCCTCATGCTTTATTTGCTTCCAGTGGAGAGAGGAAGCTCTGTGTCCCTGCCCCACTGGTGCCCCTGTGGTTAGAGATGCACCATCATCCTACAATTGACCATGGATGAACACACGTTGTCTCAGCTCAACCATTTTCTCCTGGATACCTCACATCCGATGATGTTTTGACATAGTCCCCTCCATTTTTTATTTTTCCTCTCCATGGGCCTGTCTTCCCTCATCAAGAGCCAGTTCTTCGTTTGCCAGGCTACTGCTCCTGTCTCATCCATCAGCCTGTGAAGATAAGGGCTTGGCTCCTAATACTGGTGCAAAGAAGTCAGTTTATCCTAAAACACAGATCTGCAGAAGCCAAAAGTTGTATCTGGGTATGTGCCATTGCTATAAATTTGACTGGGACTTATTAGTACAAATTATTTTGCCATTTGAATAACGTAGCATTTTGTTTTACATAATGAGTTCTTGGCATCTTGGTAATCTTAAAAAAAAAAAAAAAAAAAAGGCATACTTTCATGTAAATCTATCCTGTAATTTTCTGAATTCTGTTTTATGTGATGTCTCTGGTAGTTACCCATGTTTTTAGCCAAAAACAAACAAAAAAAATTACAGAGCTAATGGAATTTTTAAATGCCATATGTACTACACACTACTTCCTGCCGTTTTGTGCCGTACCCAGGCCTTTCAACTCAGTTTGGCTGGGAATGAATTCCTATTAAATCTTTTCAAAGACAAGTTTTCTAGTTTATTCATGAGGACGGATCTCACTAACTAGTCCTTATTTAAGAACAGAAATAGCTTGTGATTTTTTGACTTTTTTTTTGTTTGCTTTTTTCTTTGTTTTTTCTTTTTTTTCCATTTTGAAAGAAACTAAAGAACTTGATCTTTTATGTCTCTGTTTTGTTTTCTTCAGGAAATTTTTGTACTTAGTCTTTTCCAAGCAATAGTTTGTTTGATTTTTATTCTAAATATGTTACCCATTCTTTGTAGAAAATCAAAGAGTTCCTTTTTCACAGAAATAATATTAATATTCTGCTTCTCTTAAATACCTACTAAAGATTTAACTTGCAATATGCTTGAACAACGTGCCTTTGTAAAATGGGATTTCGGGAAGCTCCTTTTCACGGGCTTGTAGCCTTGCCTTATGTTAAATTTGACACCTCTATTTGTTAAATAAAAGAGATTACAACCTAATAAAGCCCATCTGAACTTTCAGTTACTTTCATATTTTCTGTTGATGTCTTTGCGTGATGATGACCTTGCATTGCGGGCAGGTGTGTTTGATGATGGGCCTTCTGGTCTCCAGATGTGCATCTCAGGGTGTCCTGTGTCTGTGCCAGGGTTAGACTTGGTGAGCACTGTTCCTGTCCTGATTTCTTTTCGAAGGAGGCATAGGGCCATGGGCAGGAAAGAAATCAAGATACGCACTATCAAGATACACAGGTTTGTTCTAGAGACACAGGGTGTTCTGTAGAGCATTCATATCCTGCTGTGCAGAGGAGAGATTCACATCTCCCTGCTGTGAATCAATTTCTTTCCAGGGCCTCTGGCGTTTATGGCATGATTGAGAGCCACAGAAATAATTTAGCGTCTGAAAGATTGGTTGAAATAAAGGTGTGTGGATACCCAAGTTTGATTTTGGTGCTTTATGTATCATCATGCTATGCAGCAATTGACCTGCACAGCAATGGGTATTCTTCAAAGTAGTGATGTTAAAGGAAAGTCAGTGGACTTCGTGACTTAAGAACAACTGATTTTCTAAATCTCACATATATCTTATGAAGAAAGCTTTATTAGCTATTTATTAGTGTTCCATCAACCTTGTCCTGTGCAGATTATTTTTATTATTTAGGGATCAGCACTTAGAAAGTATTTATCAACAGAAGTTCTGTGACGTTATCACCTTGCTAACCGCAGTGCTGCACTCTATGAACTTCTGTCTACCCTTCGTAATTTCTGTGAAGAATATTTTGCAGCAATAGATCAAGTTATCTACTACCTTAAAATAGCATGTTTCAAAGAGTTCTTGATGGAGTACTTTACAGAAAATAAACATAGTCCCTCTCCTTTCCATCCGGTGAAGCACTGATTCCACTCTCCTGAGGGTGTCACAGCCTCCAGTTAATAGTGTAGGAGATGGAAGGGTGTCCCTCTCTCTTGTTTGACAGGTTGTCATCTGAGGCTGGGAATTTTGCCAGCTAGTGACTTAGTGTGTCCACTTTCTAATTTTGGGGAATTGTTATTGAGAAGCTGGTGGCCTGACAACTCTGGCATTTCCTGGGTTCTCAGATTACTGTGACACCATCTGATTGGTTTTGGGGATTGGTGTGAGCTTAACTCATATTGAACAAGCTATATTGCTTGATCTGCTGAAAAAATCACCCATGATTTGGATTATGATAGGTTTTTAATTGAGTTGGTTATTTATTAGTTTTGAAGTCTTGGGAAATATTTAAATGTTAAGCAGCAAGTGTTTAATGACAGCTCAGTTTCTTCCAAAGAAAGCTTCACACTGTTTACCTTCTGAGAACTCAGCTATCTTAATTTTATCTGACTTTTTTTTTCTCTTTTTTTTCCTAAAGTTTCCATGCATATTATTTCTATGCCAGTAGAGCATCTACTGAGCTAGATGGTTTGGAAACACAAGGCTCCTCAATATCTTTGTAATTAGAACATCATGGCTGTATGTAAACCTCCAGATGATGATACTGACCTCACCTTAAAACTTAATTCTTTCATCCTTGGAGATGATCTCAGAGGTTGCTTCTTGCCCTGTACAGTATCGCTTCCACAGTAACCATTATAGGCACTTGGAATGAGGCATTTTTTGCTCAAAAAAAAGTCAGTGACTTCTTGCACCATGTTCTTTACAATTAAGCCTCATTTTAGGAACTTCATCTCCAACTTGTCTGTGGACATCAGCGTTTGTTATCTCCTGGGCATACTGAGCATCCATGCACAGTGTCGGTGCCCACACATAGTGGCAGGAAATTTGTCGCCCAAAGGACGAATATAGTCAGAGGCCACTTAAGTATTTTTTGTGTTACCGGGTAAGGCCAGGGTGAATGCTAATAAATGGACTGAAAGGCAACTTCAGTCTTCAGCTTTTTGGATAAACAGACTCAGGGGCCAAAAATAAGAGCCTGGCATGTTTTTTTGGGGAGCATCAAATTTGTGTGTTTTGTAAGTGATGGAGTATGGATAGTTTTGTGATCCTGCTGGCCATTTCCACTCTCAAATGCCTCTCAGTACTCATGTTTAATATTAATTAATGTTAATTTATTGCTTAATTAATATCAATTAATTTTGGCACTTCATATTCCAAAAGGTATTTTAAAGACAATGCCTGCAATGTTATCCAAGAGTATTTGAAAATAATGCTGCGATTTGAAAGACTTTTCCATTTTAAGTGGAAGGGAAGTCTTGAATTGTACCGAATCTTTATAGTAGTCATTGCATCATTTCATCTAAAATAACTAGAATGTTCATTAATTCACAGTGTGTATACTGATTTAGGAAAGTATAAAATTGTTTCAGTTTTCTTTTTCTTTCAGTTGTGGTGGCAGCAGTACAAGGAACAGACTTGCTTTCAAAATAAGGAAGCAAAGTTTCATCTTCAGGAGAGAGATGTTTGGAGTCAGTTATGATTTACACTGACTGCCAGAGGCCAAACACTCCTAGCAGGATATAAAAACATTACAGAGAAGGCTTGTGTAGATGCATAACTTGGCTATTTTCTGATAGGCTGTGGTACAAAAGATATTTAACAGAACAGCAAAAACCTTTTATTAAATGTATGTGGTTTTTCAGAATTCTTAGCTATGGTAACAGCCTCCTATTTTGTAAATTCCAATTTATGCTATGTTTTGATGTAGCAAAAGCTTTTTTAATTTTTTTTTTTGGCGGTGGATTGTTGGTGGATTTCATGTAGTTCATTGCAAATATAATAGAGCTATTATTCTTACTTTCTTTAACATTTGCCTTAATATAAACTTTATAGCAAAGTTCACATAAATTAATATCACAAAATTTAACGTGTAAGTCCTCTTGCTAGTTCTGCTGAATAAAGTCAAGCATCTTGGCTTGGAATTTTGATAATTTGCCTGAGCCAAGAATCAGAGGGTTTACCTTTAACCTGAGTGAAAAAATGTTATCTCTGACAGCAAAGCAAATAAAGTATTAAAGTTTTTCCTAAACCAAAGAATTTAAATGTGTCTTGATCTGTTTATATAATTGATTGAAAAAAATGAATCCTTTTTTTTCTTAGATTCTCAAGCATTTACAATTGTTTAACAATATTGATGATAAGATTGTTTTTATTGACTTCTCAAAGGAAAAAGCACTTACCATTCATTTTATTTTCTCAGCAATAACCTGTAACGCATCAGTTACTGATGGGAAGACCGGATCAAAAGAGATTTCTATTAGGCAGCAGGCTGAAGTTTGACATGCCAAATACTGAAGTTACTTTATCTTGGAAAATGTTACAAGTAATCTGCCCTTGTAAAGACCGGCAAGTGCTGCATTCTTTTCTTGTGCAAATCTCAATTGGATTAAAAAAAAAAACCCCAAAACAAAAAAATACAGCAGGCACCAGGCAGTGAATGTATTCCAGTGTGACCAAGGCTGCCTGACATGCTGACTCAACATTGCTTTGTTTGCTCAACTAGCTGCTGGGTCTAATGTGCAAATGAAGTACCAACTTTAGAAGACATGGGTGGCTGCCAGCCCGATTGAGGAGCCCAAAGTCCAATGAAAAGGATATTTGCGACTTAAAAACAAACAAACAAACAAACAACAACAAGAACAAAGCCAAACAAACAAACAAACAAATGGAGAGCTGCGTTTCGGGCCCCATTGCCTGGAGGCTGGCTTCATCTCACCTGTCAACAGCTTCTGGTGTCAGCCTGACCCGTCTGCTCATTGTGTTATTCATAAAACATTCCTGCCCGCTCCTGCGCCTGACGGGCACTGCCTCTTGCTGCACAAGGGACAGGGAGCCCTCGTGCCCCGGAGCAGGGCGGGCATGTGCTTTGAGAACTCAAGGGTCAGGAGCTTTGGGAAAAACAATTTTGTTTTCTCTTGAGATTCAGATAACCTGATATTGGAAAAAGCACAACTCAAGACACTGTTGTACGACAGGTCATAGAATCACAGAATCATAGAATCCTTAGGGTTGGAAGGGGCATGTCTAGTTTATTAGTTTCTGCATATACTTAAGAGGATTCTTGAATTTCTTTCCACATCCCATCTGTCACTGAAAGAAAACGTCATGACAGTGTCAGTATCCTCAACTCTTTGATCCCACCTTTTTTTTTTAAACGCAAAATTACTTTACAAACAGTGTTCCGCAGGGGATCTTAAGTAGAGCTTATGAGCTCTTAAGTAAGAGCTTGTGATTTTAAAAAAATTTAAAAAGATTTTTAAAAAGTTATTATTCAGAAATAGAAGTATGGATGCATTGTTTGTAAAAATCAGAAGTCCTATGTAAATTTCATGCCCATTAAAACCATAAAGACATTCCAGTGTAGAGAAAGAAAGGATTAATAGAATGTTCTTCATACATGGCTGGAAGTACTTTACAATGCTCTGTAAAACTCTTGGGGCCTGACGAACCCTACAACCGATTCTTTTCTTCCTGAGCTGCCCGCTTGTGATCTGCTAAAGAGCTGGGTTGTTTTGTGTGCTCAGGACTTGTGATCCTTGTGTAAGGGTGCCCAGGATCTCACTGTACTCTGTTGCTATACAAGTTCATAAAGAAGTGGTAAGATTAATTCCCTCGTCTCTTTTCTGCTGCATATGCCACCAGAAAAGATGGTTCAAGTTGTACTAACAATCAGTATAACCTTTTTCAAATCCTTACAGTTACAATGGTATCTATTTACCGATGTGATTTTATATAGGCTACCTTGTGTGAAACTGCACAGTTTGCTTACACTGGAACTACTGCTTACAAGACTGTCTGTCTTGCAGTGGTATAGCTGTCCTGGAAGAGTTACTTATGAGAAGTCTGTATACAAAACATCTGTATAATCAGTATTTTGCTCAAGAAAAATAAAAAAAAAAAATAAAGTCTCAACTTTAGAGATTCACCACAGTCAATGAAAAGCAGAGCTCCAAACTTGCACATGGTTTATTATGCTAAGACTAAAGGCTCTTCATCTAAAGCAGGAGGCAGATTAGCGCTTTTTAATAAGCTTTGGACGAACTCTGATGCCTAAGAAAGCTATATATAGCTTTCAATATTCCTGCTTTCTGGGGTAGGGATCATATTCTATGATGCAGAGGGCTAGCTCCCTGGAAAGGCCTGTGTTTGCAGATTGCTATTAGTGTTACTAGAAAAATACATGTGTTCTGTTATTGCCAGTGGTGTAGCAACCACATGAGAGAATTGTCTTTTTTTCCTTTTGTGTGATCATACCTGTGTTGTTGGGGCTGAAGTCCTAGCCAGTGATATGTGGTTGTTATCCCAAACAGTGATATGTGTAATACAAGAGATATTTGAACAGCCCATTTTACTTGTTTGCTTTGTCTTCATTTTGTTAAAAACAATGTACGAGGTGATAAAGCTCAAGGAATCATTGATCTGGGGCGTTATCTCCAATGTAGGTGTTTTAAAGTGTAATAAACAGGCTAAGACAATTGACTAGCCAGACTAAAGTGTAGATTTGCAGCTGGTTTGGCTAAAATTCAGCCTGAGTGAGAGCAATATTTGTGAACCAAACCAGCATTCTGCTTGTGCACCAATAATTTGACCTCTCATTTAACCCTTACGGAAGCCTGGAGCCTTGCTGTGTAGTGAAGGTATGTTTGGAAATGAAGTATGTTACCCAAAGGAAAAGAGAGATTTCAGAGAGAAATGATGTGTAGTAGAGCACGACTGTGTTTGCTGGGGCTAGGCCAAGTAGAAAGTAGATGCATGTCAGGACCGATTAAAGAATTTCATATTGTGAGAGCACAGTGATTTTGGATGAAGCGGAAGCATGGGAAAGCAGTAAGAAGACTGAAGAATTGGACAGAGCATTGCTTTATTTTAATCAGTTTGAACTCTAAATAAAAAAGTAAAATGGCAATGGGATTAAAGCTAAAACAATATTAAAAAAAAAAAATGCTCTCAAGCTAGTTTGATTTAAACTCAAAGTACCTTAAAATAATATGGTATTTCTTCACTTCTTAAGTAAAAATAACAATAGTGAAGATCATGGGGAAGGGTGATGATAGACATCTGGGGAATACCGGAAAGTCCATTTGAACATTTATTTATTTATATTCTGCAACAGTAATCATAGACTTAAATATTAGATAGAGAACAGAGGGTGAAAGCAATAATTAGAAACAAAGCTCTCTTTAAAAATTGTCAGGAGTAGTGCTATTAAAAGCATATTTTTTTCATAAGAAAATCTAGAGAACTAGCATTGACCTATTATAATAGAGGTCTTGCCTTTGGTTTGACATTAGCAGCCAATTCTATAATCACTCCAGAGCTCCCTGCCCTCCTGCTGCTCCCGAAATGTGTTTTTGTTTTTTATTTTTTTCCTAGATACAGCTAACTGGGCACTTAAAAAAAAAAGTTGCAAATAAACAGGTTTCATTTGGTACAAAAAAAGAGGAAACTCGGGTGGAGTGCATCCAGAGGGGTTGCTGCACAACTCTGCCCTAAGTTCAGTAGCAGATTTTGAATTCTGTACAGGAGTTTTTGCTTTTTCTTGGCCGTGTTCGCTGTGTTTCCCTGTTCAGCATTCTGAATGAGGAGTCCTAGGAAAAGTACATTTGCTGAATCAAAAGGACCATCAGATCATCTAGTATTGGCATCTCCCATTTTAGCCCAACAGAAGGCTTTAATACATGCAAAGCCATTGCTGTGTGTTTGCCCTCATAGTTGCAGACACCCGCATACACGGGGAGCTGTGTGTATTCCTGTGGGAGCGAGGGAGCCTTTGGCATGCCTGGGCTCAGGGCCCTGGTTATTTTGAGCTCTGCACCGGCCCTGAGGTGCTGACAGGAGGTGCTGTGAGCGTTTCAGGACCAGGCTGTGTGCTTGCTGCAGGTGTTGTGACTGGTGCTGCATGGACAGAAGCTTTTGTTCCCTTTTCCTGTGCGACTGCTGTGGCTTTAGCAAGAATGAATATTGTCCTCCCTGTAAAGTCCATTTGAGCTCCTCAGATACCTTTTTCAGGCTATTTGTCCAGTGCCACCACTGAAAAACCTTGTTTTGAATCGTTCGTGAAAGTGTTTGATTACTGGATCCAGTGAAAACACCTATAAATCTGCTGCCGTGCCACATAACTGCTGCTGCGCATGGTAGGAAGTGAGCCTAGGGGCCGGCAAATGGACCGATGGCCTTTTGGGTCCCTCCAGGCTGAGCACTGGAGCTGACGGGGCTGGAGGCAGCTCTACTGCTGCTCCTGTCAATGGCAGACTCCCTTCCTTCCTTCCTTCCTTCCTTCCGTCCGTCCGTCCTTCCTTCCTTCCTTCCTTCCTTCCTTCCTTCCTTCC